>JALJCO010002052.1:0-338205 GCA_023101725.1 Atherinomorus stipes | reverse complement strand
CATCTGTAAATTAGTACTGTTCTGAATTATGTATTATTTACTATTGGCATTTTCTTTTTTTTTTTGTTTGTTTAAACTTGTACCATGTTTTTGCTTCTCAAAAATGTTTCAAAGAGTGTAACCATTTGTTAGTAATTATAACGGCATTATTGGCTAAATTTCATTGTTTTAAACACTGTATTGGTGTTAAATTTGTGTAAAATTGATAAAAATGGAATTCTCAAAAAATTAAAAACGGAAAAACATTGAAAATGGGAAAAATTAAAACGGAATTTTAGAAGAAAATGAAAATGGATTTCATAGGGCTCTATTCTTGGTAAAACTGACAGGCCGTGCAGCCCACGCCTGGTCAGCTAATTCCTCACCCACACACGACGCCGTCACCTTTTCCTTTTGGCAAATTCTTCATAAAGAAGAGCGAAAATCGCTAAGGCAGCGCGGTTTTTGGTGATAGCATACTGCTGCTGTCACCTTCTTCTTCTCCGTCTTTTCCTCTTATACTACCTCTATTTATTGCGTTGCATGTCGGGATTGTTCCAGACCCCGACCTGTCTGTGAGGACATTTAGTGTGAGAAGTCCGATCCCATCCGATTGTCGGTTCATAGAATGTGAGGACATAGATCGCAAACTGTGAACTTTTGAACTCTGTGACTGATTTGCACAATTTGAGCTTGAGCTGCGAGCACTGATTGAAAATATTGTGCAGTGTATCCCAGGCTTAAAGGAATAGTACACTCACAGAATGATGTTCCCCTCATTTTGTACTCACCCTCATGCGGAGCAAGACTTCGGATGCATTTTAGATATCTAAAAAAATTGCAGCCAGAGACTGCAGAGCAGGTTTCGTTTTCCCCCAACATCTATATAATGGAGTTCACAGGCTACTGAACCAAAAAGGTCCATAAAAGTTCACAAAAACTTGTCAGTATTCCTCCATACTGCTCGTCCAATGTAATCCAAGTGTCCTGAGTGGGTAGCGTCCATAATTTACTTGACATTATATCATTTAGTAGATTTTTATAGCTCAACTGCTGCAAAGCGTGCCCCTGCGAGTTCACGACACTATGGAAGCCAACGAATCACACGTTCTCGTTTTTGTTCTTTCTTTGTTTTAGATCAATATCCAACCCCCTGTTGTGTTTGTCCGCAGCTCGTTTGCTCTTAGCACAATGTAAACAGCAAATTTCTTCTTCTACGCCTCAGCATTATCTGCAGAATAGGCGCTGAAAGCTGCGGCTTCCGTAGTGTTGTAAACACGCAATAGAAACTGCAATGTAGTACTTTTTAGGCTATAAAAATATAGTAAATGATGTGGTTTCCAGTAAATTCTGGACGCTAAAACCAGAGACGCCCCCAAGTGGTGGCACAGGGGTGGCCAGTGCCACCCTGAACAAAAAGCTTGCCACCCCACTGGCCACCCCTGGAAAAATTTAATTATATAAATATTTATATAGTAACACAGCACAACATCCTTTTTTTCATTTAAAATTCCACACGTTTCAAGACCAAATTTTTAAAAAAAATATAATTATTTTCAATCAGGCAGACAGAGGGCACCTCATATTTGGGTCCTACTAAAAGGTCCTCAGAGTGAAGACGCGGGAAGTATATAAATAAGAATGCTGCCGTTGTTGTGGATAGCAGAGTGGATACGATCCTTTCAACAATGGACTCAGAGGGTAGGTGTTAAACAAAAATCACACTAGCTATTCTTTTCTATTGAAACGGGCTATGTTAGCTAATCTATGCAATTACATAGATTGCATTGTTTTTAGACGTCACGTCCAATGTACATTACGTTTTCATGGGCTAATAAAGCTACCAAGCTAACGTTAGCTAGTGTTTGTTAACCAGTACTCTAAAAAAATAAAAACCGCAATATTGAAATTCATCTGATTGTATTTTCATTTCAACAAGCCACTCATAAGTTTATATTGGCTAGTTAGTGTGTTGGTGTTACTTGGGTTAGATTAAGAACATTTTCAAACCACCTTGCAAACTTTATTTAACTCTAGCTGACGTTAGCTGACTGCCACGGTCCAGGCAACTGTTGTCATACAGACGTTTGCTTTGATTTAATCAGTATGTGCTAACGACATGTCAATTTCCAGACAATGAAGAGAAAATCCACCATGTATATTGCCTCTTACTTCCCTAAGAGACAGTCAGTTACAGGAGAGCAGCACAGGGCTATTGCTAGGCAGCCAGGGTCAGAGACAGAGAGGGACATTGTGACTGCAGCTGAAGGGAACTCGGGTCATCTGCAAAATTTCTAAGATTGTCAGTTGTGCTAGATTTATATTTTCTGTGAACAATATCACAGAATTGGACAAAATTCTAGACATTTTCCTTGCAGTGTAATATTACTTGTGATTTCCATAACTATATTTCTCCTTCTACCTATGGTAGTGCAGTTCTGACTAGAATTTCTCCTCATTATTTTAGACATTAAATAATAATTAATGTCTGTCAACTTAACAAGGGTTTTGGGCACCTTTTCAGAGTAATAAAAGGTGATATCCTGATGTTGAAATGTAGGGGACTCATAACATAGGATGAATCTTATAGTAACAACATGCTTTGTTTATTTGCACATAACTAATTAAATGCATGATTTACACCATTATAGTGGAGGGCTTGAAAACAGAAGATGCAGACCACACCTGGCCTTCAACTTCAGATGCTCAAAGACTAACAGGTTAGGATCATATGCAAGTGGTGAAATAAAATGTTGCATATTTTCCCTCCTCTCTTTCTCCCCCATCTTTATCCATCTACAGGCCCTTCAAATAAATGTCTCTTTCAATGCAGATTCAGTGTGCTCATGCTCATTATGGTTGTCACTGTAAGTCCAGCTATTAATTGAAAAATGTTTATTTTGGAGGCACACAATAGAATATTTTGACGAATTTGGCTATCCAGGAAACATAGCCTAAAACAAACAATCCAAATTTTAAAGTCCCTAATGTTTACTTTCAGTTTTATGCCTTGGAGAATGAGAGCTAGGTATTGAGAGTTTGCTCTCAGTGCACTATATTAATGCATTACGGGGGGGGGGGGGGGGTATTGTTTTGCATAGTTTACTTAAAAACCCTTGGCCACCCTGCAATTTTCTCTGGCCACCCTGTGGCCACCCCCCAAAAATTTTTCTGCGGGCATCCCTGGCTAAAACTGCTGGGTTAAAAATGATCCAATTTGAGTTATTTTTAACCCAACTGCTGGGTCGGTATAGCACCAGCCCAGCAGTAGTTAATTTGACCCAATAAAATGGATTGTGCGTTTTAACCCAACTAGATGGGTTACACATTTAACCCAGATGCTGGGTCAAATTAATTAACCCTTTAACTGCCCCACCAAGAAAAGAGCTATAGAAAATGTTTTTGTTTGCATTTTTTATTCACTTAGGTCAATAATAAACACAATAAAAAAAACAAACCTCGCAGACCCAATAGTTTTTAAAATATTAGCCCTTACCAAATGGTTGAGATTTTGTTTCATGGTTAAAGTACCTAAATTCTGGTGACTACTTTAACATGTTGGGTTGTTTTGACAATGACTGCATATTTATCATTTGCACTATCCAAATACTGGAACAAGTTTAATTTATTTTATTGTATTTTATTTTTCAAACTAAAGGTAATCCCTGTGGGAATTTCTTTTTTTTCTGCATCTGAACCATCTGTATCACTAGAGAGTATTTTTCCCTAATGCTAAAGAGAATGCAGTCAGAGGCACAACACTGGCTTTAGTAGCCAGCAGTGTTGGGAACATTACTTTAAAAAAGTAATTAATTATAGTTACTAATTACTTCTCAAAAAAAGTAATGGCGTTAGTAACTAAGTTACAGCTTTATAAAAATAACTAATAACTTGGAAAAGTAATTTTTCCGTTACTTTTAATGATCCTTTAGATGTCATTTTAAATTAATCTCAATTAATCTATTAAATTAATCTTTATGTTGAATTAATATAAAAGTGAATATCAGATCTGACAAATGAAATCAATGGAAACTATACAGAATAAATTACTAACAAAAATCATGGACACTCAGACTGATGGATGTTGTGGCTCCGTCTCCTCCTCAGGAGCTTCATGTGGTTTTAACGGCCAAACACACAAAGAAACACGAACTAATCAACGTTTCTCATCATGTTCGTGTTTTTTTTTAATCTCTGAAGGAAGCTGATGTTTGTGATGATTCCAGTTTATAATTCTCCCTGTTGTGCACATGTGTGTTCGGCTGCGCAGATTGACTGGGGTTTGCAATGACAGTCCATCATCATCATCATCATCATCATCATCATCATCATCATCATCACTATTTCTGTACCACTCCGGTCAGATGAAGACAGATCCAATGTGCAGAACTCGTATATCTTTAGTATTAACTATGAACTGAATCCGGGTCATGGGTGAAAGAAATAATTCAGGAAAACGTGTTACTGGAACTATGATGCTGTTTTCTTCTTAAACTGGACGTAATCGCTGCGTCTGTGTCAGGTTGGTGACGCCGTATTCCCTGTATAGGTCCGCAGATCTCACAGCAACCTTTTTACTCAAACATGCATGTGTGGAGAGGTACGTGTCTGCAGCCCTGGAGACCGCAGGTTACTGCTGAGTGTATGGACGAGTGTCTCCAGGTATTTGCGTATCACTCCGCCTCCTCTCTGCGAGAGCACCAGCACAATGTAGTCCCAAAAAAGTGAAACTTCTGTTTACTAGGAACAAAAATGAATCTCACATAACAATAGTAACGCGCTGTCAGTGAAGGCCAGTAACGGTAACGGCGTTGTGATGACAGACTTAGTAATTAGTTAGATTAACCCGTTACTGAAAAAGCCGTTAGTAACGCCGTTATTTCTAACACCGTTATTCCCATCACTGGTAGCCAGTTACCTCTCACTGATCATTGTGATCTATGTATGGTCGTGAATATACAGGGGTTAGACAATGAAACTGAACTTGGTTTTAGACCACAATCATTTATTAGTATGGGGGGGGGGCCTCCTTTTGCGGCCAATACAGCGACAATTCATCTTGGAAATGACATCTCCAAGTCCTGAACAGTGGTCAGAGGGATTTTAAGCCATACTTCTTGCAGATAGTGGCCAGGTCACTACGTGATGCTGGTGGAGGGAAAACGTTTCCTGACTCGCTCCTCCAAAACTCCCCAAAGTGGCTCAATAATATTTAGATCTGGTGACTTTGCAGGCCATGGGAGATGTTCAACTTCACTTTCATGTTCATCAAACCAATCTTTCACCAGTCTTGCTGTGTGTATTTGTGCATTGTCATCCTGATACACTGCACCGCCTTCAGGATACAATGTTTGAACCTTTGGATGCACATGGTCCTCCAGAATGGTTCAGTAGTCCTTGGCCCATCTAGCACAAGTCCTGGACCAAGTGAATGCCGTGATTTGGGCAGCTGTGGTTTTACGTTTTTGGATACAATCCGGGTTAGCACCCGAACATCCCGTTCAGACAGCTTCCTCTTGCGTCCACAGTTAATCCTGTTGGATGTGGTTCGTACTTCTTGGTGGTATGCTGACATTACCATGGATACTGTGGCTCTTCATACATCACAAAGACTTGTCTTGGTCACAGATGCGCCAGCAAGACGTGCACCAACAATTTGTCCTCTTTTGAACTCTGATACAATGTTGTATGCATTGCAATGTTTTGAGCAAAACTGTGCTTTTTACCTGCTAATTGAACCTTCACACTCTGCTCTTACTGGTACAATGTGCAATTAATGAATATTTGCCACCAGGCTGGTTTAGCCATGAAACCTCCCACACTAAAATGACAGCTGTTTCAGTTTCATTGTCTAACCCCTGTATCTCCCTGTACTGCTCTTCACACGCATGGTGCAACCATGCGTGTGAAGAACAGTCGCCTGGCGAACAGTCGCCAGTTTAAACAGTCGCCTTCTTCTGTACAAACTAAACAGAATTTTTCTACAACTTTGGCTAAATGTGAACATAACTAAGGCAATACAACACATATTCCAAATTTATAGTATAACCATCATAAAAGGTTAAATTCCTCCTGTATTTGCATTTCCCATGAGCCTTTGTGATCCAGATACAATGAGTTTTGAAAATAGCTCCGCCCTCTCACAAAAACATACCCAACCCAACAGCTGGGTTAAAAAAACAACCCAGCATTTTTAGGGATTAAACCAATGCATGCCCCCCCCCCCCCCAAAAAAAAAAAAAACCCTAGATAATAACCCAAATTGGGTTACACATTTCAAAACCCAGCCTTTTTTAGGGTGTGGGACGAGCAGTATGGAGGAATATTGAAAAGTTTTTGTGGACTTTTTATGGTCCTCTTTGGTTCAGTCGCCGGTGAACTCCATTATATGAAAATCGGTGGATAAAGACCCCCCGCTGCATTTGAGATATTAAAGTGCTCCAGAGTCTTGCTCAGCATGAGGGTGAGTAGAAGATGAAGACACATCATTTTTGGGTTGTACTATTCCTTTAAGAAGACACTGAAAAGGTTTTATAACTCTCTTCAAAGAAGTAGTGAATGAGGAAGTCAAAGTTCTGTAGTTAAAGTGATTGGTGAGAGCAGGAAGCTCGGGAAGCAGACGGGCCAGGATGACAGCAGACAAGGAAACAAACCGGATCAGCGGAACGGCAAACTTGACTGGACGGAAATAAATCTGAGACTACATTTGAGGGGTTTCAGGTTTGTCCTGGCTGTTACTGGTCTGACCGATCTGGCAGAGCCTGAAGAGACAACTGGAGCAGATAAACTGTTTGGCTGATTAATGAGTTCATGGGAAGCAGCAGCGTCGGGGGGAAAACCAGGCTTCCTGCAGGCCAGCATGCACAAACACTCAGGGGATGCAGACACACATGGAAGAGAGGAGGAGGGATGAAAAAGGAAAGTCAGACCTCACTGCCAGGTAAGGAAACAAGGAGGAGGGCAGCAGAGCGGGGGCTGTGCTGCTTCCCACTTCTCTCCATTATCCTCACAAACATCCAGGCGTGATGGATGAACTGCAGGTGGATGTGAGTGTATGCTGGAGTAAGAGCCTAACAGAAGTTTGGTTGAAAGCATCTGAATTGGAGCATGATTTAGAAAACAGCAGCTCGCTGGCAGGACGCCACCGACGACGGTGGAAAGCTGTTGTATCTGTGATCTCCATCACCACACCAATGTCAGGTGAGTTTCTGATTCTGACTGCTGTTAGCACTGAAACCAAATCTAAATGGCACGCTCTCCTCTGGCTTTCTGCTGTGAATAAATCCTCTTTATTTTTTTCTTTAGAATTTGAGAACAGCTGTTCAAATGCAGCTCCATTAGTTTATGCATATGCATTAGTCATGTCTGACTGGAACAGAAATTATTGCAAGTTCTGTGTCTGCAGACAATTCATCATGGTACATTCACTGTTAATGAGCCCCTTTATGTTTATCAGCTAAAAAAGCATCTTCGCTCGGTTCAAAACTCTCAGAATCTGGGTGCAGGATGGTCCACTGGACTTGGTGCGAGTGGGGGCTCTGTTCAGGTGGGTGTTCCACTCAACCACAGATGGTGCTGCAACAAGAATTACATAGAGAGAAAATAAGAATGAAGAAGAAAACTGGCTCATCTGTTGGTTAATGCAGGACATCTTCAGTTTCTACCACAGTTGCATCAGAGTCCGGCGGTCTGAGGTGATATTTCTACCAGAACTTTTGCCCAGTTCCACATCTAACCACAAGCCTCTCCTCCCACCAGTGCAGTAGGGCTGGGAATCACTAGGTACCTTGGGATACGATACTATCACGATATTTTGCCTACGATAACGATAATATCACGATACAGTGATTCTGCAAAAATTAATATATTGCAATAAATTTATCCACGATAGACCACAGTATTTGTCCCTGAAGACATTCCAAATTTATCGACCAAAGTGAATCCATGTGAAATGAATTACAAAACATTATCAATCAGTAGCACATAAGTGACATCAGTTCATATGAAATGAGCAAAACAGTAAAACAAAGTGCACGGTGGTTCTTCTTAAGGAAGCATAAAAATAAACATTTCAGTCATTATTTCTTCATAATCTCAAACAACTGGGTGTTCTATGAAAACCTGGACACACATTATAATTTGGACTTTACACCATGTTTAAAGTTTAACCTGAACCTGCAGATGCACATAGATATCAGTGCTAATGCAGGGACTTTTCTACATGCTGAACCGCTGCAGAAAGAACAACGAAATCTCGCGAGATCTCACTGGTCTCTTACAAAATCTCGCGAGATTTCGTAAAAATATCGATACAGCTTTTTTAATATCGATATCGCAACACAAAATATCGCGATATTTCAGTGTGTCGATATTTTGGCATACTCCTACAGTGCAGCCAATCGTCCCAAACACGTTCATGTTTTGGTTGTATTTACCCTAAACAGCAAACTCCGACAGAGAACACTGAAGCCAATGTGGAGGTCCTGGAAAGACCGCTCCTAACAAAACGGGGGAACATAGGACCCTTTACAAAATAAAGGTCCTGTGTTTCCCGATTGGGGAACATAGGACCCGGGGAACATAGGTACACACCAAAAACTGCTGGGTTAAAATTAGGGCTGTCAGGCCATTAAAAAAATTTATCTAATTAATTACAGAATTTGTAATTAATTAATCCGATTAATAGCATTTTGATGTCATATCTGCTAAAGCACTTAAACACACTTAAATTCAAAGATCTTGTAGATCTTAAAACAGCACAACTCATGTACAACGTCACACAACAGAAAGTTCCTGACAGTATCCGGGGGTTGTTTCAGGGTGAGGGGAAAGTAATTACGGCCTGCGGGGATTATGTATCTTTAAAAAACAACCAGTGAGAACAAACTTGAAGCTTCACAGCCCGACAGTTTGTGGAGTTCATTTGTGGAATGATTTGAGCAATTCAATGAAATCCTGTTTAACAGTAATCAAGTTTAAGAAACTTTTCAGAAATGATAAAATTCACAGGTATAAGATGGAAATTTAATGTTTCATCCAGTCTTCTGTTTTTTGGCTTTATACATTCAATTATTTTTTTTTTACTTTTTGCGGAACATGAATGTTTGCCTGTTCTTGTCATTGATAGGCATAGTACTGCATTGTGGTTCTTTGTTGATGTTTTGTTTTTGTTTGCTTTATTGTTGTTTACTTATATTGTTCTTGTATTGTAGTACAGTGAATACTGTATATCTTTAAGTTTAGAGAAGATTAAATTAGTTATAGGGGAGCAGGCCTTGAAAAGTTTTTACTTCTGCCTGCTCCATTTTCGGACCGAATGGTTAAATGGTAATTAGTTGAGATATACGAAGGAAATAGGAGAAGAGAGAGAAAAAAAAAAAAAAAAAAAAGCAGACAAATTTTTCTGTCTTGTTACTCTGTTGTTGGTATTAAGCTGTTTGTGTTGTCTTATATTGTTCTTATTTTATTTTTTCTCTCTTTTCAATGCTTTGTCTGTTTATTTGTTGATTCTTTTACTTTTTTTCAATTCATCTTTTATCCTTTATATTTTATGATTATGTTCGGAATAAAGTATTAAAAAAAAAAAAAAAAAAAAAAGCAGTTGAAGGAAACAATGTTCCTCAAGGGCCGCAGGCTTTCCATGCAACCCTGCTCCAACACAGCCTATGTAGTTCTGTACAGTGATGCACTGACACATCTTTTCCTTCTTCTGGTGTTCATTGGTGGTTGGCAAACAGGTTTGGGTGCATTACCGCCACCCACTGCCTGGGTCATTCAGTGGGCCAAATTTAAAATGCTTGTGCACTGAATTGGAACTCTGAATTAATCGCAATAACTTCTTTAATGCAATAATTTGCTGTGTAATTAATTAATCTAATTAATGCATTAAACTGACAGCTAGTTAATAATAACCCAATTTGAGTTATTTTATAACCCAACCGCTGAGTCAATATAGCACCAACCCAGCAGGAGTTCATTTTACCCAAAAATTGGGTTGAGCATTTTAACTCAACTAGAAGGGTTACACATTTAACTCAAATAGTGGGTCAAATTAACTAACATGTTACGTTGTTTTAACTACACAAATTGGTCATTTGCACGATCTAAATTCCTGGACAAGTTACTTAAAACTATTATTCTTATAACCAAAGAGAATCCCAAATGAGAAATTTGCTTTTCTGCATCTAACCCATCTCCATGACTACAAAGTTTATCTCTCCAAGTGAAAGAGCATCTGGAGTCAGAGATAAAACAATAGCCTTAGTAGTCAGTAACTAATGGTAATTCCATCTATGATGGTCAAAGAAATGCCATCTGTGGTGGTGAGTTTATCCCCCCTGTACTGACCTCCGCACTCACAGTGTCAACTTTAACATTCAAACTGAACAGAATTTTTCAACAACTTTGGCTAAATGTGAACATGACGAAGACACTAAAACACATTTTTCAAGTTTATAGGATAACAATCACAAAAGGTTAAATTTCTGCTGCATTTGTATTTCCCATAAGCCTTTGTGGTCCAGATACATTGAGTTTTGAAAATAGCCCCGTCCCCTCTGACAAAAACCTACCCAACAGTTGGGTTGAAAAAACAACTCAACCTTTTTTTAGTGTTTAATAACCCAATACATGGGTTCACAAAAAATAACCTAGATAATAACCCAAAATGGATTACACATTTCATAACCCAACAGTTGGGTTGATGAAATAACCCAGCATTTTTTAGTGTGTACCAAAGACTGTAGAAAATGTGGACGTAGTATCTGGTCACTTCTGAACAGGTCGCCTTCTTGCTGTGTCAAGTCTGTCGTCACTCCTGGAAAAAACAAAGGCACAGCGCGGCTGCGGGTCAAATGATTGACAGCTGACGTACTCTGGGCAAAATGCAAACCGAGCGAGCTCAAAACTAACTGGAGCTAACGAAGATTAGCCTCCTGAGCGGCAGGGTAAAGGTAAGACATGTTTGGACTTGTTTAGTGAACGACCGATGTATCGGGCCGATATCTGCGTTTTTCCCGATATCGGTATCGGCCGAAATTGGGCCGATATTTTTTTCCCATCATGTTTTACAGACAGGCATCTGCCTCCGGCAGCTTTCTGCTGTAACTGTGAGACACTTCTGTCGATGAGCAGCAAGTTTTTGTTTTGTTTTTTTTACTGGTACCGGTATCGGCCTAAGTCGCGGGCAGTATCGATCCCCCGTCATGATTTAACGGCAGCCGCCACACGCAGCTTTCTGTTGACTTGACTGTCGCCGCTGTCCATGCAGCTCCTCCCCACCCCCCCTCACAGAGAGAAGCCTGGAGCATCATCTGCACTCCAAGTAAGTTATTAATCTTTAAAAACGTATTGTAACTGTTTACTTCGTTGAAATATCGCCATGCGCTTTGGAAACACAAAGTTTGTGGTTCAGAAGAGGAAACAGAAAAGCCGAGTGCTTCGTCTTCAAAACTAGCCAACTCGTAATGTCGTAGCTGGATTTAGTAGCAGGCTGCGTTTAGCTTCTAAACATGAGTCATAAACGGATGCAGAATAAGCAACAATAATTCAGTTCTGTGGTGCTGCTGCTTGTTGGACTTTAGTAACCCGGTATGAGTTTGTCACGTAGAGATTCGCTGCAGACGCTCCGTGTTGTCACCTTGGTTAACGTGCTGCAGAGTGAGGGTGTGACATCGGCTTCAACAGAAAGGTCCGTTTAAAAACAAAACAAAAAAACTTTCTAAACATATCTTAATTGTTTACTTCGCTGAAATATCGCAATACAATTTGGAAACATAAAGTTTGTGGTTCAGAATATGAAACCAGCTTTGTAAACAATGAGCTGGTCACTAACTTTAATGCTAACATGCTGAGTGTCATGGATTCTATCGCTCCTATTAAGGTGAAGGTTATCTCTGGAAGGAAAAAGTCTCCATGGAGAAATTCCACACTGGTGAAAACTGGAAAGAGAGAGTGTCGGAAAGCTGAGCGCAGATGGAGAAAAACAAAACTACAGGTTCATTATGACATCTAGAAAGAGAAACTTTACTTTTATAATTTACAGCTGAGGAATGCAAGGAATTCGTATTTTTCTGACATCATCACTAAAAACGGTCATAATGCTCGGGCCTTATTTGCTACAGTCGACAGGCTAACAAACCCTCCTGTGTCAGTAGCACCTGAATTTTATTCCACCAAAGCCTGCAATGACTTTGCCAAATTTTTCACAGACAAAATCCAAATTATTAGACAAGCTGTTGGTTCATCAACAGCAGGTTCAGGTCTTGTATCGTGTCAACCAAGTCTAAACACCATGACACAGTTTTATCCCATTACTAGCAAAGAACTGGAGGACATCTTGCATCAACTGAACTCCTCCTCTTGCTGTTTGGACATCCTGCCCACTGGTTTTTAAAAAAGGTCTCAAAGACCTTGGAGTCAGATCTGCTTCAGATTGTGAACTCCTCTCTAACGTCAGGTGTTTTCCCAGAGTCACTGAAAACAGCTGTGATCAAACCTCTGCTAAAAAAGGATAATCTAGACAAGACACAGATGAGCAGCTACAGGCCGATCTCCAATCTTCCATTTTTAAGTAAGATCATTGAAAAAGCAGCCTTTCACCAGCTAAATGACTTTTTAAGAGAAAACAACTGTTATGATGTCTTCCAGTCAGGTTTTAGACAGCACCACAGCACCGAGACTGCTCTGACCAAAGTCATGAATGACATATGTCTGAATACTGACACTGGAAAAATGTCAGTGTTGGTTTTACTGGATCTCAGCGCTGCATTTGATACGGTTGACCACATTATATTACTCCAACCACTGGAGAAGTGGGCGGGTCTCTCTAGTTCTGTACTAAACTGGTTCAAAACATACTTGGAGAACAGGAAGTACTTTGTGTCAGTAGGCAATTTTACATCTGAGCAGACAAAAATGACCTGTGGAGTTCCCCAGGGCTCTATCCTGGGGCCTCTTCTGTTTAACATCTACATGCTCCCACTGGCTCAGGTTATAAAGAACAACAATATTAGTTACCATAGCTACGCAGATGACACACAGCTATATATTACAGTATCACCAGGAGACCGGGGCCCTGTACAGGCTCTTGGTAAATGTATTGATGAGATGAATGACTGGATGTGCCTCAACTTTCTTCAGCTGAACGAAAACAAAACTGAGGTGATTGTTTTTGGAGCCAAAGAGAAACGACAGCAGGTTGTCACAGAACTTCAGTCCATCCACCTAAAAACCACCAACCAGGCCAGAAATCTGGGTGTAGTGATGGACTCAGACCTAAACTTTGAAAAGCACATCAAGATGATCACTAAATCAGCCGATTATCACCTGAAGAACATCTCAAGGATAAAATATCTGATGTCTCAGGAAAATCTGGAAAAACTAGTCCATCATTCATCTTCAGTCGGCTTGACTACTGTAACAGCGTCTTTACTGGTCTACCTAAAAAATCAGTTAAACAGCTGCAGCTCATTCAGAACTCTGCTGCCCGAGTTCTCACAAAGACCTGAAAAGTGGACCACATCAGTCCAGTTCTGAGGTCTTTACACTGGCTGCCGGTCCATCAGAGAATAGACTTTAAAGTTCTGCTGCTGGTCTATAAAGCTCTGAATGGTTTAGGCCCAAAATACATCAGTGACCTCTTGACCCAGTATGAACCTACTAGACCCCTCAGGTCATCTGGATCCGGCCTTTTATCAGTTCCCAGAGTTAGAACCAGACATGGAGAAGCTGCGTTCAGCTTCTATGCTCCACATGTCTGGAACAAACTCCCAGAACGTCTCAGATCAGCTGAAACAGTTTATTTAAATCCAGGTTGAAGACCCACCTGTTCTCAGCTGCATTTACGTAGATTTTATTCAAAAGTTAAATCTTAAATGCTTTTAATTTTGAATCATGCTTCTAATTGTTTTTTCTCTCCCTTTTGCTTATAATGTTTTATGTAAAGCACTTTGAATTGTTCTGTACATGAAATGTGCTATACAAATAAACTTGCCTTGCCTTGCCTAAACAGGCAGCAAAAAGCCAAAAACAACTATTACATGAATGACAAGGACATTTAAATATGTTGGGTGACACAAAGGACATTTTATGATGACCGATTATATCAAATGTGAACAGTCAACACATAAATGCTTTTTCTTTTTTTCCATTTACACCCCATCTGTATATGCACACATTACAGTATGTGGGTGAATGTAAAAGATGATGATGCAGCAAGACTGACAATGATTTATGTGTTTTTGCTTATTTTCCTATCAAGGATTTAGGGTTTTTGCATGTGTTAAATGAATTATTCTATTGGGAAAAAACAAAGACCTTATATATTTTTTTATTGTCATTGTGTCAATTTTAATATGTTAATTGAAGAAACAACAGCATATCGGCCACAAATATCGGCCCAAATATATCAGCCTCCAATATCGGCTATCGGCCCAGGCTGTTGAAAAAATATCGGTATCGGCCCTAAAAATCAATATCGGTCGTTCACTAGACTTGTTGTTAGTGGCTAAAAACCACCATGTTGCTGCTCTGCTGCAGACTGAGACCTTACCAATAGCAAACAAGGAGATAACTGTTAGCCACCGACCAACATCCAGTGTGCCGCCTGTCAATCAAAAGGACCCGCCCCCGATTATGTGCAATTTCAAGATTAAATAACATCTAAATGGATGAGTTATAAAAAAATTCACCCCCTCACAGTTGACATGAAGATAAACTTGACCTATTAAACCTAAAATAATGTTTGAACAAGGCTGTAAACATGTTTATTTCTGCTGCAAACATGTTTATTTCTGTTGCAAATGTGTTTATTTCTGCTGTAAACATGTTTATTTCTGCTGCAAACGTCTTTATTTCTGCTGTAAACATGATTATTTCTACTGTAAACATGCTTTTTTCTGCTGCAAACGTGTTTGTTTCTGCTGTAAACATGTTTACTTCTGCTATAAACATGATTATATCTGCTGTAAACATGATTATTTCTGCTGTAAACATGATTATTTCTGCTTTAAACATGTTTACTTCTGCTGCATACATGTTTATTTCTGCTGTAAACATTTTAATTTCTACTGCAAACATGTTTATTTCTGATGCAAACATGACTGTTTCTCCTGTAAACATGTTTATTTCTAATGTAAAAGTTTTTATTTCTGCTGTAGACATGTTTATTTCTATGGTAAACATGTTTATTTCTGCTGTTAACATTCTAATTTCTGCTGCAAACATGTTTATTTCTGCTGAAAGCATGTTTATTTCTGTTGCAAATGTGTTTATTTCTGATGCCAACATGTTTACTTCTGCTGAAAACATGATTGTTTCTACTGTAAACATGTTTATTTCTGCTGTAAACATGTTTATGTCTGCTGTTAATATGATTATTTCTGCTGTAAACGTGTTTATTTCTGCTGTAAACATGTTTACTTCTGCTGCAAACATGTTTATTTCTGCTCTTAACATGTTTATGTCCGCTGTAAATATGATTATTTTGACTGGAAACATGTTTATTGATGCTCTAAACATGTTTATGGAGCAATAATGACAAGTTTTTGTGGACTTCTTAAGGACCTTGTTGGCTCGGGCTCTATCAAACTCCATTATATGAAAGTTGGTTGGAAACGAGAAGTCGTCCTGATCGCTGGCTGCATGTGAGATATTAAAAAGTCTCCCTCACCATGAAGGTAAGTGGAAAATAAAGTTAAATCATTCTGTGGGTGAACTATTCCTTTAACATGGAAGTATATGTGGATTTGCGCTGTTTTGGAGCTCCTAGTGGATCAAGAAAGAATTAAAATTTTTGTGCCACATGCATATGAGCTCACTGTTCTCCAGCGGAGTTTGCCCCTTGGTGTGTACATTACCAGAGCATGAGTAGCTCTGAAACACAAAATGTTTGTATCTCCATCCTCCTCGAAGAGTTTTGCAGGATGGGATTTTACAAGTAGGCTACGGTGTTCAACAGAAACACCTGCATATTGCAAATATATGTTTTTGAAATTTAAGGAACATTGCTTTTATTTTTTCAAAAAAGTGTGATGGAAAGGCAGCCAATTTAACTTTGTCCCTCAGCAGATTTGGACAAGGGGCTAACAGGAATACACGGCTGAAGATTGCAGAGATATACCCGACCTGCAAGCTGTTTGTGTCTGGAGGTGCCAGCTTCCAGAAAACCCAGCATTGGCATTGTTGCAGGGGTGCCACCTCGTTGTGTATGGCGGTGTAAGTCAGTTATGTTAAGGAAGCTACAGCTTGGCCTGAATATTCATATATATTACTCAAATATGCACAAATGAAGAAAAAACGACTTAAATTAAGTTTTTTATGAGGAAATAACACAGTAACATGATGAAAAGCTCTTAAAAATCCATTTTTCATGATATGACCTGCGACTGCACCAAAAAGGTCGATAAAAGTCCACAAAAACTTGTCAATATTCCTCCATACTGCTAGTCCAATGTAATCCAAGTGTCCTGAGTGGGTGGCGTCCATAATTTACTGGAAACCACATCATTTAGTTATGAAATGAAATTAAACTAAATGAAATAAAAAATACTTTATTTATCCCAGAAGGGAAATTCAATATTGAAAATAAAATAACTCTTTTTTTTTCTTTTTGAACAATATAACATATATATTAAATAGTAATACAACAATAACAATAATCAGTCAGATTTTTTTCTTTAGGTGATGCTGCTGGCAGGAATGAATTCCTGTATTTCTCCGTCCTACAATGAACCTGACGCAGCCTCCCACTGAACACACTCTGTTGATTCTTCACCATGTTGTGGAGAGGAGGAAGAATTTTCCATCATCTTCATCAGCTTGTGCAGCATTCTTTTCTTAACGATCATCTCCAGTGGCTCCAGAGTTCTCCCCAGCACAGAACCAGCTTTCTTGATCAGCTTGTTTAGTTTCTTCAAGTCTCTGGTTCTGATGCTGCTTCCCCAGCAGATGCTGCAAAGCTAATTGCACTTTCCACAACAGACTTGTAGAAGATCTGCAACATCTTGGTGCAGACGTTGAATGATCTCAGCTTCCTTAAGAAGTAGAGTCTGCTCTGACCTTTCTTGTAGATGTAGTCAGTGTTGCATTTCTAGTCGAGTCTGTTGTCCAGCTGAACTCCAAGGTATTTGTAGTTCTCCACCACGTCCACCTCCTCTTCCAGGATGTAGACAGGACTCTGCTGCTTATTCTTGCTCCTCCTGAAGTCAACAATCATCTCTTTAGTCTTGCTGGTATTTAAGATGAGCTGATTGTTACCATTTCACAAACTGACTGACTAGTTCCCTGTACTCGGCTTCTTGTCCATCACTGATACACCCCACAACTGCAGAGTCATCAGAGTATTTCTGCAGATGACAGGACTCAGAGTTGTACTGGAAGTCTGAGGTGTACAGTGTAAAGAGGAATGGTGAGAGTACAGTTCCTTGTGGTGCTCCAGTGCTGCTGATCACCATCTCAGACACACAACCTTTCAGTCTCACAAACTGTGGTCTGTTTGTGAGGTAGTCGTAAATCCAGGTGGTTGTGGAGGATCCACCTGGAAGTTATGGAGCTTCTGACATAGCAAAGCAGCTGAATAGTATTAAATGCACTTGAAAAATCAAAGAACATGACCCTCAAAGTGCTGCCTGACTGGTCCAGATGAGAGTGGGCTCTCTGAAGCAAGAAGATGATGGCGTCTTCAACCCCAAGCCCATTACCATATGCGAACTGTAATGGGTCCTGAAAGGTATTCACTTGCTTGTTGAGGTGAGCCAGTAAGAGTCTCTCCAGGACTTTCATGATGTGAGATGTCAGGGCAACTGGTCTGTAGTCATCTGGTTCTGGTTCTGGTCCTGGTTCTGGTTCTGGTCTGTAGTCATCTGGTTCAGCTGGTTGTGGTTTTTAGGGACAGGAACAAGACAGGATGTTTTCCACAGCACAGGAACTCTGTTCTGTCTCAGGCTGGTGTTAAAAAGGTGCTGGAGAACCGGACATAGTTGTTCTGAACAGGTCTTGAGAACTCTGGGACTGACACCATCTGGACCTGCAGCCTTGTTCCGGTTCAGTTTCTCTAGCTGTTTCTTGACCTGGTCACAGGAGACAGTCAGGCTGGAGGTGGAGGCAAGAGAGGTCTCAGGATGTCCTGATGTGGAGGGAGATGAGGTTGTGTTCAGGTCCATGACTGAGGTGCAGGGTGACAGAGTGGAGGTGGGACAGGAAAGCTGTGGGCTCATGGAGGGTGTGTGGTGTGTTGGGTTGTCGGCAGGGGGGAACTGAACCTATTGAAGAACATGTTCAGTTCGTTAACTCTGTCCAGACCTCCATCAGTCTGGTCCCCCTTTAACTTGAAGCCAGTGATCTTCTTCATTCCCGACCACACATCCCTCACGTTGTTCTGCTGGAGCTGCTCTCCAACTTCTTCCTGTCGTCCTCCTTGCATTTCTTAGTCTGTGTTTTCAGTTGTTTTTGTGTGGTCTTCAGTAACTCCCTGTCTCCATCCCTGAAAGCTTTCTTTTAGATGTTCAGCAGCTTTTTCAGGTCACTGGTGATCCAGGGTTTGCTTTTGGGGAAGCACCTCACTGTTCTTGTTGGAACGATGTTGTCCACACAGAAGTTTATGTAATCTGTCACACACTCAGTCATGGTGTTGATGTCATCTCCATGAGGTTCACAGAGGACATTCCAGTCTGTGGCCTCAAAGCACCCTCTCAGAGCATCTTCAGCCTCAGTAGACCAGGTTTTAATCGTCCTCCTAATGACTGGTTGCTGCTGAACGATGGGCTTGTAGGTGGAGGTGAGAAGAACCAGATTATGATCTGATCTTCCTAAAGGAGGCAGGGCAGAAGAGCTGTATGCATTCTTAGTATTTGCATAAAATAAGTCCAACATCTTATTTTCTCTGGTGGAGCAGCTGACAAACTGCTGGAAAGTTGGTAATGTAGCAGAGAGGGAGACGTTGTTGAAGTCTCCAGAGATCGCCAGGGATGAGTTTGGATGCTGTGTTTGTAGTTTAGCCACAAAGGAGCTGATGACATCATAGGCTGTCTCTGGTGCGGTACCTGGTATTATATAAACCGCTACCAGAATAACACAGGCAAACTCTCTGGGTAAATAATATGGACGGAAACTCACAGCGAACAGTTCAATGTCTCTTGTGCAGATCTTCTCCTTGACAGTGACGTGTCCTGGATGGCACCAACGCTGATTGACCAGCACTGCAATTCCGCCTCCCTTTCGCTTCCCGCTGAGCTGTTTATTTCGGTCTGCACGGACCGTCTTGAAGCCGTGTACAGACGCATTACAGTCCGGGATGTGTTCATGCAGCCATGTCTCGGTGAAACACATGATACTGCATTCTCTGTACCCTTTCTGAGACCTTGTTGGCACTTCAAGCTTGTCCATCTTATTAGCTAGCGATCTCACATTACCCATCACAACAGTTGGAAGAAACGGTTTAAATCTCAACCGTTTGTCTCTCTGCCTTACCCCTGCCCCGCTTACTCTTCTCTTTCTCTTCAACTCCACTGGGATGTTATTTTGCTAATAATCTTGATTTGTGAAAAACTACTTGTTAACATAACAAGTAGTGCAAAAAGCCAAATATGTGAAGAAAAATCTCCTGAATTGCACAGCCTCCAAACCAGCATAAAAAATCCTCCCAGACAAACCTTATCTAACAGACAATGTCAATAAAAAAGACAACTATATTTAAAAAAAAAAAAAAAAAAAAAAAAAACCCTCAAATTTACTCACGGTAACATTCCTGCATCACTTTGAGTCCTTCGGAATATATTGTGTTTAGTCGCCCTTCGGTGTAAATCCAGTATAGTGGTGGAGATGGGGTAGTCACTATGCAAGACAATAACTGCAGCAATTCCTCTATTTTCGACAGTAATTTAAAGGTGTCATAACCTGGTGCTTTACCTACACAATCCTTAAATTATCTTCAAATGAATTTTTAATTATAGTTGGGTGGGAGGAAAATTTAATGAGCTCATATTGACCTCTTTTTATCCCCCAACTTTTGTTCGTTGCAAGAATATGCACGAGGATGGACCGCTAGGGGGAGTATGAGCAGATAGGACGCGCCTTTCAACAGCTCCCGCTGATTTCGACTTAAAACTTCACTTTTAACAAGATAAGGACACTTTTCATATCTTACTAAACGTCAACATCTTAGGTACTTGCAAGGGTGACCTACTCAGGAGACCCAAGAATGCCAAATCCAAAGAAAGCAAATAATAAACCCAAAAGCGATCTAGCTGAAGAGGGCCCTAGCGGAGCCATGTGTTTGCCTGAAGGTGATGATGTTTCTACAGGCAGTGGGAACGAAAGCGCCGTGCTGGCTGCAATAGCATCTTTACGCTCCAAGCTTCACGCTGTAAAAGTGGATATCTGTGACAAGATAGATGAAAAAATTGCTGATGTGACGGTCATGCTGAGAGCTGAAATTGCCGCTTTGAAAACAGAGGTTAACTCAGAGATTATCGCTCTGAAAACGCAAACCGATTCACAGGCTAAAACGCTCCAGGGGCTGGAGTTGTCGGCGACCACCACAGCGGACAGAGCTGCAGAACTGGAAACGCAGGTGAAGAACCTCATTAGACAAGTGGACCGCATTAACGGGAAATGTTTGGATTTAGAAGGGCGCTCAAAGAGACAAAATCTGAGAATCACGGGTCTGAAAGAGGGGTTGGAGCATGGACAGGCGCCCAGGGAGTTTGCTGCTGGCTTGTTAAAAGAAGTTCTGGAGCTGAAGGAAAAGCCGATTATTGATCGTGCCCAGAGAGCTCTCCGGCAGAGGCCAGGAGATGATGAGCCGCCGCGTCATTTCATTTTAAGAATTCACTATGGGCGCGACTTTGAAGACATCTTCCGCAGGATCACTGGCAAGAAGGAGTTAACCTTCCAGGGACAGCGGATCCAGATGTTCAGAGATCTTCCACAAGAAGTGGCTAAAGCGCGAGCCGCCTTCACCCCTGTCAGGAAGATACTTCGGAGCAAGCCAGGTGTCAGGTTTGGGATTATGTACCCAGCGAAGCTGCGGGTGACGCACGATGGCAGAGAGCGAGTGTTTACTGATGCCCAAGAAGCCCTCGCTTATGCGGAACGCCACTTCAACACACAGTAGAAGACTGAGATGGTAATGTGGTTGGTCATATTATGAGTGGATTGATGTTTCCGTCAGAATTGGGGCTGTTTTGTTTGACTTCTACAAGCTGTAGTGCCTAATATAAGTACGAATATCATAATTTAAATTTTCTGTAGGCCTATTGTTTATTATTATTATTATTATTATTTGCAGAAGGTAGCGGGCTGAAATATTTTTATTTAATGTTATTGCATTTATTGGACATATGTACCTGAAGTTTTGGTCCTGTTTTGTTATTGTTAATACACTGTCCCAGGGGAGCTGTTATTGTGTTAATATTAATCGTTATCAGAACTCTTACGGAGTAGCACAGAAGGCATTTATAGTTATATACTTTTCGCTGTATCTTACCTTATCTTTTTTTCTTTTTCCCTTTTTGTCTCAGTTTGATAATGTTGCAAGTTCATGGTTTTACTTTTGAAGTTGGGGGATTAGGGGATGGGTGGGAGGAGTGCTGCCTGGTGGAGAAGATATTTGTACAAGAACATGACACAGAATAATGCAGGGGGAACACAGGAGAGGAGGGGGGAAATATTTTTCTCTTCTTGGAATGTTAAAGGAATAAATGAACCAGTTAAAAGAGGCAAGGTACTGTCACACTTAAAATCTCTTAAATTAGGAATTATATTTTTGCAGGAAACACACCTGAAGACAGACTCACATCATCGACTCAGATGTAAATGGATAAATCAAATTTATCACTCCTCATTCCCATTTAAGTCCAGAGGAGTTGCCATTATGATCTGTAAAAATGTTCCTTTCAAACATCATTCTACTATTGCTGACAAAGAGGGGAGGTATGTATTAGTAGTGGGTGAATTGTATTCAAGACATGTTACTTTGTTAAATATTTATGGACCTAATCAGGAGGATCCAGATTTTTTTAGGAAGGTGTTTGGTTTGATACCAGACATTGCTAATACTGACTTGATTATAGGTGGCGACTTCAACTGTGTATTAGACCAGTATTTGGATAGATCATCATCTCAACGCATATCTCCATCCAATACAAGTAAGCTCCTCAACACCTATATTAAGAATATGAACCTGTGTGATCTATGGAGAGCTTTTAATCCAACAGGTAGAGAATACTCTTTCCACTCCCAGGTCCATAATGTCTGTACGAGAATAGACTACTTTCTGATTGATGGCAAACTATTAGCATGCACAAATGATGTTAAATATCACAATATTATCATTTCTGACCACTGCCCAGTGACATTTTCGTTGAGGCTAGGTGAGATAGAACGGCAACAGGGAAACTGGAGGTTTAACCCCCAGCTTCTAACTGACTCAATTTTTTGCAAAGATATTAAAGCACATATTGATATATTCTTTGAAACAAATGACAAACCTGAAACTGCTCCCTCTTTATTGTGGGAAACATTTAAGGCCTACCTAAGGGGCTGTATTATATCATTTCAAGCCTCAAGGAGAAAACGCAATAGAGAGGAACAGTCAAATCTGGAAGAAGAAATACATAGGCTTGATATGGAAAATGCACAATGCCCCTCCAAAGAGAAATTTAAACAAATACTAACGCTTAAATACAAACTCAATAAGATACTTTCAGCCAAAATTAGTAAAGCTTTTATGTTTACAAAACAGAAACACTTTGAGTTTGGCGATAAGCCGCATAAACTACTGGCTAGGCAACTGCGTTACCAGGAGAGCGAACGTGTAATCCATAGAATTAAATCAGGTACTGGGGAGCTCTTAACTTCACATAAAGCCATTAATGAAAGATTTAAGCAATTTTATGAGATCTTATATAGCTCACATACAAATGCAATTCCAGGGGATATGCAAACATTCCTGGACAAATGTAAACTCCCAACATTAGACCAGGCGGACCGTGATTTTCTGGGGGCTGAAATTACATCACAAGAAATTTCAGAAACAATAAAATCCCTTAAAAACTGTAAAACTCCAGGTCCGGATGGGTTCGGTAATGAATTTTATAAAAAATTTAACAACTTGCTGGCGCCCTAGCTAAATAAAATGTATGGACAGGCGTTTGGAAGCGGAGTACTTCCAAACACACTGAATGAGGCGACTATCATTTTAATTCCAAAAAAGGGCAAAGATCTGGAGGAGGTTGGATCTTATAGACCCATATCTCTATTGAACACAGATCAAAAGATTTTAGCTAAAACTTTGGCTAAAAGATTGAGTGTTTCAATAGCTAAATTAGTGCACCCAGATCAGACTGGATTTATACCCCGGAGACACTCCTTTTTAAATCTCTGACGCCTCTTTAATGTCATTTATTCCCCACGGGCATCCAAGCAGGATCTTTTGATCCTGTCTTTGGATGCAGAAAAGGCATTCGACCAGGTCGAATGGTCATACCTGTTTGCAGTCCTTGAGAAATTTAAAATTGGCGATAGGTTTATTTCCTGGATAAAATTACTATATAACAACCCTTATGCTAAGATATTAACTAACCAGACACTTTCCTCTAACTTTAATTTGTGGCGAGGGACAAGACAAGGTTGTTCATTAAGTCCCTTGCTTTTTGCTTTAGCGATAGAACCGCTTGCGGAGAGCATTCGATCACACAGAGAAATTCATGGATACAAAACAAACTATACTGTAAATAAAATATCTCTTTATGCAGATGATATCCTCCTTTTTATATGTCATCCTCAAACATCTCTTAAATCAATTTTGTCTTTAATCGATCTATTTGGAACTTTTGCAGGGTATAGAGTAAACTGGGATAAGAGCGAGCTCATGCCGATACACATAACAGACTGTCAATGGCTTCAACAACTCCCCTTTAGGATTACAAAAGAGAGGTTTACATATTTAGGCATAGTAATCACTAGACATTATGACTCACTTTTCAAGGCTAACTTTGACCCACTTATATATAAGTTGCAAAACAGCATACAATTTTGGAGGACGCTCCCCATCTCTGATTGGCAAAATAAGTGCTGTTAAGATGATATTCCTTCCACAGTTATTATATCTTCTTCAGAATATACCTGTTTTTATCACTAAAGCTTTTTTCAAACGACTAGACTCAATTATTCTATCATTTGTTTGGGATTATAAAGTACATAGAGTACAGAAAGCCCACCTTTGCAAACCTAAACTGAGCGGAGGCCTGGCCCTCCCTAACTTCATATATTATTATTGGGCTGCTAACATCCGCTCCATTATTTATTGGCTGGATGATACGGCAGTGTTACCTAGTGGCTTGGAGATGGAGCGGGAAGACTGCCTACCTTTTACCATCGGAGCAGTGGTCTTATCACCAGTACCACTAAGTAAAGTTAAATACAATAAAAATCCAATCATTTATAACACTATACGCATTTGGAAACAAATATCCCAACATTTCAATCTAAGAGCAGTGTCTTTCTTATTACCCATAGTGGCAAATCCTTCATTTGCTCCTTCTACCACAGATGGCAGTTTCCTTGCGTGGCAAGAAATGGGGATATCTAAGGTGGGGGATCTTTATCTCGGAGGGACATTTCTATCTTTCCAACAGCTCCAAAAAAAATACACTCTCACACAACAGGACTTTTTTAAATATCTTCAAGTCAGAAGTTATGTTAGAGCTCACCTCCCCAATTTTGAAAGTGCAGAGCCGGATAAATTGGATGGTTGTCTGAAACATTTTGCTGGGTCTGAAAACATAATCTCACATTTGTGTACTTCATTGCAGAATATGGCCCCAATTTCAACAAACAATATTAAAGCAGAATGGGAGACTGAATTGGGTGTACAGATACCAGATGATACCTGGGACAAGTGCCTTGAACACATACATAAATGCTCAATTAATACAAGACACAACCTAATTCAATTTAAGGTGCTGCATAGATTACATTATACAAAATTGCAACTACATAGATTCTTTCCTAAGATTTCACCTCAGTGTGACAAATGTGGCTCACCTGAGGCAACTCTACTTCATAACTATGGTTTGTGCCCAAACCTTCAGAACTTCTGGATAGGGATATTCAGAATATTCTCAAAAATATTGGGGGAAGAAATAAACCCGGATCCGACATTAATTATTTTAGGTATATCAGATAGACAGAGGAGGCTCAGTGTAGCACATAAACATCTCCTGTCCTATGGACTCCTTACAGCTAAGAAGCTCATTCTTCTATTCTGGAAGAAAAAGGAAGTACCAACAGTAAAACTCTGGCTAACTGAGCTGACAGACACCCTGTACTTAGAAAGAATAAGATTCATTCTAAAAGACAAACTTGTAGAGTTTGAAAAGGTTTGGAACCCCTTAATCTCCTACTTAAAAGGTCGAAATTAGTCAAACTTGAAGCATTACCTGCATGGCAAACACTGACAGGTAGCACTCCTGGGGGGCTGGGGAGGAGTTGTGGTGGGGGGGGCGTTCTTTCGTACATTTTTGTTTTTCTTTTCCTTTCTCCTTTTTGTTTTGTAATTAATTTAACAAAAAATGGAAAAGATGAAGAAATTGCTTGAAGGATAAAATGTATAAAAGATCTAATAAAAATATTTGAAGCAGAATATGCACGAGAATTAGACCTGTCTGTAAGCACATTTACGAGGCAAGCGTCAAAGCCAAAACAGTTTTATCAAGACAGATGATGTCCCAACAGAGAAAAACGTGATAAAACATAACGGTGCGGTTGATAGAGAGGATCAGCGGAGTAAAAAGGCTGGACTCTGATGAATACAGTACAAGGAGCAGACGTCTGATGTGAAGTTACTCAAACAGCAACAACTGTGTTAGCTTTTGCAGCTACATTAGCAGCTTGTCCATTTGTCAACCATCTTTTACTGGTCTCTTACACAAAAGATAAGTTACACAAACAGCAACACTTACTGACTGCACATCTTCACTGAATAAATATAATCCACTAATCCCTGGTAGTTTTTTCCCCCTCCTCGTCGTCATCATCATCCTCAGACAAAGCTGGTCATTAAACGCTACTCAGCGGCAGGTAATCAGCTGATTTCAGGTGGTGCTAAAGAGGCAAGCTTAGCAGCTAGCAGCCTCTGTAGATCACTTTATTAACAGAGATAAAACCACATCGCGTACTGTGTAGGGTAGTCACGATACCAAATTTCTGTTTCGATACCGATACCATTTTGTATTTCGATACTTTTCTATACTTTTTGTAAAAAGGTAAACCACACTCTAATGTCAATATTTCCTTTATTTTTAAATAAAGACTTTGAGAACAATAACATTTGAGAACAATAACATAAATAATCAAATAAATAATTGAAATCTTCAATCCTTTACAGAGAGAACCAGTAAAATAAAGCGATGCCAAATTAAATCAAATTAAAATGAGTATGTTAAATAAAATGTAGCAGCAAAAAAAACTCGGTGGCTGGCTGCATCACTGTTTTTCCTATTTTTAGATGCCCAACAATAACACAAATAATCAAAATAGTTAATTGGCATAAAATTTAAATCTTCAATCCTTTACAACCGAGAACCACTAAAATAAAGCGATGCCATTCAAATTAAAATGAGCATGTTAAATAAAATATTGTCTTCCGCAGTCGGGACAGAGCACTTGCCACGCGATCTATTGCTATAGCTTTCTTGACAGCCAAATCCAGGTTGTGGCCAGAGCAGGGTATCCAGTTGAAGTCATCAGCAAATGCCTTGCGGTTATTAGAGGCATTATCTGTTGTGATACCAGAGATTTTTGTCATATCCAACCCCCATAACTCTGTAACATCTTCCAAGGCTTCTTTCAGACTTTCAGCTGTGTGATCAGACTGTAATGCAGAGCATCCAAGGCACCAGGACTCCATTTCCCAGGCTTTTGTAATATGCTGAAGTGTTACAGCCATGTATGCACTTGCAGTTCTACTTGTCCAGAGGTCTGTAGTGCAGGCAAAGAATGGCTTTTCTGCTAGCTGTGAACTGATCATAGACCTTGTCTCCTCGTACATCTTGGGAATTTCATTATACATGAAAAAATTCCTTGATGGGAGGTAATATTTTTTGTCCAAATTGTGAACAAGGTTTCTGAACCCAGCTTTTTCTACTGAATAAATTGGTACTTGATCCATACAGATATATTCTGCAACTGCCCTGTTGAGCCTTTTAGCATCGTTGCTCCCTTTTGGATACTTCATATGCTGTTGAAAGACATCTTGAAGAGTAGGTTGCTGAATGGATGTCACCCTCTCTGAGCCAGTAGCACTAGACTTCTGTAATTGGGGAGGAAGGGAGGGGGATACAGTAATGTTATTAACATTATTTTAATTTGAACGTCATTGTTTTATTTTACTCATTCTCATTGTTCAAAAGGTTTGCATTTTGAATCCATACATGAAACATATGGACATAATCAGAAAAATAAATTGGATATCTAAACTTTTGAAATAATTAAATATTGTAGGGCAAATGGATTTAGAAAATAGGTTTCTATATATTTAATTTATTTAATGCTTTGTCTCAATGGTTATAAAATATATGTGAAACATTAAATGGGCATAAGTAATGTATTTATAAAGTCATGTTTGTGTGGCTGACTTCATTATAATATCAGTCAGTTAATCTCCAATTTAAATGTATTTAAATGTTTTAATAATCAACTTTTAAAAATTTAACTGCATTTATCAACCATTAATATGTTTTAGCTATGTGTATGTAGACTGCTGTGGGTTAGGTTTACTACTGGGCTGGAAGAGGCTTTACTTTTTTTTTTCTTTGACAGAAGTGCAGTGAACTGGAGGACAACACTACAACATATTATCACCTGTCGTTCCCGACTGAAGTCATTAAATAAGTCCTGGTGGTTGTCCTTTAAATGTTTGGACAGGTTCGAAGTGTTGCCTCCTTTTGCAAGGCACACTTTGTAACACCGTTTGCACTGCGGTGCATCAGGGTTTAAGGGCTCGCCTTTGTCGTTCGGTTTGAACCCGAAATACCTGCAGACAGTACTTCGAGCCCCTATTTTCTCTACAAGTGCGGGCTTTTCTGAAGCCGACATCTCTGGTTTTTCCACCACTTCCACCAGACTGCCTGCTACCGCACGTCAACTCCCCCTCTTCTCAGTGAGTCGCCTCCCGCATGGCCAACTACGTCACACTCAGGTCTCGCTGCGCTTAAAGAGACAGGCTCCAATTAACCAATGCATTTGTCTTGTGCGCCGTGCGCTGCGCCCCCCAATACCGTTTTATTTTAAATGCTGGTATAGTACAGTTTTTAACGCTCTAGTATTGCGGTACTATACTGGTACCGGTATACCGTGCAACCCTAGTACTGTGGAGAGCGCGCTCTTGTGGCTGATTCTGGTGAGAAAAGAGCCCGCACTCACTTTCGAAGCCACTTTCCCTCTCTGGAGTCTCTGGCACGTTTTAACTGAGGTCCTATTCCAACACACGTTTTAACGTGAAAAAGTGGGATTTCCGGGCGATGACTCCTTTAACCTTCCTATCGTCCTCAAATTTAACAACAAATTTGGTTCTTGGGGTCAATCTGACTCCAGGGATATTTACCTCCAGAAAATTATTTACAGAATATTATTGACCAAGTTTTTGTGACAGGGACTTTATTTATTTGTTGAATACATAAATAACCCCTTGAAAATCTGTGAATTGACCTGTCCTCTAGCCCCACCATCAGGCCAAACCTTTAAATTAGAATTAATTTAGCTTGAATTTTTCATACAAATCTTCTCAAATTTACTTCTCAACATTAATGACCACAGGTCTGGTTCTGGTGATGATGGATATGACCTTTACTGTAGCGCCACCATCAGACAAACTTTCAGGTTTAGAGCACATTCATGAATTCATGACTCTCACAGAATGAACCATGTTGATTAATGTTGGTGACTAGCCCTTTCCTGTCATAAACATATCTATTTACTTATTTTTATGTATTTTTTTGTAATATATTTGTGGCTAGTTACTGTAAGATCTCACTCACCCCTCCTCTTTTGTTATCTGGGCTTGGGACCAGCAGTGGCAGAGTTATAGAGTTTTTTCTTTTTTTTTAAAAAATATGATTTTTTTGTTAGTTTTTTTTTTTTATATGACTTTTTTTGTGAAAAAATAATAAGATACACCCCCAGTGTGGGAAAATCAGTTCTACTTTGACAGGTGTGAGTTCAGAAGGTCACACAGACACACACACCTTCGTGCCCATGGTACGGGAAGTATCAAAGTTCTCCTGGGAACAGAACAAAATGTATCAACTGCACCTGACGGTGTGCTCATGTTTAGGTCACACACACTGACAGACAAGTTTTAACAGCTATAACAGCCTGCGGTCAAACTGACCCCAGAGGACGACCTTTGTGTGCAATATGTGTTCAGCAAATTGAAAAAATATTGGCATAAAATCTATGCTTTATCAGTTGTCCCCATCAAATTAGGAAAAGTCTTGAAAGGTGAAGCAAAAAAAAAAAAAAAAAAAGTTTACTCCTATTTTTTTAATGATAAATATTAAATGGGGTCAAATTGACCCCTAGGGCGATGGGGGGTTAAGTAGAATGAATGAATGAATGAGTACTACTGTCCTATGAGTCCAGATTTAGCTTTCCATTAGTTATCAGGGTGTTCTGCACACTTTTTGTGGCCGCGTGTTCACGATGGGCGCTTGCGTAGTACAGCTGAGAAGAGCAGCTGCTACCCACACAACAACAAAAACACAATTTGCAAAACTCTGAACTCACAGGACAACAGTACTCATTCGTTCATTCATTCTACTTAAAGCATTGATGAAATGAAGGAGTTTTTGCTGCAGATGATGTCTTTTATAGTGGCTGCCCCGTCTCCGCCATTTTACTGGAGGAACACTGAAGGGCGACTCAATGTAATATCTTCCAAAGGAGTCAAAATAAGAGTGTGTCCCCCCCCCCACCCCCACCCCCACCTTTTCTGTTTGCAAACAACAGTATTCAAACTGAGCCCCTCCCTCTCAGGCTAATGGCCGCCTTGTTCTTCAGCCTATTCAGCTTCAAGCCTCTTCTTCAGAGCTCAGAAGCGGGTAAAAGCCAATCCAATATTAACCCTGGTTTTTCAACATGTACTATCTAAAGCTCTTACCTTTTCTTCTGTGCATCCGCCATTTTCCTTTTTTTTCCCAGCGAGAGTTTGAGTGACTGGCTTCTGCTCCAATCATGAGCTTGTTCCCACACAGCGTCATGCTCTTAGCTCAGTCATTGGCTGGCGATATAAACGGAAATCTCCACTCAGAAACATCCAGACCAGACCATAACAAAGGGAAAGAGCAAATTACAGACAGGAGGAGAGGGAGCTGCATTCAAACTTACCACTGCACGCAAGTAGTGGCCCAAAGGCGTGGTTTGAGACGGATTTCACTTGCACAAGTCTAATGTTTATTTTCAGGGGGAAATTTCGGACTCTACCTTTAAGCACATTCACAGGGAATGAGCTTTGTGTCTGAAAGGGTCTGCTCCTTTAGTGTCAGCCAGGCGATGACCTGGGAGTAGTGCTCCATTTTTACCCAGTGGCAGCTGGTGGAGTTTTCTCCGGGGGAGCTACAGTCTACCAAACTTGAAAATAGACATAAACCAAAAAGCAAGCAAATAATGCATTACAGTAATTTCTGAGTAAAATGGATCCAGTATTCTTTGTAGGTTTTATTTACATCAATACATTTTCTTAGATCTGAATTATGAAACCAGAACAAGTCCACTAAATGAAATGGTTTCATTGGGAGATAAAAAAAACAAACTTTTTTCTGTCTCAAAAATTATTTAAATCACTACATTTCAGTTATTTATAGAAAATGAATCTGTGATGTAGATTGGAATTGAAACATGACTTCACAGCATGAAGCTGTTTGTATGATGTTTGAATTATTTAACTATTATCACCTATTAAAGGCATATGCCATCCCTGGGTGAAACTAAGCCTCCCCTACAGTCCCCTGAGTTGGACAAGCCGGCAGAAGCATTTTCTATCCGACCCAGTCATTCTCTGAATCTGGCAGCACTGACTTTAGCTTAGCTTAGCGTAGTTGCTGTAAACTGGGGGTTCCAACCAGCACCACTTGGCGAAAGTGAACTAATTAACTCGAGATTTTTTCCAATTACGTTTCGTGACCCGCACATTCTGGTTGAGTACAAACAAGAAGCCGATTTCACATCAAAGGACTGACTAGGCGGCAATCAATAGAGAAACTTTATGCCGTGGAAGTACAGGCCAATCACAGGGAAGCACCGCGGATAGTAGCAAAGGCAGCACGCATGCGCAGCATCCCTAACTTCCGTAAACAGGGTTGCTGCCGGATGCGAGAGTCTACGGGTAAAGATTTTTGCGCCCTAGAGAGGAAACACGGAACCAATCCGTAACTTTAGAAAACAGAGTAACATGACAACTTTACTTAAAACTTCATAATATTTATCTTGCTGAACTGAGAAAAATATACACATATTTAGAACGCTAACGAACAAGAAACATTTTTTTTAATGTTAATTTTTAATTCTTTTTTCTTTTGGGAGGGGGGGGGGACCTGGTGAGTGTTGGGGCGGGGCACCCTCTATCGACCAGCCGCCACTGGTGGTGTGGACTCAATTTTTTTTTTCTTGTCGGAGGAGGAAGGTTATACGTTTTACAAAAATCGGGCTGCGTGTGTACAAGGCCTTAATTACTCCCCAATCACTTCCATTCACCACTTCATGAGTCCGTGGCGGGGAAAGGAAGTGGGTGCTGTCCAATAAAGCTTGTTTCAGACTCCATGACAAGCGAGAACTTTGCTCTTGCCCGTGAGGCTGCAAGAACAAGGAAAAAGTTGATTTTCATCAAGTCATTTCATACTCCACAAGAAGCTCTGCGACCAGGTGCATGCAGGGGGGAAAAGGGGGGGGCAACTGTGTTCACCCACTGATTATACATTTACAATAAACTTGATCTGCGCTTTACATCACTCACACGCGTGTGCAACTCCGTGTCCGTGTATTTAAATGCCACGTGTGTAGTTTACATCTTCGGACTTTCTCACCACCTTGATCAGCTGTTTATTAAAATTATCCATTCAACGTCGCATCTGCTGAAATGTGGAAGTGACAAATCTCTGCTTCAAGCATCTCTGTTAACCCCGCCCGCCTCAAATGTCCGACCATTCACACATTACTTCTCGGAGCTCCCCAAGAAGAAAGTTCTGGGGACTACTGTGGGGGGCGCTCTGGGAGTATGGGGTATCGGACCCCCTTGTTCAGCTGTCTGGTCCCTGTACGACTGGTGCCAGTGGGATCCATTCCCGGTGAGGGTGGAACTCCACCAGGGCTGCCTTTTGTCACAGATCCTGTTCAGAACCTTTATGGACAGGATTTCTAGCCCAGCCAAGGTGTTGAGGGGATCTGGTTTGGTGGTCTCGGGATCGGGTCTCTGCTGTTTGCAGATGATGTGGTTCTGTTGGCGTCATCGGGCCGTGATCTCCAGCTCTCGCTGGAGCGATTTCCAGCCGAGTGTGAAGCGGCCGGGATGAGAATCAGCACCTCCAAATCTGAGACCATGGTCCTCACCTGGAAAAGGGTGGAATGTCCCGAGTTTCCTCTGCAGGGTGGCCGGGCTCTCCCTTAGAGATGGGGGGAGGAGCTCGGTCATCAGGGAGGGACTCAAAGTAGAGCCGCTGCTCCTCCACATCCAGAGGAGCCAGATGAGGAGGCTCGGGCATCTGGTCAGGATGCCTCCTGGACGCCTCCCTGATGAGGTGTTCCAGGCACGTCCCATCAGGACGAGACCCCGGGGAGACCCAGGACACGCTGGAGGGACTACGTCTCTCGGTTGGCTGGGAACACCTCGAGATCCCCCAGGTGAGCTGGTATAGTGATTCTTAACCATGGGGCTGTGGCCCAAGCTAAGAGCCCGAGCTCGAGGGCCACAAAAAACTTTCCTTTTTTTTTTTTTTGATATACTGTGGAGATCCTCGAGAGGAAATCAGGGCTCTGCATTTCACCCATCTCTGTACTGCAAGTATCAGAGAGCAGTGGGCTGCAACTTAAAGCGTCACGTGAGAGCGAGCAGCAACATGGCCGCTTGAAGCAGAGCTCCGGATGTTTGTGCAGTTTTTGTTCAAATAGATTGAGATAGCACCGACAAATCAATCACTCCTGAACAACTTTTTCTACTTGGACTGGCAAATATGTCCAAATCAGGCGCGACTAACAGGAAGTAAGAGTAATGAGGACAAACAATCAATAGGCCACGCCGACGCCACCAAACCAGAAGTGGACAACCAGACAATAGTGGCAGATATAGCCCACATATACACTTTGCTAAAAGAAACGTCTGAGAAACAGGAGGGAAAACTGAGCAGTATCCTGAGAACAACTGCTGCCATGGGAAAGAATTTGGCTGAAATCACCGTACGCATTAGTAATGTGGAATCTCGCCTGGACTTCCTCGAAGACACCAATAAAGCCATGGAAAAAGACCCCCCGGCAACTAAGAGTGAAGTGGAGCAACTTCAGCCCAAGATAGATGACTTAGAAAATAGAAGCAGACGTAAAAATCTACGGTTTGTGGGGTTTCCTGACGGTTGTGAGCGGCGAGACATGCTCTCTTTTCTTTGCGACAATATTCTACAGCTTCTGAAGCTTGACTTTCCTAACGGGATCGAAATCGACCAGGCGTACAGATCCATCACGAGAAGCCGAGCAGAGAAGGATCCTCCATCATCGCCCGGTTTCTGAAATTTTAGGAGAGCAGAGGCGGCCTGGAAGATGGGGAAAGTTCTGTGGGACGGTCATCACATCATGGAAGATGGGGAAAGTTCTGTGGGACGGTCATCACATCATGGGGGGGTCTTCCCAGATTAACCGAGAGCCGTAGCAGAGAAGCGCGTCAAGATCAACCAATGCAAGCAGATGCTCCACAAACGCCGCATCAAATTTCCCCTTATGTTCCCTGCCACCCTGGTGCTCAAGTTACCCGAAGGAAAACGTGAGTTCGATGACCAGAGGAAAGCCATCGGTTTCATCCACTCTCTTCCAGTAACCCGGCCAGGTCCATTCAGCGCCGGTGAGATTGACGACGGTATTACTGGTCTCAGTGTCCTCTGAGCTTTTATTATATTTTTTCCACTACTGGACTTTTTGAGACAGTAAAGAATAACCACAGGTTAGCATCTTAACTTGATATGATTATTTGGTTTGGGGAGCACTATATTTATGTTAGAATACATCATAAATAAATAGATTTATTTGATCTTGAGCAATTTCTTTAGCCCGTTTTTTTTTTTTTGTTCTTGTCCTGTCTCAATCTAGGAGAGTGATGTGTATAATTATTCCTATCTCATTTTGACAAGTATGATATCTACTGCAACACAGCCGTTAACTGCTGGCAACCACGGACCGAAGTGTTTTTTTTTATTTTTTGTTTTTCTTGTTTATTTTCTCTCCTTGGCGATAGCGCCACCACTGCGCTTATGGGAGAAGGGTTGTCTTGTTACTTAGTTTTTTGTTTTTTTTTTAGTTTTTAGGTTCTTTTTCTCTTTTTTTTCTTTGTGTCTCTTTTTTGTTTGTTTCATATATATTTTTATTAAGATGGTATAACTACAACAAGGTAAACTGGAATATAGGTTATGGTACTTTTTAATTATACTTAATCTGAGACAACAGTATGCAGGTAGGCAGTAAGAAAGGGATAAACTTCATGACATGGAATGTAAAGGGTATGAAACATCCAATAAAAAAGAAGGTTATGTTATTTATTAAATCTCAAAAATTTGATGCAGTCTTATTGCAAGAAACATTGTGAGTCATGTTAGTTATGTATTTGCTGCGCGTGGATGTAGTAGAAGCAGAGGGGTTGCAATTTTAATTAACAAACAATTAGAATTTAAATGTCTCCAAGAAGTTAGAGATGCAGCAGGACGTTTCATTTTCTTTTTATCTGAAATACAAGGTCAAACTATAATATTAGGGGATGTCTATGCACCAAATATAGACGATTCCTCCTTTCTAGGGGAACTCGAACCTAAATTAAATGAGCTCAGAAACTACCCTGCTGTTCTGGGAGGAGACTATAATCTAGTTTTAGATCATACTTTAGATCGAAAACCAGCTGCTCATCAGGCGTCTGTGAGGAATCTGGACTTGTTGACATGTGGAGATTGTTGAATCCCTCTGTTAAAGACACCTCCACTTGGTTCATGGTCTAGATTAGATTTTTTCCTTATCTCAAACTCTGTTACTCCTGTTGCATCTTCAACTATTGGTAATGTATTGACTTCTGACCACGCCCCTGTATTTCTCAGTTTGCTCCCCTTTAATAAAACAACCCACTCTTTCAGGTGGAGACTTAACTCCAGTCTTTTACTGGATTCAGATTTCAGAGAATCACTAAGAACTCAAATTAATTTTTATAAGGATGTTAATTTGTCATCCGTATCTTCTGCTGGCACAATATGGGAAGCTTTAAAGGCAGTTATTAGAGGCTATATTATACAGCACGCCTCTTTTTTGAAAAAAAAGAATAGTCTTATTAACCAACATGAACTGGAGGAAAAAAATTTACTTAGCCGAGAGAGCTCTGAAATTTGATGCATCACCCACAAACTTAAGTATCTTAACTAGACTTAAATATGAATTAAATACCATTTTGACTCGCAAAGCTGAATTTGTACTGTTTAGAGCTAAACAAAAATTCTTTGAAGAGGGCGATAAGGCTGGACTATGCTGGCGAGATATATTAAACAAAAAGAAGACTTAAGCTCTATTCCAGCTTTAAAGTGCTGATGACACGACCTTAACTTCAAGTAACTTTGCCATACAACAACACAGCAAGACAAAATTAGTTCTGTGCAGTTAGAAGTTAATCAGACATGTATTTACATAAATATCCGATGTTTAGGAGGCTCAGCTAAAGGCTAATAGCTTCTCAGTCGTGAAACGAGCCGCCATGTTGTGACGTCGGCGACGGTACAGAGTTGTGGTCCGCCCGTTGACTTACATGTATAATCTAAGCAGTAGAAACATGAAAGATGCTCCAGAAGAACTAGATTGGAACTGGTTTGTGTGGTGGATCATCAGCCAGTTCAGAAAAGTGTGATAATGCTGAGGAATTTGGGGAAATCACATTTTACAAGCTAGAACCGGAGTAGAACTGTAGCCAGCTGCCTACAGTCACAAGGAGGGTGAATTAGTAACTGACCCAGTTAAGATAAATGAAATGTTTAAAACTTTTTATTCTACTCTTTATTCATCTGAATCTCATGCGAGTAAACAAGAAATACTGTCCTTTTTAACTCCTCTTGGCCTTCCCACGTTGTCAGCAGAGCAGAAGATACTACTTGATCAGCCAATTACTACAGATGAGATAACTTAAGCTATTCAGGATCTTCCTTCTGGCAAAACTCCTGGTCCAGACGGCTTTATGTCTGAGTTTTATAAGACTTTTCAAAAAGAGCTCACCCCTTTACTTTTTAGTATGTACCATGAAGCTATAGAAAGGAACAACCTGCCTCCTTCATTACTCGATGCTGTGATTTCTCAGATTCTTAAAACGGATTAGGATCCCCTCGATTCTAAGAGCTATAGGCCCATAAGCCTGATTGGGTGTGAGAGCAAAGTCCTTGCCAAAATCCTGGCAGCTCGACTCCAGAAAGTGATAACCAAGCTAATCCATCCAGATCAAGTTGGTTTCATACACTCTCGAAGCTCGGCAGATAACTTTAGACGTCTAATTATTATAAGGTGGGCGGTACAATGCAAAGATCAGAGGTACAAGACAAGGGTGCCCGTTAAAGGGACATTGTGTAATCGCGAGCAGCTCCCTCGTACTTTTCATGCTGCATTCGCGTGAAACCGGGCAGACCGACGACATCCGCTGCATGTAAAGTTATCACCGGCCTCTATGTGAAGATGTGGTCCGTCAGTTACAGTGACATCAGTCCACATCTGATTTGTTGTCATGGCGATGTCGTATTGTTTTCCCTGACCCATGTTTTACCGTCTTTCGCTCGGCTTCATTGATTAAAATGACATCTGGTTTGTTACCAACGGCCGTCTGCCCGACTGCACGTGAACGCAGCATCAGTGAGACGCTGGTTTCTCCCACTGCAGCGCGGTGACTTTTCAAAGGCATTACCTCGAACTGAGCTGAAAGCTCCGGTGTGTCCGGTGAGTTTCTGTGTTTTCCTGCTGTCACGCTTCTCCCGAATGCAAAAACATGGCGATACGACATGACAGCCCCCACCGAGCCGCCCCGCTCGATGTGTAAATGAATGATACGGACGGCAAATTTAGAACTTAGAGAAGCACTTCAGTTTGTTGATGGGAGTGATTACTGATTAATGAAAAAACACTTTTGAACCAAATAATCAGTTTTTGAGAAAATAACAGAAAACATACCCTATCCCCCTATTAATCCCCTTATTTTCCAATTTAATAAAAAAAAAAATAAAATAAAAATAAAAAAAAAAAAAAATGAAAATATACTTTTTCAACCCCTAATGAATATTCTATATTACTAACTTTTTTTTTTTTTTTTTTTTTTTTATAATCAATAACAATCAATCTTTTTTTTTTTTTTTTTTTTTGGTTACATGTATTTATTTATCTCTTTTCCCTCCCCTTCCTACCCCACACCCCCCCCGCACCCCCCCTCAAATCCCCCTCTATTTTCTACAAAATATGGAAGAGACTTCAAAATTTTCCCCCCCCCTTCAACCACCTCTTGTGGAACACTCTTTTATCATCCCCCCCAGCTCCCCCCAGAATAACCCCCAGCACTAATCAACCTCTTTTGTTCTTCTTTTTTATTTTCTCCTATTCTCCTGCTCTCACACCCCTCCCCCAACATATGATGCTAATCTCATTCCCCTTCCTACACCAAACCTATAAAATCTCTATACCATCTTATTTTAAACGTTAAATCATTTTAACTTCCATTAAGCCCTAACCTTTCCTTTTCCTTTCTTTATAATTACATTTCCATTCAATTCCCCACTCAACTCTCTACCCAATTGCTCTCCTATTTCTCTTTCTTCTCCACCTCCTCCCCCCCCCCCTCCCAGGATCTAGACTGCTTATTCTTCCTCATCTTCCCCCCCATAATCATAACCTTCCTCTTTTTTATCTTTAAAATATTATAATTATTACAATTTCTCATTCTCCCACACCCTTTCCCCTCCCCCTTCTCCTTCCCTCTTCCCCTATCTCACCCATCCCCCACACACCTATAAATATATCTATATATGTCACAGACTAAAATTTACATTAAATTTAAGTCTTAGATGTATAAAATAAAAATTAAGAGAGTGATACCACTTCTGGTGCTCCAGCCTGCTCCCCCCACCCCACCCACACACCCTTCAACTCTCAATAACTATATTTGGTCTGTTTGTTAGCCAATAGTAAATCCATGTTTTTGGAGAAAACCCACAAGTATGTTATAGATCATCTCACATAGCAAAGCATACTGAATATTTTAAAAGCCACTTGAAAAATCAAAAAACATGACCCTCAAAGTCCTGCCTAACTGGTCCAGATGAGAGTGGGCTCTCTGAAGCAAAAAGATTTTGGCATCTTCAACCCCAAGCCCATTCCAATATGCGAATTGTAATGGGTCCTGAAAGGTATTCACTTGCTTTTTGAGGGGACCAAAAAAATCTTCTCAAGAATTTTATGATATGAGATATCAAAGCAACTGTTCTGTATTCATTTTTTTTTCCTCTTTTTGTTTTTTTAGGGACTGGAACAAGACAGCATTAGCATTGGAACCTCTAGCGGCTGCTATACGCAAAGACCTGAACTTTCCTGGTATTAAAGTAGGAGACTGCACACACAAAATAATGATGTACGCAGACAATACATTGGTATTGGTAACAGAACCCGAAAGGTCTCTTCCATCACTGCTGGCAACGATAAATGAATTTTCTAAACTATGAGGATATAGAGTAAACTGGGAAAAACCAGAGGCTCTTCCCCTTACTCCCTACTGCCCAAAAAATCTGTTTAAGCCTGGTAATTTTGTCTGGCCCTCCACTGGAATTAAGTACCTTGGTATCACTTTCCCTCAAGATCTTTCAGATCTTATACGTGTTAATTTTGAGCCGCTATTAGAGAAATTCAAGATTAATATTGAAAGATGGACACCGCTGCATCTTTCTCTATGGGGAAGGCAAATGTTCTTACAATGAATTGTGCACCGAATTAATTATCTTCTGCAATCGCTCCCAGTTAGCATACCACCAAGTATTTCAAACAATTTGACAGGCTATGTAATGTATTTCTTCGGAATGGCGAATGACCTAGACTGAATTTAAGAAAGTTGCAGAGACCGGTAGATAAAGGAGGGCTAGGCATTCCAAGTCTTCTCCTATATCATCTAGCCTTTGGTCTCCGACACCTGACCCACTGGTTTTTACCCCTAGAGCGAACTCCTCCCTGGTACACCATTGAGAGCCTCTTCTGTAAGCCACTTCATCCTACTTACTTTGTCACAGCAAAGCTTACTCCGGATGAGCAAACTCATCCAATCGTATCCCATATGCAGTGGCTGTGGAGGAGAGTTGCTGAGATATGCAAATTTGACTCTCATCGTCATCTTTCGGCCTTTATCTGGCTAAACCAAAAATTATGTCATTCATCCGTTATGTGGAAACTCTGGTCTGATAGAGGAATAAAGGTCTTAGGTGATTTTTATAAAGGAGATAATATAAGATCCTTCAAAGAGTTATCAGATATGTATGTAATTCCCCAACATCAATTCTGGCGTTATCTACAACTGAGACATTTACTTGTGAATACATTTGGGTCTTCTTCCACTCCACCATTTAGTGCAGATATTCCCACACAGATAATCAAGATATGTGGCTCAGGGCATGAAGCATCACAATATTACACATTGCTTCTCAGTAGTTCAGACAACTCAGCTCGTGCCCTTAAAGAAGTATGGGAGACAGATTTAAGCACCTCGTTTACAGATGAGTGGAATTCCATACTAAAAAACCAAAGAAAGATGTCCAGAGATCTTAGAACGAGACTTGTCCAGTTTAAGGTCTTAAATAGAATCTACTGGACACCAGTTAAATTACATAAAGCAAAACTAAGGGTTAATGAGAAGAGGGCACTCTCAGACATATGCTGAGGGATTGTCATCATATACAAGATTATTGGGTGGGAATAAGCTCTCAAATTGAGAAGATTCAGAGATATAAAATTCCATTCTGTCCCAGACTGTTTGTCTTGGGCGACCCGTCTCTTCTCGAGGACATAGATCGTCTAAATGCAGAGTGGATTCAGACAGCTTTGATGTTGGGTCACAAATCAATTATGTATGAATGGAGGACCCCTAATGCTCCACCTCTGAACCACTGGTTAAGTATGTTGGGTCAGGTGGCAGCTCTGGAAAAGTTATCTTTTAGATTGCTAAATAAAGTAGATATTTTCATGGAAAAATGGAACAGATGGGAAGTCTTTGTTAAGAATCCTGAAGTGTTATTTTGATCTACTGTGAAACCATATATATATATATATACATATATTTTGCATACGAGGACGCAAGTATGTCCGCCATGTCCGCGCGCATGCGTACAATCGTTCGTATCTGTTCGCTTCAAAATCAAAACAACTATGGCGGCTGCAAGGAGGAACTTTGTGTGGACAGATGAGGAGGTAGAATGACTTCTCCAAACGACACTCAATGGGCTCTATGCACAGCTCCACTACTTCCTGACCTTAAGGTAGCTCCTTTTTTCCTGTCTTTCATTACTGGAAGAACTGATTAATCCAGGTGTGTCTGGCCAGTTAATGAGGTCAGGCACACCTGGATTCATCCAGTAAGAAAAGACAGGAAATGAAGTAACTACCTTAAGTTCAGGAAGTAGTGAGGCTGTGCATAGAGCCCATTACAAGCTCGAAGCGTGGAGATCCGCTGGGCTTAGGTAGACCGACATTGTTGTTTTTCCTGTACTGTGTGACGTCACGCGCATGCCACGTGAGCACAGCGTCAGTAGCATCATTTCTGCGTTTTGGACCGTGCAGACGAGGGCGCAACAGCGTTGCGTCCTCAGGAATTCCACTTTGGAATGAGTCTTCAATTTTTTGCGTCTTCAACCCAGAATAACGCCATTGCCGTGTGAACGAAAGGCCCTTCTGATTAAATATTTTGCCGTTTTTACCCGCAATCGTCCTCGTGTGAACGGCCCCTAAGAGACAAAAAAAATATGAATGGAAGTCAATGAGGAGAAAATAATTATCTTTTGGTCCCAGTTGTTCTCTGTCCTGGATTCCAGATACGTTGGTTGTGGATATAAATAAAAAAATTTGTGCAAAGAAAAAATAAAATACTGCAAAGATTTTAGATAATTTCCAGATTTACTTGAAGCCTCTTTGTGGACTACTCCTCTCGCCGCAAGTGAATGGTGAATGGACTGTACTTATATAGCACTTTTCCAGTCATACTAACCGCTCAAAGCGCTTTACACTACATATCACATTCACCCAGTTGCACACACAATCACACACACATTCATACCCCGATGAGCACATCGGGAGGCAACTTGGGGTTCAGTGTCTTGCCCAAGGACACTTTGGCACGTAGTCTGGGGAAGCCTGGAATCGATCCCACAACCCTCCGGTTGAAAGACGACTGCTCTTCCACCTGAGCCACAGCCGCCAAGTGATGACTTCGCTCCCTGCGACGGGTGTCAACCAGCTTCCCACTACCTCAACACCGGCTTCTGGCTCTCATAACCAACTCTTTGCTGGACCAGAGTAAAGAACCAATTCACGTAGCTTGCGTGGGGGTGTAGGGGGGTATGAACTTTACGACAGTGAAAGGATGCCACTAGGGGGAGCCCCGAGCTGAAGTCACTGAGTTCTGCTTTAAATGCTGCAATGCGCTTCAAGTGGAAAAGTGTCTTTGATGCAAATATTTTTTTACTTTAGTGACACCTTCATTATCTGAACAGCTGTTTACTTCTATGAAACAACAAATACAACACTGAGAGAAGAGTTTTGGAGGCAAAATAATTATTTACTAGCGAAATAAGCCACAAGAAGTTTGTTTCACAACATAACATTTGACAGAAGCGTCTCCCTCTATTCCTCCCTCCCTCCTTCTATTCAGACAACGCAGCTTAGGTGCACAAGCCCCTAAGCTGCTTGCCCCCCAACCCCCATATTGCATGTGAAGGGACCCTGGAACAGTTTGGACTGAAAACTTGGGCCCCATCACCCCAAAGGTTGAGAAGCCCTGAGCTGGCGGCTGTGGCCGGGGAGAGGGAAGTCTGCTTCCCCGCCTAGGCAGCTGCCCCGACGACCCGACCCCAGATAAGCAGATGACGACGGTATGGTCAGTTTGAGTGGGTTTCCTGAAGGCAGATAGAAACAGTTTTTTAACTGTGATTTGAAGGTGGCTGAGTCGCTGGTGTCACAGATTTAGTAAATGGTGCAGATAGACAAGAGAACATGTAGAACATGTGCCTTTTGGGCTCATGTATATTCCCCATTAAACATGCATGTGGACCGAGACTTTGAATGGCTGCTACTGAAGCGAATGTCAGAAGTGAACTCTGCACTCAAGAACCTGATTCAAACCTGATTCAAATGTCCATGTAATCCCCCCCCAGTCTGTTTGAATCACATGTAAATACAGTTATACTAATAGGTTTTCAGCGTCGAGAGTCCCTGGGACCCACAGGTGACGACTTCAGTGGGTCCCTGGAAAATTCAATGGGTCACAGATTAAAAAAAAAAATCATTTTCATCTATTTCTTATATTCTATTTTTTAAATTGTAGTGTTTAAAGGAATAGTGCACCAACAGAATGATGTGCGTTCCTTTTCTGCTCCAGTGAAAGACTCTGGAGTACTTTTTAAATATTGTCACGACACCAACCCGCTCTGCCAATAACGTTACCAGGCCTTGGTTACCGAGTCTAGGGGCGTTCAGAGGCCAGCACCGTGTATACATAAACGACTGTCAGCTGCGAAAGGGGGAGAGAGCCTACCTGCGGCACCCCGAACTCTGGCCCAGTTGATCCACTTCACTGATCAGCATCCTCGGACCTCTGGACCTGTCAACCGGATCCCATCCACCGGCTTTTGGCCAGCCCTCGCAGCGACTCTCGGCTCATTCAGTAATAGGGGATTATCACGCTTTCCGGAACTTTCCAGAATCTAGGTGTTCCCTCTTCCGGGCCATTTCAGCATTAGCCATCCCTGCTCTGTTACTCTTTGTAAATTGGATAAACGCCAACCATACTTAAGTTTTCATTGATTCCCGACTGGAGTGGTGCTAAGAAAGAAGTAGATCAAAGCGATCGATTCACCGCGGTGAAGGGCCAAACTTTATAATAAAACAACGCAGCACGTTTGTTTGTAGCCGGCAGACTACACAGCTGGTGTTAGCAGGCTAGCGTTAGCCAGCTTGATAACGTGCCTAACTTCGTGCGGCTGAAATTACACAAGCATCTGAAAGCGTCTCCTTTCTTAGCAGTCCCCAGTAGTTCCACTGGAAACGGGAGGGTAAAGACCCAATTTTCAGATGCTTGTGTGTTTTAAGACGCACAAAGTTAGGCACGTCAGCTAACGCTAGTTTGCTAAAGCTAGCCTGCTAACACTAGCTGTGCAGTCTGCATCATTGAAGTGCCTGCTAAACAAATGTGCTATGTTGTTTTATTATAAAGTTCGGCCCTTCACTCCAGGGAATCGCTTTGATCCACTTCTTCCTTAGTATCACTTCAGTCGGGAATCCATGAAAATTGAAGTAGGGTTGGCGTTTATTCAATTTACGAAGTGGAACAGAGCAGGGACATTGAACTGGACCGGAGGAGAACCGGCTAAGTGTTTCAAGTCCCGGAAGCCGGAACACGGAAGCGTGATAATCCCCTATTAGTTCATTTTTTTGACACGACAAAACAAAATATAATGACGATCCACATCAGGGTTATGGAGAGAGGGAAAAGAAGAAGAGTCCTTGGCGTCTCACTCCCCTACGACACACCTGGCTGGCATTTATCAATTGCCACCTGCACTGGACCGTGCCCCCCTAGAGCCCGACAGCCAAAACCTTCAGTGAGGGCGGTACAGTGACAATATCTCAAATGCAGCCAGAGATCAGACAGGTTTTCGTTTCCCCCCAACTTTCATATATGGAGTTCACTGGCGACTGAACCAAAAGGTCCATAAAAGTTCACGAAAACTTGTCAACATTCCTCCATACTGCTCGTCCAATGTAATCCAAGTGTCCTGAGTGGATAGCGTCCATAATTTACTGGAAACCACATCATTTAGTATATTGTTATAGCCTAAACATTATTACGTTGCAGTTTCTATTTTTCCCGTCCCTGTGAGTTCACACTACAGAAGCTGCAGCAGATGAGATCACGCGTTCTCTTTTTCTTTCTTTCTTTGTTTTAAATCAATAACCAACCTCACTTGTGTTTGTCTGCAGCTCATTCACCCTTAGGAAAATGTAAACAGGGAATTTCTTCTTCTATGTTTGCATTATAGGTAGAGTAGGCGCTGAACGCTACGGCTTCCATGGTGTCGTTAACTCGCACGAACACGCAAGTAGAAAGTGCAATGTACTACTGGCGCCACTTCATCTCTGCTTCATTGTTGCTTCATCTCTGCTTCATCTCTGCTTCATCTTTGCTTCATCTCTGCTTTGTCGCTGCTTCATCTCTGCTTCGTCTCTGCTTCGTCTCTGCTTCATCTCTGCTTCATCTCTGCTTTGTCGCTGCTTCATCTCTGCTTCGTCTCTGCTTCATCTCTGCTTCATCTCTGCTTTGTCGCTGCTTCATCTCTGCTTCGTCTCTGCTTCATCTCTGCTTCATCTCTGCTTCGTCTCTGCTTCATCTCTGCTTCATCTCTGCTTTGTCGCTGCTTCATCTCTGCTTCGTCTCTACTTCATCTCTGCTTCATCTCTGCTTTGTCGCTGCTTCATTGCTGCTTCGTCGCTGCTTCATCTCTGCTTTGTCGCTGCTTCATCTCTGCTTCATCTCTGCTTTGTCGCTGCTTCATCTCTGCTATGTCGCTGCTTCATCGCTGCTTCATCTCTGCTATGTCGCTGCTTCATCTCTGCTTCATCTCTGCTTTGTCGCTGCTTCATCTGCTTCATCTCTGCTTTGTCGCTGCTTCATCTGCTTCATCTCTGTTTCATTTCTGCTTTGTCGCTGCTTCATCTCTGCTATGTCGCTGCTTCATCTCTGCTTCATCTCTGCTTTGTCGCTGCTTCATCTGCTTCATCTCTGCTTTGTCGCTGCTTCATCTCTGCTACGTCGCTGCTTCATCTCTGCTACGTCGCTGCTTCGTTTCTGCTTTGTTGCTGCTTCATCTCTGCTACGTTGCTGCTTCATCTCTGCTACGGCGCTGCTTCGTCTCTGCTTCATCTCTGCTTCGTCTCTGCTTCATCTCTGCTTCATCTCTGCTACGTCGCTACTTCGTCTCTGCTTCATCTCTGCTTCGTCTCTGCTTCATCTCTGCTACGTCGCTGCTTCATCTCTGCTACGGCGCTGCTTCGTCTCTGCTTCATCTCTGCTACGGCGCTGCTTCGTCTCTGCTTCATCTCTGCTTTGTCTCTGCTTCATCTCTGCTTTGTCTCTGCTTCATCTCTGCTTCATCTCTACTAAGTCGCTGCTTCATTGCTGCTTCATCTCTGCTTTATCGCTGCTTCATTGCTGCTTTGTCACTGTCTCTGCTTCGTCTCTATTTAGTCTCTGCTTCATAGCTACTTCATCACTGTACAAAATATAAGGTACAATTGCAGAAAATAACTTCTCCAAAAGCTTGGGGTAGAATGTATTAGTCTTTATTAGTCCTGAAAATGTCCTGGAAAAGTCCTAGAAAATAGCTTCAAGAAAAGAGTGGGAACCCCGTATAAAACAAGTTATTTAACACCACCGAACTACAATATTTTGTGTTGAAATTACATAAAGCATTTACATTTATTAAATGTGATTATTTCCATTTAAAGCAACAGAATAAAAATTTGTTAAACTTACTTAACGGTAATACATTGTATTATTGTATATAGTTTGAATTCACCCTACATATACTTATTGGATGGAAAAACTGCCTTCAATTTAGTTGAGTTGACCTAATGAATCATGTTTTGAGTGGATTTATCTCCTTACAATTATCCCAGCGTAAAGGGCCCATGGTATGAAGTAGTAAGTGGGCAGAGACATTTTAACAATGTTTAAAACATAGAGGGAACAGAAATAAGGTCTCATGTTTCCATGTCCCAATGCCCAGGCGAGGTAACAGCAGGTTGTTTTGTCCACGTTCGCTCCACCTCTCTTCAAAATGTTCCTTCTGCAACCTCTGCTCCTCAAACGGAAACCTCCTGATCATCCCCAGGACCAAGCATTGAACCAGGCAGTCGTTGCCCCCACCCTCCAGAGCTCCCTCCCCAAGCACATCTATACCAGCTACCCAGCCACCTTCAGATAACAGCTAAAAACCTGTTTCCATCTGCTTCAGGACACCTTTATTTGACCTGTACAGCTGCTGAGACAACTTTTAAAAACGCAATATAATAAAATGCATTATTATTATTATTATTGTTACTACTACAACTGCTACTACTACTAATTATTATTATTTATTTATTGATTGATTGATTTGACTTGTACAGCTGCTGTGGCACATTTTAAAAACGCTTTATGATAATGTTTATTATTATTATTATTATTATTATTTAGTTAGTTAGTTAGTTAGTTAGTTAGTCATTTATTTGACCTCTGCAGCTGCTGTGGCAAATTTTAAAAATGGTATGTAGGAAAATTTATTATTATTATTATTATTACACTGAAAAAAATGTTTTGTTGAATGAACATAATTTTATTATGTCAAGTGGTTGCACGAAATCATTTTATCTGAAACTAGATATTTTTATTATGTTGACTGAACTAATAATATTTAAGTAAATCCAAGTAAAATTATTTAAGTCAATAATTTTGAATATATTTTACTCAAATTTACTCAAATTTCCTTAGTAAATCCAATTAAAGCCATTTTAAACGTTCTTAAATAAATTAGGTATACTTTTTAAAAGGTTTTGAGCACTTTCAATTTAATTAAATTGTTTAAATGCTATTTTTTTCCATTTAGCTCATTCTAATGAAATAATTTTTAGCTATCGTACATCACACAGAATCACAAAATGTGTTTAGGCCATAGACTTTAATATGGTACAAATATTTAATATCAGAGCAGTCTAATGACCCAAGACTGTTTTTAACACGAAAGCCTAAAATACTGTGTAAAATAGTGGAGACAGCACCACTGTTACAGATACATTAATCTGTTTGCAAAAGGAAAAAAATATGTTACACTGATTGTTCAAACAACCATTAATAAAGTACTGGCACATTAACTGAAGTCGCCTGATATACGGCAAGACAAAAAGGCAATGCGTGCTCTCAACATGTAAAATACTTGTAAGAAAAGAACTTGAGATAAAAAGTGCATAAACAATACTTGTTCCACCTTTTGTTTAGACAACAGACTTTTACGTGGTACAAATATTTAACATCAGAGCAGCCTTATGACCTAGGAAAGTTTCCAACAAACTAAAATACTCCGTGTACAATTAGCAACAGCTGACTTTAACAGATGTATTAATCTGTTTGAAAAAGATATGTTTTTCTGATTGTGTAAACCATAAATAAAGAATAAACTGACACATTAAGTGAAGTTGCTGGATATGCGACAAGACAGAAGGCAAGGCTAGCTCTCAACATGTACGATAAGTCTTATAAGACAACCAGTGAAATTGAAAAGTGCCTAAATAACAATATTTGTTTAATATTTTAAGCCTTACATTTCAAAAGAGGTGACATACAGGAAAGCAGAAACGCACTAATCAGGTACAGTGTACTGTCAACCATAACCATAAGAATGAATGAATGATATAAACGCTACACTTTTGTGTAATGTCCTAATCAGAGAATAGGCAGCAGAATAGTTCTATCCCTCTTACATGTAAAGTGGTAGTTGCCCTAGTAGAGCTTTTTGGGGGGCAAAAATATACCTCTGCCATCAATTGACAACACTGCCCAGAGGGGGGTAAGAAAAAAAAAAAAAAAAAATCAGCAACATTAAAATCACAGACCATACACAGTGGGCCACATCTGGAAAATAAAACACAGGCTGCCTGACTCTGAAATGACAATATAATTGAAAGGCAACGCTTCACTGTGGCAATTGAAATAAGAAAAAAGTGGCCTTGTTGAGTATCGTAAGATTAATCTAACTGCATATCCTGTCACTCTTGGATTTTGGCACAGTAATGAAGGCGATCCTTCATTACTGCTCTAAACTACCAGCAAGTTTGTTTGTTGTAATCTCACCATTGGCTGCATGAACACTTCTATCCTTCTACAAAACCATTTTTCATCTGTGTGGAACTCTTAGTATTGCCGTTTGAGATCACATGAGCAATTACGCAGTTCACAAGAACAACACACAAAACTGTGGCTGAAGAATTTCTACAGTCCAACACCAATTTTGTTCTTTAGTCCAAGGACTTTGGGAGACAGCTTTTCCCCATCCATTCCCATGAGTACCTTTTGAATGAATTCGTAATAATGTCTCAGTTCCTTGGGGTAGGCCAGGTTCAATGCGTAGATCACTCCAAGCATCAGTGCACAAGCTTGGGCTGCAGATCCAATGTTGTCCAGGATGATAGCTCCATCGACATGAATTCCGATGTCATCAGGATGTCCAGGATCTCCATTCTCCTTGCTGATGACGTAAATGCCCATGGCCCACTTCTGCATGTCTGTCAGGATGGTGTTTCCTTCGATGTCCTGCATATTTTAGAGAAATAAGTGAAAAGGGAAACATTAGAATGCTTTGGCACAAATAAACATTTTTTAAACATACATTGTCTATCTGCAGGACAGATTTTCAGATATCAATCAGGTCACTATCCATTTGTGCAACAAGTGTCTTATGGGGACTTATGTGTTCCAAGCTTTTGTGCTTTGAATCTATGCTTGGCTTGATCATATAAGCAACAGGAACAAAACATTTTATAATAATGAATTGGACAGGAAAAGCAGCACAAGAAGCATCACTACATGTCAAAGATTCCAAAATGATGCACTGTAGTTGCAGCTGACATCACAGATGCGTTCTCTGCAGTAAAAACTGCTAGCTGCTGCCATATTGAGTACCTGCACTGCTTTGTGATGCTATGGCTAAAAGCCGTGAGGGATACTGTAGTGATAATGTAGTGTTAAGAAAAAAAAAAAAAGAAAGAAAGAAAGAAAAAGAATGTTGTAGTGATACCAGAAGTACAGGAGTAGGAGCCTTTGGTTGAGGACTAATGTTCAGAGGAGTGTTTTAATAAAGGACTGGGTTGACTGCACTCGTGTCATGTGTCAATCATCAAGCTGAGGTATAATGAGAAACGGCAGGCTGAACAGGTGTCAAGTAATGGAGAAGAAATACTTTGTTGCCTCACTTAAGTAGAGATTTGGGGTATCGGAGTAATAATTTTCAGCTTGCTTTTTACTTCTACTCCTTATATTTTTAAGCAATCATCAATACTTTCCATTTCCTCCTTTTGAAAAATATCCTTGTTACTGCTGCTTCATTTCAGCTGTTACTGAACGGGAGAAAAAAAAAAGATCAACATGCCATCGAGAGTAGGGCTGGGCGATAAATCGATATGAAAAATATCCCCACAACTGCAGGCTATGATTTTTTTGAATTGCAAGTATCTGAAATTTTGTGTTTAAATATGCAAATTATGTGTACTATAGCAAAAATAAAAAAGCACTAATTTCCATATATTTGCATTAAAAAAAATCTTCAATCAAATTTCATTTATAAAGTTAATTATTTAACACTGGGTTAAGCCAGGTTCCCAGTTTCTTCTGAATTTTGTTCACATATAAGTTTTCTCTTTTGTCATATTTCTATAAATCAGACTGTGACTGAGATATCAAAAAATCCTTCTGTAAAAACTACAGCCAGTCCCAATCCAGTCCTGGACATGAATGCAGACTAGGAAAACATGTCCAAGGCAGAGACACAAGAGAACTGGAGAAAAATGTCCCAAACCAGCACTGTTACATTTACTTTTATACTTGCTTGAGCTGATACTTACTTCTGTAAAAGTCTTTTCAAATCCTAATATCTATACTTCCACTTAAGTAAGGAATGTGAATACTTTTGACAACTCTGCCATTTACTGTGAAGTCAAGAGTAACAAGACAGGAGATTCTGGTATCTTTTTTATGGATTACTGAAAGAAGAATGTGATCATAGATGCTTTGAGCAATCAAGACGGCTGATCGGACGCCGACTGGAAGCAGCCATCTGTGCTAGGTACATCGTGTTGAGGGTGAGCTTCAATGCAAGTTAGGGGGAGAGGCAACTTTAGCTGTTGTTAAATGGTTTTGATGCCTTGTACAATTTTTCAGAAATTCGAGTTATGAGTGGGGATCTCACCAGACACTTTTTGTAACAAATGCATGCGTTTTGTATTTAATATGAAGCTCTAACTGCTATGTAGCGTTAGCCACTGGTTGTAACCACAGCACTACTTGCCCATTCTTCAAGCAAAATCATTTTCTTTAGATGCCATATTTTTGGGTCAGCTCAGCCAGCCATGAATCGACATGAATCCACGCTTATAAAGTCATTCAGTCTTTCTCTTGTGTTTGAAGGCGGGTGACATAGATGTTGTGAAAGGAAAAGTCAGGTGGGCTCTGTTTGAAAACTTCTGCAGGGGCTCTGTATAGATCACTCCAATATATTTTATATTTTATAGATCCAATATATTTTTTGCATTGGATTGTTTCAGCTTTTGGGGATTAAAATGATACATATCCACAACCTTACTTTACCTCAGTCTTACTACAGTGTATTCTGCTCTTAGTTCGGTACTCAATATGGCGAAAGTGGAATGCATAGGTGACGTCATCTGCAAGGCATCAATAGCAAATGATTCTTTTAAACAAATCACCTTTGCTGTACACTGAAGCGACCCAGAGGGCAGCCAAAACTACAGGACGAGCAACTTCAATCTTAAATAAGAGTTACATTCAGAACATCAAACTTACCATATACTCATAGATCAGATGTCCATCATCCTCTCCAAGGTAGAGGCAAAGTGCTCTAAGGACTGCTGCCCTTTTTGAATGAACATCACTTGTAGCCTGCGTGAAAAGATTTCACAGATTTAAAAACATTTCCAGGCACTTAAGTGATTACAAAAATATATGAACTCTTCAACCCACGGTTAAACTTTTCAGCCCCCTCAACTCCAGACTGTGCTCCCATTGTATCATGAGTGGACATGATGGACTGCGCTGTGCTAAGTATGGTCAAAAATCTTGTTCAGTGCAGTTGGTGTACATTAACTGTCCCACCAGAGAAAACAGGGTTGGATTTGCTACCATAACATGTAGAATATTTATTCGGAAATGTGTCTTACATTAATGACCCAGGCTTTACTGAAACAGAATACATTAAAGCACACATACAGACAACAATTAATGAACAGCTACCTCTTGCAAGATCTGCAAATGTTTGGCTAGTTTCTGGCCAATGACACCTCCCTTTTTCTGGAAAACCGGTGTCAGCTGGGGCTGAAGACTGTCCAAACGTTCCATGAAGGTTGTCTCGAGTGGATGTGTTGTAATTCGCTGAAATTCAGCATTTATCTGTTGCACATAAAAAAGTGGCAGAAGACAAAGAACTCTGTGCTCAGTTATTTATGTTATGGTGATTCTTGTAATACATATAGTGAAATGACACACAGTGGACACAATGAAAACAGGTACACTGGATGGAAGCAAACATAAATTTACCTCATTAATATGAAAAAGTGCAGGCCACCTCACTTTCATCTCTCTTGCACCTGGACTTCCATGCACCACTTCTTTTCTTCTGTAGGAGAAAGTTTTAGACATCTTCTGTCTTACTTCTGATGTCCTGTTTCTTTGCCTGACATCAGTTAAAAGTTCAACTCGCAAGTTTTCCAGACTGTCATCTGTTTCGCCAGTGGGGTATGAAGGACAATAGTTAACCTCTGCCTTTTTGGCTTTCTTTACATTTTTTGCAGGGAAACATTCATCTCTTGATTTGTTTTTCAATGCATTAACAGTCACTTCAGGACATCCAATGTTACGCATCTTTGTCCGGTAATTAGCCATTTTGTATTTCAGGCTAATCATCCAGCTGTAGTATCCAGAGGCAGACTGATCACGCAAACAGGGAAATTTTTTGATGAGCGCCCCTGCTACATCATCTATCTGTAGATTTTGTGGATATGCTGTATACTGGAAAATTTCTTCCGCCAGCTTTTCTAGGATGTCAGACTTCAGCCCTGGTGGAATCTTCAGACTTGTGCCATTTTCTCTGAATATATCATTTCCCCGCTGAAGCTGAATCTCCACATCGTATGGGAAGCGAGGAATGGGGAAGTCATGGGGCCATGCACGCGTTCTCAGCTCACTGTCTGAGTGGGACAGAATGATGGTGGTGTCAGAGTCAGATGAAGACGAGGACACACTCCGAGGTGTGTGAATGCTTGATGGGCTTGCAGATGGCCCAGCAGTGCTTGAAGAGTCTGACCTTGCTATGGGATTCATATCCAAACAGTTTTGTATGTACACAAGTTTAATAGTTCCTCTGTCCTGAATGTCTTGCACTGATGCAAGGTTCATGAACTCATTATTAAAGTCAGGATCCATGAACTGAATGCGAAAGTCTCTTTCAATTCCAAATGCATCACAAATTGCTTTGTGCAAGTCCATTAAAGTCTTTGGCTTTCCTGAGGGGAGTTCAAGTCTTCTGTTGTCATGCTCTTGTACGATGACTCTAAGTTTCATGGGCTCTGCCATTCTTCAATCTAAATACGAAAGAAAAAAAAAAATATATATATATATATACACATATATATATATATATATATATATATATATATATATATATATATATATATATATATTGAATAAACAGAAGAACACATAGACACAACATAATTTAGTATGATCTGACCTTGAATAATATGTATGAATCTTTTAAGTGTCACCATTCGGTGGCCTCCAATCATGTAATCTGCCAAGGGGTACTGGTCCACGAGAGCACCAAGTTCAATGAGGGATAAACCATTTGTCCACATAAACTGGACAAACAAATACAGAAAAGTGGAGAAGAATAAATTCAATATTACTTAAGTGTTCATGTGTTCAGTCAATTCATCATCAAAAACCTTACAAAGTATTTTTTCTATGGATGCAAGTCTGTAACTCATCCCTTGAAAATACTTCATGTGAGGGAATATTAGAATCCCCCCCCCCCCCCAAAGAGTAAGGCTGATCAGACATTCTAAGATGGTGTTACTGTCCCATAGGAAAACAAGTACAGGCACTTAAAACCATCATAAGTTTATGGAAAATCATGTGTACAATTTATTGGCAACCTGCTGATGATTTTAAGAATACTTTTTAAAAGTTATGCTTTCTTAGTTTGACACATCCTTTGCTAATGACCATGGTGAGACATGCCACACATTTAGACACACTTAAATTTGATTATATTCCCTTGGCACAATTGACAGTTTAATTAATGAAATGAATGTAAAATTGAAAGAATCCATTTGTTTAATTTACTTACCTAAAGAATATAAAGATATGAAGCTTGGTTGAAAATCACATGTGATAAACCTGCCAAGTATAAACACAATATAAAAACATGTTATCAACATTGTGTCTGAAGAAATATTAAGCTTACCGCTGAATACAAAATCATGAAATATGCACCAGACAACAGATTGGAGTTAGGGAAAGAAAACATTAGGATATTTATTCACTACTAAATTACTTTTGACGTGCTATACTTCATATAAATTATTTTAGATCACTTCACAGCTTAGATATTGCATAATATTTTAATATATAAAATAAGATGATATAGTAAATAAAGTTCCTTGCTCAAATAACATATTGCTGGAACTGCAGTTGTTTCATCCTTATTGGAGAACATGCAGATGCTCACAGGACATTTATTCTAAAGCCATAAGTTATTATCCTTACATAGTTGTAACCAATATGTCCCCTGCTGCGTGACATATGTGACTTAAGGCATAATGCCACCTCTGGGTTGAATTTAGCCTCCTCCCGCAGTCCACTGAGTTGGACAAGTTGGCAGAAGCGTTTTCTAACCGGCACCGTCAATCTCTGAATCTGGCAGCACTGACTTTAGCTTAGCTTAGCGTAGTTGCTATAATCTGGTGGTTCCAACCAGCACCACTTGGCGAAAGTGAACTAATTAACTCAAGACTTTTTTCCTTTACGTTTTTGTGATCCGCACAATCTGATCGAGTACAAACGAGAAGCAGATTTCACATCAAAAGACCGACGAGGCTGCATTAAATAGGGGAACTGAATCACAAGCGAAGCAACGCCGATAGTAGCAAAGGCAGCGCGCATGCGCAGCATCCCCAACTTCCGTAAACAAGGTTGCCACCGGATGATGCGCGTGCGTACTGCCTTTGCTAATATCCGCGGTGCTTCGCCTATGATTCACCTGTACTTCTGGGGCATTTTCCCCCTATTGAATAAAGTCAGTGCTGCCACATTCAAAGAATGACTGGCCGGTTAGAAAACTCTTCCGCCAACTTGTCCAACTCCGGGGACTGCGGGGGGAGGCTGAATTTCGACCAGGGGTGGCATATACCTTAAACACAGTATCACCATGGCATAAAATTTCAGTATGCCAGTATTAACATGAGCTATCCATACATCGTTTTTAAAACATTGATGATGTGAAACGAGTCCACCTCAGTTGTAAACCGACGATAAATGCAGAAATGAGTGCAAAATGAGTGAGCCGCGGGACTGGACAGCATGCGAGTCAGACTTGCTGAGACCGACGTAGTGGAGCCTCCACCATGGAGGTAACGACCACGGAGCATAAAGCTAAAACATCCTGGCTAGCTTAAACGCCCGTAGCTGTAACTACTTGAAATAAGTTGAATAAAGTAAATAGAGCTTACACCTTGGTGAAAGTTAAACTACGACATACCAATGATTATGAAAGACTTACCCAAATCATTCAGAATTCAGCCTGTAATGAGAACAACAGCCACCTCGAGAGCGTCCAGACCGGAGGAAGATCTGCAACCGTACCCCAAATCCTAAAAAGGCGGTTACGTTTGTACGCATGCGCAAAATTCAAACTACAACCGGAAGGCTTGCACTATTTGATTGCGCTTAATTTTTTTCGAGTTATTTTTAATCAAATTAAATACGATAGTTATATTCTTAACATTATAGATTGAAATTTCTTATATTTTATAAGTGGAGTTAAATAACACAATTACTTCTATTAAAATAGGCTTAATTAATGTATGTAACATTTATTAAAGGTCAAAATCCCTTTTTTCAGTGTGGGTTTCATTGTGTCTGGTCCTTTCTTGCTAGAATCATGTTGGTGTACAGACTTATTCATATTTCTGTAGACTTGGGACTCTGTTTTCATAATAAAAAATGTTTTATGGTCATGCAAAGTACATTCATTGCACTACTGTATGTGAGCATAATTTCCTCTTTTGTTTTTCAGTTATATTGCACTTCTAAAAAGAAAAAAAAAAGTACTTTTATTCCCTTATATTTCAGGTGCTCCTTCCCAGACTTTGACTTTACACAAAGTTATATAATTATCTATACAAATGTGATGCACTTTCACCAGTTAAAACTTAATTTTTAAGCACCATTAGCTCCAGCTGTAACTGCTGCAGAAATGCTACATTTTCCTGCAAGTGTGTCACATAAGGGCACCTGGATGACCTTTATACTAAGCTTATACTGTTAGTGTAATGGCCACCTGGCATTTCTTGCTTTTTGGTGTTATTTTGACTGGTCATGAACCCAGAGGTTGTGCATATAACCTATGTTCTCTGGGGGAGGGAAACGGGGTAAAACACCAGTATGGAATTGTGACCTCGCGAGACTAACCTGAACACATTTTTTAACATGACTGTCAAGACCAGTGAGACTGTTGCCATTTAGGGAGGTCTTGCCCTCCCAAGGGTCTAAAAAATGTCTTATTTCCTCAGTTTACACAGCTATTCTATGAGTCTCTCAACGATGAGATGCTGACCAGTGCTGTACCTGGTCTTCCTCCCTCAGGGAACATTGGTTACATGCATAAACTCCAGTTCCCTTTCGTCTGATACACCTGCATAACACATAAGTATGGGGATACTGTATGTCAGCACGCTCTGAGACAAACTGCAGTTAAATTAAGTTAATGCCTCGACAAATCAGTGATGGTGATGACCTCTGTCACACAGTCTCACTGAAAGGAATGTTGGGTGATGTCATGAGGCATCAATCTAAGAAGTAGAACTTAACAACCCTCTTTACAGTAGGAAAGCTTGGATGGTATCAGAGTGTATCTCCTCCAACAAAACACGCTTAAGTAGTGCCCACAAAGCAGTCATACCTTTAGTCCAGAGGTGGCCAAATTCAGTCCCCGAGAGCCGCTATCTGCAACTTTTAGATGCATTCCTTCTCCAACACACCTGAATTACCTCATGTGCATGTTAATCAGCTCTGCAGAGGCCTGGTAACGAGCCATTCATTTGATTCAGGTGTGTTGGAGAAGGGATGCATCTAAAAGTTGCAGGACAGCGGTTCTCAGGACTTGGCCAGGCCTCCTCTAGTCGCTGGGTATGTTTGCATCCTTGTTGGCATTCTGAGAAACCTGCTGCTTAAAGAGCATCTTCTATATGTCTTGATGTCCCCCATATAGCTTATAGAACACAGATTTAGGAGAAGCTCCATCTTTTATGAAAGCATATTGACTGACTCAAGTAAATCAAATTGTGTCACAAAATGACTAAGAACAGAGAAATTTCTCACTGATGTTTCTTTCACAGGATACCTTTCATGAACTGAATCACCAGTGGGTTAGAACTTGGAGATTTTGGAACATAAGAGGCCTTGATTTTTGAGAAGTAAACCAAGCATGGAAAAGGGATGACCCTTGTCCAGTAATTCTTGCAGGAAAGTAAGAATGTCAACTGGAGTACAGGAGTACAGGAAAAACCTAATATTTTTCTCCTAACACCAAGTTTAAAAAAAAAAAAAAAAGCCACTTAAACTCATATAAGCTTTGTGTAGCTGCTCTGGCAGTGTCAAGAACATAAATGCTGACCCAAAGCCACTGACTTCTCCCTCCCAGCAACCACGTACTGTACGTAGGTTCCAAGCTAGGGCTGGGACAATCCCCAATTAAATTGTATATTGGCAATTGGAAGGTTGCCAGGCAATTTGCTGTTTATCAAGGCAATTTTGAAAAAACAAAAAACAAAGCTCTACTGAGCATTTAGAGATGTTTCTGGAGGAAATACATGACTGTTAGAGAAGCCCCGTTTACAAACAGACCTACAATCCACATTCTCTCTCCTCAGTGCAGGTACTCTGTCAGCAGCCCTGCGACAGTGACAGGGTGCATCTCTTCGATTCAAACTGACGCAGCCCGTTTGCTTATGCTTCGAGGTCATTCAACAGAGTAGACTAATTGCAAATACATATTGTTTAATGTGTAACTACTGAAATATTCACACAAGGGCTTTCATAAAGAGATTTCATGAACGCATCATTCAGCAAAGCTGATTTTAAGGTTGTTAGTGCAGTCTAGCCTGGATGGAAGTTAAAATATTAAAGTATAATACAATTACATAGTATTATACATATTATTAGTAATATATACATATACAATACATGTAATAAGTATAAAAGTATTTATTACAAAGCCACGTCACAGGGGTTACAGCTCACACATGCAATCAAATTTGGATTATTCACACAGCCATGATGACTGGTAGCGATCAACATAAGACCCTGCCCCCTTGCCAATTTAATCGTGTATTGGTAATCTTGAGCAATGACAATCTACAATTTTAAATTTAGAGGCAATCGCACAGCCCTATTCCAAGCTTTGGGGGTACGCTACGGCCCCGTTTACACTGCCATTAAAAGCGCCCCATATCTGATTGAGCACAACATTGTCATAACCCATAAGTTTATATATTTTCTAAATGCTGTCTTGTCTGATAAATGCAAGTTCACTGTCTGAAGAGCCCATGATGCTAACAGCCTATTCGCAAACAAACGCCAACCGCGAGCTACCAGTATGTTGACCTAGATTTTCAAAATAGGGTTGTAGCTTTGTTGTCAATCATAATTGGTCATCTTGGTCTCTGGGCAGATCATATCATTACTGTACCAACCCTTTTAGTTAGAAGGGAAATGTGGTGATGGGATGTTTTTTTTCAGTCCTGTCCATTCTATATTGATATTGTTCCATGTTGTCTTTGATTCTGTGGCCACATGCCATTCGCATACTCATACAGAATCCCTCACTTCAACATGTCTATTGTAATCAGCACAAGCGAAGAAACCCAGCCTGTGGGAGGAGACTGAGTGGGAAAGCTGATATCATGGAGGCACTGAAGCCTAAAAGATGTTGGCAGAGAAGGAGCGTTATTTTTTATGAATTGGCCGAAACAGGGATGGACATTGACTGAAGGCTGACATGCTCCACTGGGACAGCTGGGCATGATCTGTAAAAAATCTAGCTCCAGCCCCAGAAAACTAGATTTTCTGTTTAATATGGTTAATTTGGTTGGTGCCCAAAGAGCAAGAAAAAAATATGTATCCAATGGTGGCCAATCCACAATAGCAGAGGGGTGGGGTGGCTGGGGGTGGCCAGAGCCACATCGCGCTGAATCTTGACCACCCTTTTGGCCATCCCAAGCTCGGATCACACCGAATCATCTACTTTTCCATGTCACAGCTGCATGTGGCAGCCTTCACTGTGACCGTGCTTCCAGCATCCATCAGATGTTCAGTGACTTTTACTGAGGTTTACCAGACCGTCCTTTGAGTTATAATAATGACAGATCCTATACTGTCACTGATGCATTACAGACAGTACAAAGATTAACAGTATATTCATTCTCATTAACAAAACCAGAATGATTCTTGTCTTTGGTATGCTACTCATTTCCAGGCGGTGCTCACATCCCAGTGTATGTGTGTTTGCAGATGTAACATATTGAACATGTAGCTCTGTTCTCTGATGTGTGCAGTGTCGCTCCAGGAGCTGGTCTGGCAGTTACACAGTGGTTGTCCCCTCATTCGGTTAGACTTGGTTGAACCAGGTTGAATAGCAGGGGTCGCAGATGCTGCCCAGTCAGCTTGACCTGCTTTAAAACTCCACCATCATCAGAGGAAAAGTGCCTTGAAATGCTGAGCTCTGGATTCCCATTCACAGCCCTCTGAAAGCCTCACTTACTGCAACCTGATAACAGCTCCAGGTGTCTGGGTGACATCCAAATAGCTGCCTATAGTCTTCAACCAGGTGAGAGTAACTCTGTCTTGGAACCCATGCTTTCACTGCCTTTTTTTTTTTTTTTTTTTTAAATCTCACTCCTGTCCTTCTTTTCACACATCTACTCATTTTCCCCTTTACTTGTTTCCTTTTCCTGGGAAACCTTTGTTAAAGTTTTTTTTTTCTTTTTAACAGAGTGATTCTGCATCGATAAACATGCTTACTGAGTTCTTTGTCAAAGTCACTTCAGCCTGTACAGATTTCTGCACAAGGCCTTTCAGCATCAGTTAAACTGTAGCCTGGATGGGAGTTGTATTTACTGGAGTCAGCAAGTTTATTGTGGCTTATATTGCTCTGGAAACTTCAGGCTCCATATAATTTCTTTGTAATGTCACATCTCTTGGGGTAGTTTGTATAAGACGAGGTAAAACCATTAAATTTCTCTCCTGCCATTGTGTGCCTTTAGTGCATTATTTATGTGCAGGGTCATTTGGGGTAAATTACTTTGGGGGCATCCCTGTTCTCATATTGAACCTCTGCAATGTGTATATCTCATATTTTTGTTTTGTGTTTAACTCAGTACAAAGTTTTGTTACAGTTGTGAGAATTTGATTTGATGATGCAGTAAGTCTCATGGCGAGAAGAGGCTTACAGCTTTCCCCCCTCCTGTTCTCATACCACCAGGTGGTCAGATACAGTAAACTGCCTTTTTCCAAGAGGAATGCAAACTCACTGGGACAGAGTTCGTCTTTTCTCCTTGATATAGGACTTGACTGGCAGCAAGAAGAACAAAAAATTAAAATAAATGAAACCTTCTTTGTTTCATCAGAATACAGAGAATCTTTTGTTTGATTTATCTTTTCAACTTAAGTTGCTTGTAATTTTAATAATGCACGACACTGATTCCTCCATTCTACACTTAAGAAAACAGATTTGAGTATTATGTTGCATCTCTGCCATCTTGATGAATGAATGTTGTGATAGGAAAACCAAACTATGATCCCAACTTGCAGTCAAAGTAAAAAAGTTCTCCGTTCTCTGAAATTATGAGGCCAGGATGTGTGTGCCAGTTTGACCCAGTTTTTCTATTATCACAAAATGTTGAACATGCAAAAATGGAAAGATGAGCCTTAAATTGAGAAGACTCAGAGCTTGCCTGAGGCACATGACTGGAATGAAATCTACCCAACTCAGGCAATCTGTTTGCCAGGGAAGATGACATTCAACCCTTTCATATATATATATATTTTCAAGTTTCTCTCACGCATCAAACACCAGCCTTCATTTTGTCCTTGCCTTCATTTGCTTTGTGGCTTCCTGTGTGGATCCTCTGGCATGTAATCAAATAATAAAGAATCAGACAAAGAGGATGTAATGGTCTTTTCTCTGTGTCACTAAAGAGGCCAATAAGCTGCGTCTTTAGCCACTTTCCCACTGAAATTAGCGGGTTCACATGGGTTTTTCAATCCGCATTGACCCGCTCATGATCGCTCCTTTCCCATTGACAAAAAAAAGCCGGGCCTGATCACCTGCTGGCAAGCTGCGTGGCCTCTGTCCCCACCGCTGTGTGTCTGGTGAAGCCATCACGCTGGGTTAGCGTTGATGATGTCAGTTGTGCGACAGAAATCAGGAAAGTATATAGTGAGTAAGGCCATGGTCAACATGCTTTCTTGATGCATCTTTGTCCGTCCTCAAACTGGAATAAAACCAGCAGATGATTTTCTTGTGCAGATGGAATGCAGACGACGTGAGTTTGTGGTCGAAGTAGAGTTGTTCTGGTACTTTATATGATACGTGACTGGCGTGATGTAACAATGTAGCTACGTACAGCCTAACGTCATCACGTAGATTCGTGGGTCAACTTGGGTCTGGTGTTCCCACTGCATGCCGATCGGAGTCGAGCCGCTTGAAGGCAATTTTAACTCACGTCATTTTCCACAAGTCGGTGAGCCTTTGAGCCTTTCTCACTGCCACCAATCAAATCAAATCAAACTTTATTTATAAAGCGCTTTTCCTGCCAAAGGCAACCCAAAATGCTTTGCATGACAATAAAAACAAATGCATATTAAAATAAAAACATGGTTTCACCGTGAGTTTCAGTTCTCACCTGGGGAACAATTAAAAGGCCGGTACCAGGGTTCATACTTTAAAAGCAAATCAGATAAATAAGAGGGCCCAAGACCATTAAGACAGTGATTTTAAAACTGGTATTAATAGCCGATTGTTCACGGGTTTAAACGTGTGTTTTGGCCAGTGGGAAAGGGGTATAAGATATCTGTTGAATCATAACTTCACACTATCATTGTCCTTTGACTGAGAAGACATCAGGTTGCAACTAAAAAACTTGTCCGATGATGTTTGGACATACAGTAAATATATTAGAGATGTCCGATATCTTCAGCCTACTATTATCATCGGTTGATGGTGGCATTAAAATGTAATATTGGAAATTATGAGTATCAGTGTCTGCTTTTTTAATGACAGCTTTATGTCAGGGTCTGCTTCGCCCTGAAGGTCAGTATTTCCTGATGATGACCTGCGTTCCATACATTATCCCGCTTATTACACAGCTACTTGCAAAAAAAAAAAATAAAAAAAAATCAAATTAAAGTCTTCTATTTTTGCGAGGGTCAAATAACTTTCTGATGCTTTCCGCTAAGATTAAAATAGTTCCCCGCAGTTGCAGCCAGGTTGGGGCACTTGTTGCTTAGCAACGTTTGTTAGTTGAGTCATGGCGGCTGGAATTTGTGCTAGCACCTTTGGCTAGCACCGACTATTCCTGTATGTTGAACTGGACATATCCTCCTCTGCTGTTAGCTGTATGCATCTTGCCACTGGTTTTCTTTTTGTCTTTTCAGTTTTGAAGAGGGTGAATCCTTAAATTCAGCCTGAACCCAGCACTCAAAATCTCCACACTAGCCAAAGACGTTCAAATTAATTGGGAAGTCATTCATTTTTGGTCACGAGGTATTGTTAAGAGTTCGGTCACTGTTTTTGTTGCCGTTAAGTGACCGGACTGCTTGCATTGCGGAGAAATATTAGGTCAACAGTAAGACCACAGGTTAAAAAAAAGGAAAAAAATCCATTGCCAATGACAGGAGTTATTATATTGTTTCAGCGGTCATTATACAAAAATAATGATGTTGGGAAAACCCATTCAAGTCAACGGAGCATTCTATGGCATTTTAAAAAGCTGTATAATAAATAGGTATAATGTTATTTATATTTTCTGAAGAAGTAGAAATTTGCACTTTGCAGTAGCCGTTTGTCAGGATGATTTCAGGGAGAATTTGGTCCAAGCGGCTGTTGGAGACAAATAAATATGGCACTTTTTCCATAGCCTATAACATAAATTGAAGTCATATTTTGCGCGGATAATGCTTAAAGTTTATTGTCAAAAGTACATGCATAATGTGTTAATTCCAAGACAGGAGATAAGTGATGTTAGTTCCCTAAAATGATTTAGCCCTGCATACATTGATATTGGTTGATATTGGTTAAAAAAAAAAGCCAACATTGAACATCCCTAACACTCTTAACATATTTGAAAATAGTGATTTTCAGTGATTTATTGTTGTGTTTACATTTGCTCTATAAAAATAATGGTATGATTTGTACAAAAAAAACAAAGTGGGTGAAGCGGTGGGATTTTGAGAAACACTTATTCGAAAAAATGACAACAACTGCAGGCAGTATAATGTAACCTGCATGTCGCTGCCCCACTTGTTTATCACTTTCGCACACAAGCTTTTGTTTTCTATTTGTGTTTTCTTGCTGAGTTATGCTCAAATTCAGATTTTTAAGAAAAAAGTAGTTTCAACTTTGATTGTGGGCAGCAGATGATACAAAATTAAGATGCACCTGACTGTCCAGTTCAAATCTGTAGTGATGAGAGTATCTGTGCAAAACCTTTATTTGGTTTACATTAGAAACTTTTTTCACCACACCATGCTGTTTGTGCTATTTTGACTTGTATTTGTGAGGCTTTTATTTTAACATACCTTTTTGTTTTAAACTTGGGGTGGAAAATAAAAACACTCCTGCATCATGAATGAGGAGGATCAGGTGGTTTCTCCCCTCGTTTCATTCATCAGGAGCGGTGAGGTCTGAAAAAGCAGTGGCAATAGATTTCCTTCTGACCTCTGATTTGTAAAATTCCAACTATGAGGCTGAGCTAATGTCCCAAATAAGTTGGCAAGAGTGTTCGTGTGTGGCTCCGGGTCACCCCCGAGAAGCAGAATGTTCTGTTTTTTTATTTAATGTTTCCTCACTGAGATACGCTCAAATACGGATTTTTCATATTATCAATCTGCATCGGTCTCGTGTCCACCACAGTAAAAGAAGACTGGAACTTAATGGGGCTTTTACTCCCTTCCTCAGATATAATTTTTCATGGTGCACACAGCCTCAGAGAGGGGCAACGTGGCCATCTCATTCTCGTCAGATAGCGACCGTTTCAGGTAGATCCAGCAGGCTAGCTTACTGCTTTTCAACTTGCGCCATCTACTGTTGGGAGCTCACTTTGACTGCTTCCACCTGAAACTGGAATATTACTTAGTCAGACCAGTGGGGGATAAAACATGAATTGCTCGAGGGGGGTTACATCACAAACAGAAAGGGGTAAATCCCCCTATTCCCTCCCAAGCAAATTGCACTCTGCATGAAACTGACAGCTATAAATAAATTTGAAAGTTATGCTGTGACACAATTCAGCAGATGACAGGTTTTTTAATTTTGGATGACTCTATGTGTCAAAGGTGTGTGTAGCTAAGTATAATTTTCCATCCTTGCCAAAAACAAAATAAATAAATATAAGAGTCATTAGAAATTAAGTCATCAGGTTAGATTAAGTCAATAGAAATAAAGCTATAAAGGTTTTCATTTTCTGGATAAGTATTGCAGTAAGGGCATGAGCATCTCAGCAGCAGGTAACCCCTTCCTCAACTGTGCACTGACATGTCCCCTCACCCACAAGTTCATCTTGTTGGAGGGGCAAATGTAAAAGCCATAAGCATGCCATGCAAGGGAGCAACAAATTTATGCATCAATTCACCTCTTGCATAATACAGGACTCTCTGGTCTACTTTGTACAGTCTACTTGACTTACTGTAGGTCCCACAGGGGCTTTGTTCGGATCCAAAACACAGTTTGGATGTGCTCTAAAATAACCCAACATTACAGTACAAACGCACTAAACCCAATATTCTGCAAGGCATTCATTTTCTACATTTGACTTTTGCTTCTGAAGGAGTGAATCATGAAGAAATGCTTTCATTCCTGTTACAACCTTGTGTTACAAGGTGCTTTGTCGTTTACAAGTCAATTGAAGGTGAAATGCTGAACAAATTACAAAACCAATTTGTTGCTATATTCTCAAACTCAGTGTACAACATACTCTCATGACTAAAAATGTGCAAGCCCACATCAAAACTGAATATAATTGTAAGATGGTGCTTTATACAGGCAAATATACACAAGGCATCAAGTCAAAATCAAGTCAAAGGTTAATTATTTATCCCAAGAGGGTATCTCATTTCAACAGTCCTCAGCTCAACCAGAATTAAAACCAGTCATTGAAGATATAGGAACAAACAGAAACAACTGAAGTCTCAACATTTCTTTAAAGACGTGCTAACTAGTATTTTGTAGTTATTAGTAACAAGTCTTGGCTACTAATTTTTTTGCTTAAACCTCTTAGTTGTAGATTTGTTGATATTTTTATGTGTTTGAAAGATAAGAGAGAGACAGATAAAAAAGAAATGAAAGCCCTGCATGAACCTTCTCCAACTGATCGAGCTACATTGCAGCTCCTACTTGGTTCTGTATTGTGTTGGGTTGTACTGGCTGGAAGCAAATCTTAAAAATATCAAAATGCATGAAGCATAAATTGGCATCCAAGTTAAAAAAAACCCCAACAACTTAAATTTAGAATTATTTTTATGTATCAGCAAGAGATTTAGTTCACCGCTAACACATTAGCTAATGTAAATAACTTGCAAAAGGGAGGGAAAAGTGGAAAAGCGTTATCAGCTAAAACAAGCTTTCTTTTCAATATTATTAATTGGAGGATTTTGTTTAATGGAACCAGGAAATGGTCTGGCCAGCTGGTAACTCAAGTAGCAAATTATATAGACTTACTCTTAAATAAGCTCAATAATCTTATTAAATGAAGAAGCTATGTATGTGCATTAATTATAAAGGGTCCTGTGACCTCAATAATCTCCAAGTCTTAAGAAATTCCTTGATTTCATTCTTCTTTATTAGTACGATTATTGTTATTATTACTATCATTTGTATTTATTCTAAGATTGCTATCAACTTTGAAAAGTTTTCTTGAGGTCACAGAGTTGCGTTTAGATTATGATCAATTATAACCACTTACTTTAACAGGACGATGCTGGCTAAGAAAAATATGTAAAACATCTAAAAAAAACTCAGCTAATTTCACAGCTTTACATATACACACAAACACACACATGCCCACACACACAGACTTTGCTTCCTGTTGCGCCAGCTGTGGGATTCAGTGTGTATTTCGGCTGCTGTTTATTCCCCCTCCCCTCTCTCTTATCTAATGTCTTTCACTGCAGATGGTTCAGCAAACAAACTGCAACCATTTGATTCATGTTTCAAAGAGGCAAGCCAATTATTGAAAACATATTCTTTCACCCATTTCTGTGAGTGACGTAAATTAAAGCATTTTGAAGCCCGGCTCTCTTTGCATCATAGCAATATCTATCTTGGGGTCCAATTTACAACGGGGTGAGCCGATGGAAGCATTAGGCATTCTTGCCGCAGTAGGAGGGTGGTATCATGATTAATTTAGGCTTGTTTTGTCAGTGCAGGAAGCCGCAAAAAAGCTCATTACAATCAGCTGGGTTTTGTCACAGTCTGGGCTCCCTCTTATCTCCCATAGAGAAGCAGGACGATGCAGCTTTCCTGAATAAGCATTGATGATGATTGCATGATTTATGCATGAGCATCACAGCACCTTAAGTCTATCCAGCTCAAAAGAGGCCCTTCAAACTCTGAAATTAGAGCTTTTGTCACTGTTTTCTTAAATGTTTGTTTTTACATGCACAGCTACATCACTCACAGGCCATTTTCAAATGTGTGGGAACACAACTGAACAAGCGGAAGTGGAAGATAACAGTGGTTTGTTTGTGTTCATATTTACTAAGTGCTTGTACAAAGCCATTAGGAAACATGTTGTAAGCTGTCATGTTCCCTTGCAGACAACATTCAGTATTCAGTCTGTTGCATGCTTCTGTTTGACTTTGGGCTTTCGCTGATTATTACCTGCAAATTAGGCCGTCATAACGACATAATTGGCTGTTAAAATCGACTCGCAAGCAACAGACTAAAATCAGGATGATGATTGATGGTTGCATGAGAGTCACAGGAGTGATGTGTGCATTGACCTTCCAATGAGCTCAGCTCATGTGGGTGTTGACCCTTTGATAAACACAGACAAGGCCTCCTAGACAGCCTGAGTGTGTGCGGCTGTTGCAGCATGCCCCAGGGTGTTCCTGTTAGCTCTGATAGATGACGATGCACTGGGCTGCTCACTCCTCCTGCAAAGTTTTCTGCACAGTTGCCTTTTATCAACAACACTTGACTGTGTGAGCAGCCTGTGTGAAAGGAATAAGCCAACCTCACCTTAAACCTCAGTTTAAAGCCTCTATAATTAAAAATAATGCAAAGATGATAAAAGAATTTGCTCTTAGTTCCTTTCCCCTGGTAAAATAAAGGTTATATAAGTGAATTAATATTAAATGTTAAATCAATATCAGTTTGTGGGGAAAAAAAAGAATAATAATAATAAGAAACTTAATATGAATTTAATGCAACGGAGCAGGAGCAACTAAAGCGTTGAAATGTTATATAACAAAAAAAAAAGAGAGAAGAAGAGAAAAACACCCCATGGAACCTCTTAAAACTAATCGACTCTGTTGGAAATAAATTGGGTGCATGATATAAAAATGGTATAAAGAAAGGATCCCAGGGAGCCTAAATCTTTCTAAGCTGGTATGAGGTTCAAAACTTTGCGGAGAGCATTTACCATGCATTGACTGATATTAAAAGAATTAGATATTCTGTTTAAATGTCTGTAAAGCAGAGACAAAGCTGAACACTGATGGTGAAAGGCCCTCAGAGAGCACTGCTTTAAAAGCGGATGTGCTCCAGAAGTAAATACAGTTCATTGTATCAATACAGGTTGAAACAATGTGGAAAAAAAGCCCACCTATCATGAAACCTGCTGCCTGTTTTGCACCGGTGCTCATTTAAAATGCACCAAGACAAAATGGAAAAGAATTCAAAGCAGCAGGGTTTAAATCCTTTCTGGGAATCATGGATGCTACATCATCGGCTAAAAAAAAAAAAGAAAAACCATCCGGCTCACAGTTAAAAAGCCAGCTGTGATGGGGGGTGGGGGGTGGGGGGGGGGGGGGGTGCATTCGTGTACTTACACATCTGTGAAGGCAGACTTAATTCTGAATGATATACAAGTTGTGCATCAACATGTGCTGCCATGCAGATGTGTTTTTCAAGCAAGGCCCTGTTTATTTCAGCAAGTCAATGCTAAAACATTTTTCACGTCGCAACAGCGCGGCTGCTCAGAGTCAGGGTGCTGAACTGATTTGCCCTCAGTCTAGACCTGCAAGTAAATCAAATTACAGCTAACATCTATCAAGTCCAAGTCAAAACTTCACTTTGAGTCATAGCTCGACTTCAAGTGTCAAGTCTACAGCTGTGTCCACAATGTGAATAAACAAACAGACTCTGGCAGGCACACACATAAGTTACAGACAGATTACAGAACATTGATCATTGAAACTGGCAGCTACCTCCCAGCTCCAGATGAAGGATGGATGGAGGCTCTGCTGACATATTTAAATAAAAGTCACGCCTCTTAGGTGGTGTTACTTCCAGCCAAAGATGAGGCTGTTTCAGTTAGCTGAGAAGCAGCAACACACAAAAAAGAGTACAAACCAATCTTGAGCCTTTGAAGTCCATTTGCATACGAACTCGCTACTTTTCTTGCCAACTCTCACTTTCCCTTCCACCCGTTTATCCCCTCCCACTCTCACTTTGCTTTCCAACTTTCTTCTCCCCACTCTCGCTCTCATCTCCCTCAGCTGAGCTAGATCTCGTCTATATTCCTTTTGCTCAGGTCCGCGGGCTGAGACAGACTTATTAACAAGCTCCTGGCAGGCTGGGAGGTGGATGTGGCAGCTGTGGAATAGAGGTTGATATGGTCCTTCCTTCCACGGGAGACTGAATCCCTGCGAGGGAGTCTCCAGATGGGCTCGGTTTGAAGCAGTTCACCCCTGGTTCTCGTAGATGAATGCCATACGGGATAAAACTGCATATCTGAATACTAAATGCAGACTGAGTGTAATTAATTACCTGACTGCTCTTCAGTCGGTATTTACAAACCGCACCTGATACTTTTGGCAGAATTTCCTCTGAATTAGCTTTATAAACTTATACATGACTATATACAGTGTATATACATATATATATATATATATATATATATATATATATTAACAGTTGTCCTTAAAGTTATACATACCTTCCAACTGAAGAAGGAAAAAAAAAATCAGCTGTCAGTGAAATAAGATGAAATTGACAAAAGTAATAACAGATAAAAATTCTATAAAAATCACAATATCGATTTGAATTGTAGTTTCAAAGAAATATTAAAAACAAACAAACAAAAAATAAAACAAGTAAAGAAGTATGACAGGCCGCTAAAGATAAAGTTTTGTTGAGCAACACTTTGAGTTAATCATGTGTTTTCTGTAATTTTCAAAAGACTTCTACACCTGTTGACAGGTATTTTGGTCCACTGTTCATAGGACAGATGCTCTTATGTGTCTGGTACAGTTTTGTTTCCTTGTTTGTTTGTTTGTTTTTATTTAAATTTCCAACCACAATTCAAAAGCAATATGTTTTTTCACTAAATTATAATTTTGTCAATTTTTATTTATTATTAGTTTCCTTAGTTTCTTGTTATTTGAATTACTGTTGTGAATTAAGTGTGAATTTAGCCTTTTCTTTAATTGAGGGTCTGAATAAGGACAATGAGGACAACTGTATATTTAATATATATAAAAGTATGTATGTATATTGATATTAGGGGTGCAACAATACATGTATTAGTATTGAACTGAACCATGTGTATTGAACCATGAGCACCATGTATCGAATATCGAACAATACAGAGTTTTTATGTCATCAACTTGTTTTTCAACGATAAGCTCTGTGTTGAAAGATCATTGGATCTGAGTTGGACTACATTCAGATTAGATCTGACATTTGGTACTATTTTAATTTTCATGTTAAGTATGACCCTGATGGTAAGCTGTTGTGGACAAAAGGACAAAAAAGGCATGAAAATGTATTTTTTTGTATCAAAAAATGTTGAACCGTGATATTAAAGTATTGAACCAAGTATTGCACCCCTAATGTATGTATATATATGAAGAGTTCATTTGCAAAAACGTACAAACATCATTGTGGAAAAACGGAGTTAACTGCCTTCTGTCGCTGTCGAGTACAAACCTCCTATCTCCATTGTACATTATTAAAACCCTCTACTTTATGTGAGCTTAATTTGGTGAAAATATTCAAAAAGTAAAAGAAATTTATTTGCAAAAGAAGTTAACACTTCAAACACACTCATACATATATTTTATATATACAGTATATATATATATAAAAAACATATATATGTATATATATATACAACAATCTGACCTCTGTCACCACACTTTGCAATGTGTGAAAATGCTTTGATCTATCCCTGCTTCCTCTCCACCAGCTCGTATTTGCTGCTGGTATTCTCCCTGCGTGTTGCTGTGCTGACACTGCTTTCCTCTGCATCCCATTGATTCAGGAGCCCTGAGTGATAGATGGGTTTAATAAAGCAAGGTGCAGTCCTCCCAAATAAATGAGCAAACGCAGGATTTATTACCAACATCTGCATTTTAAGGAGCGTAAACAGACCTTAAGCTGGGAAACGGTTTGACGATACACCCCAAACTTGAAACCTGGGCCAGGATATGCAGCCGAGCATATCAGCACTTGATGTTCTTCTTCCCTATCTTCTGTCTTTTGCTCTATGATTCTCACGTCCTTTGCCATTCATCTTTCCCCTTCAAAAAATGGAGTCCTTGGCTTGCTGAAACTCTTCTTTGAATCTCTCTTCTCAGTTGCACATGTCCCTCAGTCTCCTCTTTTGTCTCTCTACTCTTATTCTCACAGACATTCCCTCCTTTTGAAGTTGCAGAGCAGTTTCTCTTTGAACCTCAGTGCTCATCACAAATTTGTCATTATATATTATGATCTTTTTTGTCATAAACAGCAGCACATTTAATTTGCCCTCCCCTTTTTATTTATTTATTTTTTGCAGAGGCAGTGCTACAGGCTGCTTTGTGGCGGTGATTTATCCATGCACGGTGCCAGCGGAGCTAAATCTCTACTCCCCTTGGCACAGAAACAGTGGTGTGCATGGTTTAATTTCAGCTTTGAAAGACTGTCGTGCTGCAGTGATAATGCGGGCCTGCTTGCCAGTGATTGGACTAATTAATAGGCTCACAGAAGATCCGTGCCTGCTTTAACCAGTAACAGCGGAGGACGGTGAAAAAAAGGGAAGCGCGAAAAGGTGAAAGTAGTTTGACCTGTGAACCTCTGGAGCTCTTTTTTTTTTACACAATAGGCTCACACACTTACACGTGCACAAATGAAAAGCTGCAAAATGCTGAAGACTGCATGTCGTGTTTTCTCCACGCCCGTTCGCCTGTCGATGGCATCTTAGCTGGTAATTACAAGCATGTTTAGCAGGTCTTCCACAGGGCACACACACGTCTTCGCTGTGCACTCCCCACTGCTTCATGCAAATCTGTTACCCTAAAATGTTTACAGAGGACTACAGCCCTCCCTCTCCGTCTCAGCGCTGATGACCCACTAAAGCTTTTCACAATGAGTGTTACTCTGATAGCTATCCCTCTGTGTAATTACTAACTGAGCTGCAACTAAATGAAAGAAATGCTATGTTTGCCACACATCCATTAGTCAGCTGTATGCCTCACATTGGGGGAGTGCTTTTTGCGTGACTACTGACAATGATGTATAGCTTTAAGGTACAACAACTGGGCAATTTGCCCCAAACCTTCAGGGTGCAATCTAGGATTTAAGCACCGGTCTAAATTGTATATATACACAGTATAGATACACACATGCTGAGAAACCTTTTATGAACTAATAGAGTTGAGCTTATTTGTCACAAGTGTCATACACATGCTCCCAGTCTGTTTTCATATAAGCTCTGTATCTCAAGTGCACAATAAAAAAAAAGTATGCACTTCAAAGAATAGCTTTTTAAACAAAGCCAGCGGTAGGGTGACAGTGTTTTTACAGAGGGCACCATACTGCAGTGAGAAATCTTCAAACATGTGCTGCATAGTGTTTCATACTCATTTGATTAACCCAGTTTATACAGTGTAAAGTCGCAGCATGGAGGCAATGTGCAGCAATGCAAGTGCAGATGCACTCAGTTTAACCTTGCTTGTGAGATATGTGTTTGTCTGCAGTCGATGGGGACATCAAACACAGTTGTGTGGGTGTTTTTAGCAGGGCTGTGCTCACCTGACACCATGTACTAAGTGAAAGACACCCTATGCCTGCTTTTCTACATGTGGAGTTTAGACTATTAATGAGCTGATTATATAAATTATTGCTGACAGAGCTGCCTTGTTCGGTTTTTATCTTCATTACAGAAACCCATCAATGTTTTAAATGTTGTCCTCTTCAATTAGCCAGATTAAACAACTCTTTTTTTTTTTAAATGTACACTACTACCTTAACTGAGTAATCTGATCTAATGAACTACATTTTGCAATATTGGTAATGTTTTAAAGATGTTTAAAGGGGATTAAAATAGTTGGAGAGCTAAATATTTTGTTGATGGATCTCATTTTTACGAGCCAGCATGTATCTCTGAAATGTCAGGCTTGTTTTCTACATTCATGCTGCCATCCGAAGTGTGACTGAGTTTTCCTTCCAGAATTCACACAATCCATATCGTTGAAAGTCTGGCATTTGGTCTTTGTTGCCAATAATAATCAAAATGGTCGTTTTTATTGTTTGTCAGGAACACACACACTCAGTTTTTTGAGAAAATTAAGAGATGAATCATTACAATGCATACCTCTGATCCATCTCACACACCGTATCGTCCAGAGGAGTCATGGCTGCCTTTGGATTGGCTAACCCAGAACACTTATTTTTTGTAGCTACAACTGTTCCATTAAAACCATTAATTTTTCAAAAAATAATACATCCACAGAACATCTAGAAGGGCAGAATAAATTTTTAATAGCATATAAATAATTGTTTTATCATTTTTTGACAGGTCTAAAATATATAAATATTTAGATTCAATTACCATGGGCCTGTCTTAAACCGCACACTTGCCTGAGTGCACTGGAATTCAGTGCGTAGTGCGCACTGTGCACTTCGTCTGTAGTGCACACTAGTGTTGCTAAATGCTGACCCAAACAGAGCACTGCACTTACAGGAAGTGACGGACTTGCATTGTCCTGCTAACGTGAGCTAACAACTGAGCAGGTATAACCGTGCCCTCAAACACATGACCAGATCATAACTGTCATCAGGGAGTGAACAGCTTGGTAGGATGCCACAATAGACATTAGTGATTATGTCTAATCATTTCATAAACGTTTCTTAAATTAAGTACAACACCGCCTCCGATGCAGCAGTGGTCGCCACTGCTTCATTCACCGCCATTATTCAGCTCTGATAGCAGTTCAAAAGTCCCGCCTCTTCCTCTAGGTTAGCAAGATGGCGTCCGTTTAGTGCGAGTAGTGTGCTTCGTTTTGCAATGTTGTTATTAGGGCAACATCCTTGTACTTTCAGTGCACTGAATTGTAGCTTAAATGACACCATGTGTGCACTACACACTCAAAAACAGTGTTTGAAGTGCTCAAGTGCGCGGTTTGGGACAGACCCCATGCCAATGTCTACTCTAAAGGATTCCGAGTTGCTAGCTCGATTGCTTTGTGTAGGAATGTGTTATTTCTCAAATTCAAGTGGACAAAGCACAAAGAAGGGTGGAGGTGAAAGTAGAAAATTGGCTAAAAAACCCTGTGGAGGTTGCCAGTTTCCACCTGGACATGTAAGTTAAACATTTGCTAATGCTAATCTATGGTTAGCCGGTTCTGTAGCATTTGAGAAAGCAAGCATGAGTGCGCCATCTACTGGTGGGGAAGAATTCAGCTTGTAGCGATCACCTATACGTGCCACCACAAGCTGTCAGCTTGACAAAGTTTTCCCAAAGTTATCCTTAAGATAGCATAATTTGTTTGTTCTTCCTTTCAGTGATAGGTTCTAACCATCCCCGCAGCAATTTGTTGTGCAATGTGTTTTAAACCTTCTTATACACCTTACAGCGGAACTGAAATAAATGAATAAATGAGTTAACAAATAATTAGATAGATAGATAGATAGATAGATAGATAGATAGATAGATAGATAGATAGATAGATAGATAGATAGATAGATAGATAGATAGATAGATAGATAGATAGATAGATAGATAGACAGATAGATAGATAGATAGATGAATCAATAAAGGTGATATGGCAAAACATTGACATTTTTCTGTTCACCCCCTATCTTCAGCCCCCCCCCCCCCCCCCCCAATCGGCCTCAATAATTTTCACCCACAAAACAAAAAAAATAACTTAACATAAGAACCATATACCCACAAAACCGCCCTTTTAAGCCAGAAAACACATTTAAAAAGCCACAACAACAGCAAAAAACAATCAAACAAATAACCCCCCCCCCCCCCCCCCCCCCCCCCAAAAAAAAAAAAAAAACAAAACAAAAAAACAAAACAAAACAAAACATGGAAGCCCTTGAATTAACACGGTTTCAAATTAATACCACTTCTTGTTAACTGTGTGTACATAAAGAAACTATACATACTGGGCAATACCTTGACTAGTTTCTGGTGCCAGCTGCTAAATCCGCACCATGTTGTTTTGATGCTTTGTCATATCTGAATATTTTTTACACACCTACATCATATGAATGACAAAAAGTCATTTCTGCAAGAAATGGTGTGGGAAAAGTATTAAACTGTAAACTGTAAGAAATCAAGTTACAATAATAACTTCTATTCTAAAATGTATTTGGTCCATTTCCTCGGCTCCTACTACAAGTCAATTGCAAGATGACATCCATCTACCTTAAACAGTCCATTCTGAACCAGATACAAATCACCATCTAGAGAGGAAAAGTGCAGTTAGCTCCAACCCAAAGATGAACCCCACCTTTAGGGTGAAAAGTGTGCAATGCTGTCCTAACTACATAGCGTTGCTTCTCTGCAGGGACATCTGGGGTCAGCAACATTTTGTATTCCAGAGCTGCTGGTTCAGGTTGCTTGGGGGAGTTAGAGAGCACAGCAGCAAGTTAGCAAGCTGTTGGAGCAAAGCTGTAAATGATTCATATTGTACGGGCAGGCACGTTCATGCCAGTGCAGATTTTAAAGCAGCAGCTGAATGATGCCCTCTAACTCAAGGTCTGGGGTCCCTGAGTGGATATTATGCCTCAGGTTAGTCCTATTAATGAGGAAGAAGTGATTTCCCCCCCCTCTCTGTAATGTTGTTCACATATGTTTCAGGAGAGTTTAGATGAAATGTGGCATTGGAGGGTCATTAGTCCGGGCATACTCAAGTCACTGCAAAGCTGATGGTAATCTGCTTTGGGACAATCTGTGCTGGCACCATTCCTCCCAGTGGGACTGTGCCAGTCTACTAGAAGTGAAATGAACACCTCTCTTACTTTAAATTCTTCTCTTCTCCCCTACTCTGGGGGCTTATTCTTTCATTTTCCCCTTATCTGTTTCTTCCTCTCCTCTTTCTCTCCTCTTTCTTCCTTTCTCCCCCTCCCCCTCCCTCTCTGAGCTCATCTTTTAGCCCAGTCAATCCCCGGGAAGATGAAGTGGCAGGATAAGGTCGCAGCATCTGTACAAGCTCTCATTGAGGCTAAATGAATGCCATTAATTCAATCGGGGGACTTGTTGGGATGGCCATGGCCTTTGTCCAGTCATGATTAAGCGATCCTATCAGTTATCAATCGTAATGAGCTTTTGTGGCTGTGGGGGGCGAGTGCAGGCTGGTGAAATAATAACATCTTAGTCTTTTGATACTGGGTAATGCCAGACACCTATCTCATGTCTACCTAATAACATGATTGTGTGTCACTGGAAGGTAATATGGATTTAGAGTATTTCATTGCTTAACAATAGTCAGACTGAAACATCAGCATGATGAGATTGTGTGATAATGTTTCATGCAACAGCCTTTTGGATAAAGAAATTGGCAAATTAATTTCCTCAAAGAAGCTATAATCAGTGTTTTTATGTGAATAATGGATTCTGGGTTTGTGAGGGGGATTGATACTGTATTCCAGCTAGTGCTTATAATTATCAACCAAATCTGCAGCACATTTCGGCTTTATGGAGCTTTACAGGGAGCTCCAGTCTGATGTTAGCTGCTTTTCTAACAATTCCAGTTTATTCTCACAACTATTCCTTAGTGTTTCCTCAAGATCTTCACGTTTAAATAAACATTTTATTACTTCTACACACTCAAAAATAGAGGTACGAGACAGGAACATTTCTGTACCTGGAGGTATTTCTAACAAATGTTCTCTCAAAAGTACAATATTGGTCTTTATGAGGCCAGAAGTGTACCTATATACTATGAAAAAGAGTCCAAAGTAACATAAAGTACAAATTTGTACCATTTCAACCCTAAGGGTACCTGCAGCATTGAAAAATGTGCGTAGATTGTACAACAACTACACTAAAAAACGGAATCAGAGCAGTACCTGTTCAGCATTAAAAAATTCATGTTAGTTCATGATTTTGTCTCATATTATTCAAACATAATTTGTTTGTGTTGCATGAACACAATTCATTTAAGTAACATGAACAACAAGCTATGTTTTTCTTTTTTTTTTTAAGTTGAAGTAACATATTGTAATTATGTGCAAATCCTTGACATGAACCATTTTTTTCAGTGTATAAATAGCAGTCCTTCTAAACAGTAGTATAATTATAGTTATTATATTACGATTTTCATAAAAATCATAGTAATCATAGTAGTATGATTATATATGTGTTTGGCCTAATATTTATGTAATAACTATTCATTTATTATTAGGATCTTTGATTGTTGTCATAATCTCTATTTTATTGACTTTTATTCATCATTTTTAATTGGTTTCATTGTACTTTATTAACTTATACAGGGTACAGAAATGTCTTTCAAAAAGGAACACCCCCAGCGACAAGCTTTGTACTCTTACGTACAAATTGGTACCTCTATTTTAGAGTGTGTACTTGGTGAATGGCATGTTTTAGTTTAATGTATATTGTATATTTAATGTATATTAATTTAATGTGAGTGTGTGTGTGTATATCTCTATCTATCTATCTATCTATCTATCTATCTATCTATCTATCTATCTATCTATCTATCTATCTATCTATCTATCTATCTATCTATCTATACTATATATATATATATATATATAGAGAGAGAGAGAGAAGAGAGAGAGATGAGACTGTAGATAACAGAGACTAAAGTAGAAAATGAAAAGTGAAATTAGTTTAATTTATAACTTAAAAATTTCAGTCATTCAAATAATTCATTAATAAAACATTCAGAAAGCCATGTTCAAAGAGTTTACAAAAGTGATATGCTTTTTAAACTCCACCAATCTGTCTTTTCAACACACTTTTTTCTTAAAAAAAAAAAAAGAAAATGTAGAAATCAAGAAATGAATGCTAAACAGCACACACATCTCTATTTAAATCTGCTACAGATGGGAATAAAACTGGAATATTTTGTGTCTGTAAGAGCCACTGAAGTGGAGATTTATACTTCAGTCTGACAAAAACACCATTTCAGTGGTACACTCTTTCTAAATGTTGTTAAAGCTGTTTGATCAGGACAAAAAAAACCCACGACTGACAAGAAAAAGTGTCGCTTGGACCTTGCCATCTACTTGCTGCTCCCCGAGATTGGTGTTTCATGTCTCATTTTAATGCAACAAATTAGATTAGGGACTGCATGCCAGATTAGGATGCACACTCTGGTGGTGGCAGCCTGTCTGGGTGGACTGTAGTTGCTGGGGTGCCCCGGGCTCTATGGTACCTTCCTGGGCACATCCTTTAGGTTGTAGTAACGGGATGGAGACATGACACAACACAATTTATAATTACCATTATTGTTGTTATCATTACCACAATTTGTAACAGTGAGAAATGGTGGCAGTAGTATTATGTTTATCTAGTAAGTAAGTACTGTAAGTAAACTTTATTTGTGTAGCACTTTTCACAGACAGGAGTCACAAAGTGCTTCACATGATAACATAAAAACAATACAAGCAAGAACAATTAAAATACAGTAAAAGGTAAATAAATAGGTGAATAAAACAATTAGCTATGTGCTTTGGAAGGCTTGTGAAAACAGGTGTTTTTAACTGGTGTTTAAAGGTGTCCAGTGAGTCCAGAGAGCGCAGAGACAGAGGGAGTTCATTCCAGAGACGAGGCGCCACCGCTTTAAAGGACCGGTCTCCTCGGGTTTTAAAACGGGTCCGAGGAACCATAAGCAGGTTTTGACCTGAGGACCTCAGGCTACGGACCGAAGTATAGGGCTGGATCAGACCCGTAATGTAGCCAGGCGCCTGTCCATGAATCTATTCTATTCTATCTGTTCATTATTATATTCAAAACTAAAAATTTAAACTTTTATTCATCCCCAGGGGTAATCTAAAAACATTTGCAGCAGCAGTATGAAAAAAGAGCAGGAGCTAAAAAAGCAGAATACATGACACATAGATGGTAAAGAAAGACATGCACAGACATACAGTACATACATATGTACACACATGTACAGACCCACACAGCACACATAAATGTCCATGCATAAATAAATATGTACAAACATACCCTTGTGCACACATACACACACATATGTGGTTGTAGAGCTGAACATTTAAGACATCCATCCACAATGTGATGGATGGATGTCTTTTAGTATCTGTCAGGTTATTGTTTCTGTTGCTTTGGTGACATTCAGGCAGCAAAATTACTTAGTAATTTCATGATACGGTCAGCCTGACTTCACCAGGAAATTGACAGTAGTTGCTGCTCAATGTCGTGTCGAATGGATAAGGTGCATGAGAAATTTCAGTCAGAGGGCTGGACTTGTCACGTCAGGACGATGAAAGAGAGGATTGTTGCTTTCTGTCTTGCTGGCTTGTCAATTTAAATGTTTTGTGCCTCCCCCACACGATTTGTTGTGATGAAGCAAGGGTCATTTTCTGTATTTCTGTGACAGCAGGACAAAAATAAAGTTACACGTTGCCATTTTAAAAGGTGCTGGTGAGCTCATTGATTTTGTGCGCTTCATTGTTTCCTGTGTCTATAACCTTTACACAAAGTGATAAACAGTTGCTGCATACACAGAGAAAAGAATGGCACCAATCCTGCAAAAATATCCATCTTTTAAGGGTTTTGCACATTTGCTTTTTAAGCAAATCACAGTAAAAACAAAACAAAAAACAAACAAAAAAGAGCGGCGCATAAATCAGGGTGGTTATACATCCACCACTCGGCACTCAGGTTCATTTTGGAACGAGGCGGAAACAGCAATTCCAGTATACAATAATTGTATTGATATCTTTAAAGGTAATTGTGCAAGAATAAACAAGCATGTCCAGTTTTTTAATGCTAATGGGTGATGAAGCTTAAAAAACCAAAAGGAACGAGCCCACCCACGTCTTTCTCTAGGCTGTGTGCTGCATAATGCGCTGCGATTCCGTGGCAGAATTTCCGGTGCAGTCCTGCGGACGTGACGTCAGTTGACGCTGCATCCGCATCCCGACAGTTTTGATACAGGAAGGAGACGGTCACGGTGAATTCAAACACTGTAAGGGATAGTTATGGATTCTTCTGCAAACGATCCTGATCAACTGAAAGACACTAAAAAGTGGCACTACGAAGAAAAAGACTTTGTAAGCGTAAACAACATTATTGCTTCAGTTTGTGCACGCTCCCGTGCCGGCTTGGCTGGTGGGTGCAGTTACCCGCAGCGCCAGTTGCCAGGCAGCTCTTCGTTTTCAAAGATGACGTAGCTTCCTTCTGTCGTAGAACAGTGTCAGTGTCAGTGGTTGTCTTCCTGGTGACGGTGCCACTATGAGTATGAAGCCCGATCCTCGAAACACATGATCTGTCACAGTAAGGACGCGTGAGATCAAGTGCAGAAGGCTGAGGTGGTGCTGGAACAACAGGGAGATGTCTTTGTAATACACACACACACACACACATAGTCAGTTAAAAGCCAATCCAAACCAATCAGGGCTGAGACCTACTGTAATAGAGGGGTCCAAATCTAAGGAGAAGGGGTCCCAGGAACACAACAGGTGGAATCAAGACGAGCTAATCCAACCTAACTCATCAAAGCATTGTGGAATATTTGCAGTAAAGTCCATCCGCTCTTCAATGAGAGTTGTTTTTTTAAACATGCCGCTTCCTGGTTAAATTATTGTGTCTCAGCCACGTTCAAACTGGGAAATGTTGCAGATTGGTAGATTGTCGTACCTACAGTGACATCCATCCTTTCATCCCTGTCTGGAACATTTTTTTGTCTGTTCAGCTTAAACAACTTGCCCCAACATTTCTGCTCTAATGTGGGGGCTAGCTGGTAAATGATGTCCACTACAGCTCTGAGGTAAAAGAGGAGAGCGTTTGTTTGAATGCAAACATATCAAAGACAAAGTATACACTATTACCATTTTCCAGAGCAAGTCTGAAATGGGCTTAAGTTTTGGTTACAACAATAGTGTCTTATACCTTATTTGTACTATTTTTGTAGATTATGTAAAATTATTTTAAAAAATGAAACATTAATCTGCCCACGAAGGTAATTTCTTTAATGTGATGTGGTCTCGATGCTGAGTTGATGGTATTGGAGGATAGTAATGTGTTGATCCTCTTGTCAAAAACCAAATCAACAGATGGGCATTCAAAGGTCAAAGACTCAATCAGGTATTCAGCATAGAAAATGAAGAAAAGAAAGAGGAAGAGGAGAAACAGACAAAGGATGAGGGTTTGCAGAAGTGTCATCTCTGTGCGTGCCATGGTTGTAATGAAACTGCCTGACGTGAGTTAAGTCTTCTGTAGTGCTGAGCAATGATCAAAATGTTTTAATTGTGATTAATTACATGAAATTTTCATGATTAATCATGATTAATTACATTGTTACACAAAAAAACACCCTTTCCCATTAAAAGTACAGCATCATGAAGAGAATGCAGTAACATTTGGTTTACAAACAAAATATTTCTTGTAAATCTCATCATAAATATTAATATAACAAAATCAGGTATCTCTGACAAAGGAAGAAAATTTTAGGATCTACTAATTAAAAGGCAACAAGTCAGAGGGACGAATGTTAAAGCTGTGTAAAGCTGCCCTCCTTCTGAATGCAGAGGAACAATATCTGATGAATTTCCAGGCATCAGGTGAACAGACAGGAAGCAGGATTAGAATCTCAGCACCTCCAGATTGTGATGTAAGATTCAGTGACATTCATTTTAGTAATCTTGACAAAGAAAATGTTATCAGAGACTTCGTATCGTCTAATTAATTTCACCCTGTTAATATGTGTTTGTGACACAATAAATTCAGCTCATACCTTAGATTCATTACAAGCAGTGTTAACAAAAAGATCATTTTTCTATGCTAAGAGTGGGTCTACATTCACTTAAAAATCATCTGATAGTTGTGCTTTGTCATCTATATACACATATTTTTGGATAATTTGGAGTGATGTTCTGTTCAGGGTTGTGTTGTGGCTTCTGAAAGTTAAATAAAATGTGCATAATAACATAATTATTTGGGCAGGGCATTCACCCAGGACAGAGTACAAGCCAGGACCGCCCCTCGCTCAACACTGTCACAATTTCCTGTGGTGCTGCTCCATTTGGCTGTGTATCCACAAGCTTTCTGAAAATGGGCTGAAATATGCACAAAATGAATGCTGAGGATGGACAGGAAGCTCCATATGCATATTTAATGTTGAACACAAATAAGCCTTTGAAGAACCCTGAAATAAAAACGAAGGCGCTCTGATCATGAGTGACATAAAGTTAGTTGAGTATACAGCCATGCCTGAAAAAGCTATTTAGAGACATTTCTAAGAGCTGTGTACGTCGGCTGGGGGTGCACCATTGTGAGGGTGGTTTGCTCATGCAGACCAACACAATCAATAATAAATATGGTAAAGGAATATACAATCTATGAGAAGGGCAGTTTTAAATGAATTGGCAACTGGCGTTTCATGATGATGACAGTTATGCTGTAAAAAAGAGTATTTTTTAGTTCTAAACAAGATCAATTTCTAACACTAACAGAGAAAGTTTGATTTCCAGCCACAAGTAAATGTTGGTGAAATTGCCTAAATCCAACGAGGAAGCAAGCTTTTGTTGAGAGCATCTGAGAAAACTCTTTTCTTATCCCTGGCAGATGTATCTGAACCCACTTGTCTGCTTGATTTCCTTATATGATTTGAATTATCAGCCCTGTTTAAACAAAAATAGTAAATATGAATTAACATACATTTTGTTGCCGTCTCTCAGTTTGGCTTTAAAGGTGTCATAATCTAGATGTACTTCCATGGTCATTTCATTAATATTTCTGTGTTCTCCGTTATTATTGAATGCATTCTGCATCGTTTCTGTTTAAAAAAAACCTTCTGGTTGCTTAGTATCCAGCTGTATTTGTATACTAGAAGAGAGGCTTGTGGTCCAACGTCAGGCTTTTCCGGGTCCTTCTCATGAATTTCCGTCTGATTGGCTGCCTCCCATCAGTGTATGAAGGAAGCTCCGCCCCCCGCTCTTATTTTGTTACAGACAGGAAATAGAGCCGACAAACAAGTTTGTTCCGCCATGCTAACAAACAGTTAGCTAATTAGCTTCTCAACTCCGAAGTTACAGTCGTGCTGTCTTCACCTCTAGTGTGTAGTGGAGGGTTACCTGCCTTCCAATGGACAGATAGAAACCCCACGTGGGATACACTATTTGCAATGTGACGTAGAAGGGCAAGGCTGTTCCCGATTCGCTCTTTTCTTCGTATTGTTTCTCTGATGAGAAAGCACAGCCGACTGGGAGGAACGCAACGCTAGCAAGTCAGCATGTGTAAGTAAACAAGGGGAAACCCTCCGTATTTCAGAAGGAGCAAGTTAAACGGGTTTTCAGTGGAAGGAGGCCTTTAAATTATCTTCAAATTAATTTTTAATTATAGTTGGGTGGGAGGAAAATTTAATGAGCTCATTTTAACCTCTTTTTTATCCCCAACTTTTGTTTGTCACGAGAATACGCACAAGAATTAGACCTGTCTGTAAGCGGGTTCACGAGGTAAACGTCAAAGCCAAAACAAAGTTTTATCAGGACAGACCAAGCGAAGGAAATGATGTCCCAACAGAGAAAAACGTGATAAAAACGTAACTGTGCGGCTGATAGAGAGGATCTGTGGAGTAAAACGGCTGGACTCTGATGAATATAAGGAGCGGACGTCTGACGTGAAGTTAACCACAGTGTTAGCTTTTGTAGCTACATTAGCAGCTTGTCCGTTCGTCAACCACCGTTTACTGGTCTCTTACACAAAAGATAATAAGTTACACAAGCAGCAACACTTACCGACTGCACATCCTCACTGATAAATAAAATCCACTGGTCCCTGGTAGTGCTGTCTCTCCTGTTAAAGCACCAAAAACTGCTGAATTTCTGCCGAGGCAACTCAGCATGGCTATCTCCCCCCTCCTCCTCCTCGTCGTTGGCGTCCTTTCTGACAAAGCTGATTTACTCCGTGGCAGGTAATCAGCTGCCTTCAGGTGGTGCTAAAGACGCTAGCTTAGCAGCACGCTCGCAGCCTCTCTAGTTCATGTCATAACAGCTGGTCATAACTCCTCCATGGCAGGTAATCAGCTGCTTTAAGGTGGCGCTAAAGATGCTAGCTTAGCAGCTAGCAGCCTCTGTAGTTCACATCATTCAGAGAAAAAAAATCCAAATCGTGTACTGTGGAGAGCGTGCTCTTGTGGCCGATTCTGGTAAGAAGAGAGCCCACAATCAAAAAAGAAGTCACTCTCACTCTCTGGATTTTCTGGCACGTCTTAACTGAGGTGCTATTCCAGTACATGTTTTAACGTGAAAAAGTGGGATTTTTGGGTGATGACTCCTTTAACAATGCTGGGTTTATGTTTGGGGGCAATTGTTTTGTGATGGTTAGCATTATGTCACATGACAGGAACTGAGATCATAAAACTTTGTAATCTAGCCGCATTCGGACAGAGCAATTCTAAGAACTGCTCACTTCGAATGTAGTTCTATGAACTACTCCTCTCCAGAGGAACTGGTTTATTCTGCATTCGCACATGAGTCGGGGACCTGAATGGGGATTGATGTGACGCAACCGTCTGTGACAGTGACGTGTTACTTTTGCGCCCCAACGAAACAAAACAAAATCCACGAAAAGTAAGAAGAGAAGACAACACCACTGTATTCATGGTCTGCATGACCGGATTATTAATCATGGAAGATCACATCAGGCGTCTAACAGGCTGGAAGAACATAGGAAAGAGCCAGGAGAAGAAGAATCAAGCATCAGGCGATACTTTGTTTTATGGAGGAAGAAAGGAGAGCAGAATGCTGCAGACACAGGAGACCATGTGAAAGTTTGCGCCGGTTGTATCATTTAAGACATTATTCTGATGTTTGTGTTTACAACAAAATAGAAAACTCCCACGTCATATTGGTTCCTATGGAACCACGGAGGTGCCTCCAAGGAGGAGCCAAAATGGTTATTGGAACTGAGAGCTGTGGTCCCTAATTCCTGTCTGTTCAAATGCACCAAAAATGGCAAGAGTACCTAACTGCAGTTACGATGACCGACAAGGGTGCCTTACATCCAATCCATACAGGAAGTCTCATGCAGAAGTTAGTTAAATACCGCCAAGAGAAACTATCTGCGGCTTGCAAACAGATGTGTATAGTGTAGTCGGGTGGTTAGGGTTAGGAGAAGGGTCAGGGTTAGGGTTAGATTTTAGTAAGTTACATGAAAAAGAAACTTCTGATTGGGTCTTTCGGCTTGGATTGGATATATATATGGCGACGTACCGTGACTGCAGGTGGGTCCCTCTCAAAAATGGCCCCGTTCCTGAAAAGGTTATAAGAACCTCAATAGGTTCCTGCAATGTGAATTTGCCTGATGCTGCCACATTTTTTCCAAATTTGTATTTTCAATTGTGAATCCCAAATGTATGGAAGTAGCAAGGTAGGAAAGTAAGTCGTGAGAGTGAAAAAGAGAACAAACAGGAAACGGTTGAGGAGGACAACATTTGAGTCATTTATCTGTCTTTAAACTTTAAGGTTTAGAACATACTGCCACCCAAATGTCTATTTTTGTCAGAGTAAAGCCATCATAGCAGCAAGTTATTGTGGTTTTAAGGGTAGGTGCAGCTCACTTGAGATCACTATTGCCAATCTTTCCACAAGAAAAGTCACTATTGGCTGGCCCAAGAGTCACCAGAAGTTGCTAGGTGACCTCTCCTCACACTCACTTTTCTGCATGCACAGAACCACATGGAAGCATTCTCAATGATTATCATTTGACATGCTACACTGTTAATTTACAAGGGTACTGAAGGGGTGACATACACATTTGAGTCATGGTGCCAAGAAGACCCAGGTGTGCCACAAGGAATCATGGGAAATAAGCAGTGACTGTGACTATAGGCTCTAATGTACAAGTTACGATTACCAACATGATGGACATTGCAGCAAAAATAAAGTAATTCCATAGGAAAGCCAAAATGCACCTTATCATGCTTAGACCAGGAAAAAAGAAAGTATCTTCTCGCGGTTTCATTTGTCATCTGACTGAGGAAGAGTGAAAATCTCGCAGCAGCTCGGAAAGGCTGCTGCCTGCACCAGGACAGCGTGAACAGTGAGTGAGTGCTGGGAAACATGGAGGGAGGGGCTGACGGCAGGCAGCACCCGATGAACGGGCGGAGAGGGATATAAACTTTATCTGCTTCCATAAACACCAGGAAAAGTCACTAAATTTGTTGCTAGTTGCTTTTTTGAAAATAAGTTGAAAAGCCGTTAAATGTTAGTGAAAAAGTCGCTAAGTTGGCAACAATGTTTAATACTTGACTATGATGAGTTGCAGAAAATGACGTACTGCAAAGTCCCACCTCCCGCGCTGTGATTGCTCAGCCTCCAACTGGGTGCCTAGACTGACTTGCGGTGTATCTTATACATGGCAAGACAAAAAAGTCTTATCTCTTGTTCACTCTTTCTTTTCCTCTCTTCCACTGACGTATTCTTGCAGTTCTTTGCTGAAACAACTGCGGTGCACGGCACAGTGTTTTTATATCCATTTGCAGCCGGATAACGTGGTTTTTCAGCCTCCAGATGTTGCTGGGAATCGACGGCTCTAGAAGTGGACATAATAGATGTCAGTGTGCCATCAACTGAGTTTAAAATGCTGAGTTTTAAGGCTGAAAAGTTGTGTAATATGTCTTTAATTGCCTATAAAGTTATATTTATGGTATAAATGCATCAGCAATGTCATTTCCATAAAATCCAGAACAAATCTGTCCCAAATTTAACTGGGGCATCCCTCCTCTGATCTTTTCTGATCACCAAATCTTGACAGGATTTCTACTGATCGCACCTCTAAATTTGCGCCTTACTTGTCACGTAAGCAGTGATGTCCATTCCCACGCGCACTCATTGAGAATGCAGCATCTGTTCAGGTTTTTGCCCTCCTGATTTAAATTATTCACACAAAGCACAGGATCCATTCAGTTTTTATGAGCCCCCGGTGGCAGTTCAAGTCAGTTCAGCCTGTTTATATCACAATCTCCCTCGTGTGCCCTCATCACAGTCGTTCTTAATTTAGCGTTTGGTTGCAGCCTGGTGAAGCCTGTAACCTCTTTGTTCTCCTCTGGCTTTTAATAACAAGCTTCACATCTATTACAAGGAGTCTGTAGCCTTTACAAAGAGCTACTGTCTTTGTACACACCTAACACCACTATGACTAATGGCACTTATTATTTACACGCACATTTTAAGATAAAAACCCAAGGGCACATTCCTGGATGGCTCATAGAAGAATCACAAACAAACAGGGCATCATGCAGAGGCTCCAGCAGATACAGGACAGCTGAGCAGAGCCGCACCAAGCCTGGAGTGATGCGCTATTCTCATCTCTCTCATAACGCTATTAAAAGTTTGAGCCTGGAGGCCATGAAGGTTTAGTAGAGGATTATTATTTCAAGCTCCCTGAAAAATAAATCAATCCGTTATCAAAGTCCGCAGTCCCCATGAACTGCGTAATCAAATTGAACAGTGTTCTAGGCAAGTATCCTGCTACTCCTCTATTAAACTGAGCTATTGCTGAGGGAGATGGCTCAAAAATAGCCCTCCTCATAAGACATGGGTGTTATGTGCAGACAATTGAAAAATCCCATAAATCTGGCACTGTAAAACACTTTTCCTAAAGGGTCCTTTCTTTGAAGTTTTTTTGCCTCTTCATTACTTTCTGAGCACACAAAATGTGTTACGTTAAGGGAAGGTCCGTGCTGTGTAAGGTATGGAAACATTTTACCCTCTGCAGCGCTCATGTCTTCAAGTCTTTTCCCTCCTTGCATGGAGTTAATGCTTCTCTGACATTTAGAGGGAATCTATTGACCAGATGGGTTTCTTTTGTTCATGACTTCGTGTAAAGTAATTTCTGGACAACAATATCTCTTCCCCCACTGCTCCATCTCCCTCTCAGACCGGCACGCCTGTCCGCTCCCTGAGATTGGACGCGGCCGTCTTGCAGGCTCGGCACTTCTATTGAACAGGTCCCTGTTGAATAGCTCCCGTCAAGCTGCGGAGCAGATGAAGTGTTTTTGCTGTTATGGTCAATGACGGAAATGACAGTCAATTTGAAAATATGCTGATGACTCCACTTGAAAAAGCAATTCCTTTGAATTTTGATGAGGCAGCGTCTCCATGACACCCACCCTTCCTTGTTAAAGGTCCCCATGGCAGGGATACTACAACAGAGGTGATGTGAAATGATATCATTGACAGAAATGAATACAATACATAACTGAGCCTGGATTTCTGCTTATTATTGTTATTTTGTTTGTACCTGTCAGACCCAGTGCAGTGTGGGAAAAACTATGAGGATGCAAATAATTATTTTACAGGGGAAAAAAAAACAACATAATGCTCCTGCATCAGCTGCACAAACTGTATAAAATAAAGCAATTTCAAAACTATTTGTCAACCAAGTCAAACACATAACTGGGAAATGCTGGTACCTTGACATTATGACACCCATAGAATGTGTATCAGTGAAGATTAGGATAGAATAAAACAGGAAGTCATTTACTAACACTGGTATTTGCATAAAATCTCCCCCAAAAAAACGACTGCTATCCTTGCAACGTGGCAGAGGTGGAAAAATATAGAAAAAATTGCAATCAGGTTCAACTCAAGTAAAATTAAAAATAACCATCTTAAAATGTACTCGAGTAAAAGCAAAAAAGTAATTCATTTGAAATTTACTTTGAGTAAAATTTACTCAGCATATTTTCCGGGCTCTAAGTTGCTCTGAAATATAAGTTGCACCATGGTCCCCCCCCCCCCCAGCGCGGGGGGCAAACCCCCCCCTCCCCGTGCGCCCCGGGGCGCGCCCCCCCCTGTTGAAAAGACCCCCCCCCCTCAGAACACAAATATTTTTCCGCCTTTTTTTTCTTTTGTGTTGGGTTTTTTTATTGGTTGGGGATCCTCCTCTGCCCCCCCCCCCGGGAAGGGAGGGTTACCTTTTCCCCCAGGAAGCAGGCTCCCCTCTCCTGGGGGGTTTCCCCTTCCAGTCAAAAAATGCATCATGAACAGGAAAAAAAAAACATACAAGTCGTACTGGACTAAAAGTCATATTTATTTTTTCAAAATAGGGAAATTTTCAGATTTTTCATGTCCTATTTGTTACTGCTAAAAATTCCCCCATCATTCCAATTCCAAAGTTAGTGTCTTGTAAAAGATCATAAGCATTATAATTAAGAAGGATAAATATGTTTTTTTTTTGAGGATGTGTTCCACTGTGCAAGCAGTACAGCCAAAATGAACTCCTCTTGCTGACATAAGACTGTTTTGGGATCTTTGCCCTCTGAGCAGAACATCTTTGTCACAAACCTCGAGCGTCCTCATTTTACATTAGACGGTAATGTTAACTTCTTGGCTCATGTCAGTCAATATGAATTAACACTAAAAAAAAATGTCAAATTGTACATATTTTGATATATAAGTCGTACTGGACTATAAGTTGCAGGAGCAGCCAAACTATTAAAAAAAAAAAAAAAGACGACTTATCCACCTTATTCCTGAGCTTAGCACATCTAGAAACGACTATGTGATCGACTTCCTGTGAGATACCAGAAATAGCGCTTCACCATTGACTCACAGTGTAAGATGTAGTTTCGGCTAGCGGTTTAGTCGAACATTTCAACAAGATTATTCATAACATTTCTAAACAATTTTCCTCAGAAAAATGTACTTGCACAGTTCGGGAACATGTTGCGTGGTTCGTGATTGTGCTAACAAGCAGAGAAAGTTACATTTGTGGCTACAATGGCGATTTGTAGAACATGCACCTCGTCTTAGTGAGAGAGTGGCCGTAGGGCTCCAGACTGCGACATAGTGGTCGCATTTTAGGACTAAAATATCATCTACTTTTATGTACATAAGATCGTATCTAACCTCTTTAAACAAAACATGACCAACCTTATTCCCCGTCTCTGGAATTCCCTCTTTCCCGATCTCCGCAGTGGACTCCTTCCCTCTCTCCAAATCCAGACTCAAAACTCCTGTACAGACGTCTGATTTCGCCTAATTCCATTTACATCAATCCATTGGGGTTTTCTTTGTTAGTGTTTCAGTTAAATGTTTTGTCCGCTTTGCACAGAGTCCTTTGATGCTCTTATAAGGCATCTGTCAAATCAAATGTGTTTACTATTATTATTATTATTATATAGGTACCGATGAGCCTCAGAGGTTTTGCAATTGCTCATTGCTACACAGTCAGACGTGACAGAGCTAAGAAGTAGCTAAAGGCTGCTGTATGTAATTTTTTGGCCAGATTTTCATCTCATCCTCCCATCCCTCTCTTGCAGGAGGGGAGGGATTGTAACATTGTCCTGTCTAACAGCTGATGTTGCCACGTAGTTTACCTAAAAACGCTTGTAAAAAAGTGGAGTAGCGTGAACATTTTTTCATCAGTCATTTTCTGTACCGCTTATCCAGTTCAGGGTCGCGGGGGTTGCTGGAGCCTATCCCAGCTATTATCAGGCGAGAGGCGGGGTACACCCTGGACAGGTCGCCAGTCTGTCGCAGGGCCAACACAGAGAGACAGACAACCATTCATGCTCACATTCATACCTAGGGGCAATTTAGAGTGATCAATTAACCTAACATGCACGTCTTTGGACTGTGGGAGGAAGCCGGAGTACCCGGAGAGAACCCACGCGTACACGGGGAGAACATGCAAACTCCACACAGGAAGGCCACAGTTGGAATTGTTCAAACCCCCTCCCCAGCCGGGAATTGAACTAGCGACCTTCTTACTGTGAGGCTGCGGTGCTAACCACCACACCACCGTGCAGCGTGAACATCTAGCATGGAAATAAATGCTGGTTCCGGTCGAACTGGAAGTTGCTCGCATATTTCACGTAAGGGCTCATGGGGGAATAAGGTGGATAGTCCAGAAAATACGGTAGTTAATCTCAATTAATTGGTGTAAAAAAGGATGAGTTATACATCCAATCCAACACGGATTTTGATACACCTTTACAGCACGATGATAAAAGAGAGAAAATAAAACCCAAGGAAACCAAGATGGTGAAATAGTTGAGCAATTTCTTATTAACAAACTGTTCAATTGTCTTAATGAAAAAATGAGCACAGTGACTGCTTATTTAATGCTCCACAGAATATTCTGCACTGAATACTAGCATCAGACAAATTTGTCAGTATTTGCATGATGAAGTTATTGCCTTGTTTGCATTTGAACACAAAGAACTGTCTGAGATATGGCCAAGGATTTCCTTCTTCATCTCTTCAACGGGAAGAGAGAGACCCGTTTAGACTGATTTTTCTCCCCCTGCATTTTAGTTTTTACTCAGTTATTGGGGAGGTTTTTCAGAGTAGTGAAGTAATTTACTTGGATCAAAAATATACTTGAGTAAAAGTAATATAAACTACTCAAAAAATTACAAGTTACTCACAAAAAAAGACTTAATTACTCTAACTTGAGTAAATATAAGTAGTTACTTTCCACTTCTGATTTGTGGTAAAACTTTTGGACTGCATTCAGAGAAATTCTTTGTGATCTAACTTTCTTCCTCACAATGACATTCATTAGTGACTACTGTGTGTGCAGCCTTTTGTATGGAAAACATGCGGCATGGCTGGCATTTGTACTCTAAATCTCATCTACTGTAACCTCACACATGTGATTAAAAGGGAGTGTGGGAAAGCAATTTACAGGCAAGCTTTGATATAACTTTTGATGATTGCTCAAAGGTGTTTTGTGGTACATCTTCACTACATACCTGGATGACAAGCGAGAACAGCGCTGCCTTTTGTGCTCTAATTAGGTTCTAGAAGAGCGCGTGTGACAGAAAGCAGCGCTTCTTGTTCAAAGACCTGGACTATGTCGCTCATCTACTGTACACACACTTTTGTTTCTTGCAGTAATGAGTTGGCCACAACTGCTCTGTTTGTCTCGCGCAGATTTTGTTTTTTGACGTCCTCTCACTCAGAGGTTACATTTTACGTATCTGCTCAAGGGCTTGTCAAATTTAAAAAGCAGCACTTTTATGTTACTGTCAGTTGTGAATAGAAACATCAAACAGCAAGAATGTTACCGACTCTTCTTCCTCCTCACACACTCACTTACAGACACACAAACACACTATTTTTCTCTACAGATGCTTCAGCGAATTAATTGAATTACTTTCCTCACTCTGCACATCCTTGTGACTCATGTATCATCTTGGCCCGCACTTTGTTTGACTTTGCATTTGCAGCCTGGTGTTTTAGAATTGAGACTGAGACTGAGCCACACTGCTGTGTAGGTGCATATTGAATTGTTTACTTTTTGATAGACTGATGGCTTTGCACATCTCAAACACAGAGAAAAACAGACCATTAACTCATTCGAAGTGTGTGAAAGCGAGTACGTACAAAGATAATAATTCCTGCATGTATGAGACTCAAATGGGCCAAAGCGCTCTGCACAAGCTCCAAAGTTTCATTTAGTTACATCTACAATAAAAACAGAGTATAAGTATACAAACACAGCTGAATTCCAATAAAGCTGCTCATTTATTTTTCTCTTTTGTCAGATGGCTAAAGGAATCTGAAATAAGGCATCTCACTGAGACCTCGTATTAAGTTGTGGTTTCTTTATCAATATTTTCCAGCACAGTAGCCATACAGACATGGAGCTGTTGTGCCAAAAAGTGATCGTCTGCCAAAAACTGATAGTAGAGCCACGGGAGCGGAGTAGGGTCTAGCTGCAGCTTGGAAGCTAGAGGCATGTCTTTAAGTGGGGGTGTCGTGTACCGACGTTACTGCACTGTGGCTCAACTGTGAGTCTGTTGGTGGTTAAAAAGGCCAATGCGGGAACCACATATTTTATTGCAGGTGGGACATATGTGAGTTGCGGTGGTGATGGTGGTCCTCAAAACTTTTCTGCCTTCAGTCTTTGAATCTTTTTGCAAAATATCAATCAGGTCTTCTAACGTGACGACAGAGGGCTGCCTTCTTGAAATCATGTGATCTGAGGATGCGTTTTGATTGGTTGCTAGATCTTCTGCCCTAAGCAGACAGCTCAAGTTGAGCGCACACGGTGAGTTTTTCGCCTCGTGAGGCAAAAAATATCAAACGTGTTTGAGTTTCACCTCAAGGTCTCATGAGGCAGAAAACTCACCAAGAACCAGCCTCACATGGCGACTATCTGCTGAGCAAACGGCCTCAAATGACTTTTAGCTCAGCAGAAAGCTCTTGTGTGCGGCAGGTGATAACTGCTAGCAGAATGTTAACCACTTACTGTATACATGTGATGACAGTAGTAATACTATAGTACGCGCTGGAAGCGGTGCTCTCACCTGTTACCCATAGACCACTGCCTGTCGATCACTCTTACTAAGGTAGTTAGAGCGATTGAACAGCAATAGACAAGTAAAATGGGATGAGAGCGGAAATGATTGGCGAATGTTTTTCAAGATCCATCACTTTCACAACTGATGTATAATATTTATTAAAGCTTTTAATTAATACCTTATGGGGCAGTGAACCCAATTTCATTAAATACTGCAAAAAATGTTCAAAGGGACATCTTGTATACCACCTTTAAAATAATATTTTAGGTTGTAAAGACAGATTAAAACATGTTTATGCTCCATAAGTGATGCACACAGACATCCCCAAGATGCAGCTTCTTTTATTTTCAGATCCCTTAGACGATGTATGCTTGTGCACTTGGTCAGCCACTACACCTTAGAGTTTCCAGTCTCTTAGTCTTTTCCTTAATCCCTGTAAATTCCCCTCTATGAATTCTTGCAAACACAACTATCCTTTTGATTGTTCTTTTTTAAAGGCAGTGAATCTCATCGCACGGGTTCTCTTATTCAGCATACATTTTGGTTTTCCATCTCATGCACAGTTGGTGCTCCTGCAGCATGGAGACATACAAATTGTACTGTATGTCAGCAAAGAGACTAGCACACACCCTCTGATGACAAAAGTAATGCAACACTAACCTTCAAACACAAATGGGGAAAAGTATAATATCTGCATGAAGGGGGCCCATCACAGGGGGCTGTGGAAAGAACATCAGCTGATTCAGAATGTGTGAGTGTGTTGCAGCCTTCCAACTGTGTGTTGATATTTGATGTTACTCTTCAGTTGCTGCTCAGTAGTTAATGTGGGTGACACACCTGTGCAGCTGCTGGCACTATCACCTCACACTAGGAAGGTTCTGGGTTTAAACCTTTATTTAGGGGGCAGATTTTCTCCCACAGTTTAAGTTGGGATGGTGTGACTAAATTATCCATGCGGGAAGGTTTGAGTGTGAACATGCATGGTTGTTTTACTTCTGTGTTGGAGCTGTACAGGAGAGTAGGTGTACAGGAAACACAAAATTTTACAGTAATGCTGATAAAACAGAATATTTGCCCACATGGAGGTCTGCATCTTTCTATTTAAAATGCCTTATCTATACATTCTGCAGGAAAAAAAAACATTGATCATTCTCTAAACCACATTATCAGAAACAGTGGCTCTCCAGAAGAATACAACAAGCCTGGAGGATTTTTAAAGATATAATTTGATTCAGTGTAATCTGGTTTACACATCGTGAAAAGCAATAGCAGAAAAGGCCGTATCTCGCTCAGACAGCAACAAATAAGCCATCACAGGCTGTAATTGAATTCTGCCCTGGGCCAGTGAATGTAAGTTTAAAGGGTTTATGGTGAAATGATGCTGACTGTAGAATACAGCTGCACTGACATCAGTTTAAAGCCCACATACAAAATCCACTGAGACCAAAACACAGATTTACCAGTTTAAAAGTACCTAAATAGTTAAACTGCTTTCAGTGGCAGGGAAAGTGTCTGGTCCATCAGGGAGCTCTGTTGCCGTGGTCTGTCACTCTGTTTAGGTTGACAGTGTATGTGAAATTACAAAACGATGTGAAAAATGTTATTCAATTCCCCTGTTGGTGGTTTTAATATTGTGGGCGATAGGTGTGTGTGTGTGCAGTAATTCATTTTCCTGGAAACAGAAAGGGCTTTTATGGACCTCATTCAGGATTGACAGCTATTGCCAGATGTCAGCTGTCAGCTTGCTTTATAATAGGTGTTACTTTACTTGTCATTCATTCACTCGTTTATTTGGTTGAATGTCTGTCGAAGGTGAAAATGGGATAAAAATCAACCCCACGTGTTTTTTGTTCTAGAGTGGTGGTTTTCAAACTTTTTGAGCCGTCAAAATAACATACTTTAGTGTTCATGAACCCCCAACACCTGATTAATTGTGGGATATATCTAATAGTTCATTATGTGGCCATCCTCTTAATGTAAGGCTTGGAAACTGTCCGAATCTTCATAGATAATGCCTGCCGCACACGAGAACTTTCTGCTGAGCTTAGAGTCTTTCGAGCCCGTATGCTCAGCAGATAGGCCTTGAGGTGAAAATCTCGCGAGGCAAAAAACTCACCGTTTGCGCTAAACTTGAGCTATCTGCTGAGTGCAGAAGTTCTAGCATGTCAATCAAAACGCGTCCCCCGATCACAGGATTTCAAAGTGGCAGTTCGCAGTAATGTATGGCGCGTTCCAGTTGCACCAACTCGGGGAAAAAATAGAAATTTCCAAAACGGCCTATTTGTGAGCTAGAACAGCTAGAATATAGCACATTTCTAGCTGTTATAAAACAGACATAACACTGTTACCATGATAACAACAGCTAATTTCAGTGTGTGTTTAATAAACAACACATAATCACACAGCGTTTTAAACTTGACCTAATAAACCTAAAATGATTTTTTGAATCAGGCTGTAAACATGTTTATTTCTGCTGTAAAGTTGGCCTTTTTAAAGAAGTATAGCGCAAGTTCCAGCTTTTTTCCAGAAGTGTGCCGCTTATGGTGACAGGTGGAAGTGACATTTATGTCGTGCACATGCATGAGCCACTTCGACTGCGTTTGTCTTTAGTTTAACCCGCGCGCTGCATTCAGTCTGAGTCCACAGTTAGAGTCACGATGTCTTACTGCAGTAATAAAGTTATAAATCTGCAAGTTGTTTACGGTTTGATTGTTGAGTAAACTGATGAACTGCATGCTAACAGTAACAACAGGCTAAAGCAGGCTTGCAGATCAAATATCCAAATTCATAGGCTGAGACCTCTAATACCTTATGAAATTACCGCATCAACTAAATGTAACAAGTGGCCAGAGAGTATCTTTTCTCCGGGAACAGTCATATGGCTGTCATGTTGCCACATTTACATCCTTAAAACTTAGCATTGCAAGATTATGCACCCTTATTTCCGTCATACATCACATTTACCTTGTTAGTGAGAAGAAAGCCAACTGTGGGTCCCGTTTTATTCTCAGAGTGGATTGGAGCTCCCTCCAATTGAAAAATAAGAAAGAAAGAAAAAAAGCTGCTTGGTTGTTTACTCCCATCTTACTCCTGCGCCGGTCAGACTCCAGTTTGATTCTCTTCGTCTCACAAGATAAAACTTTTCTTCTTTGTCTTACTGGAGTCTTAGTTGGGGTTTGAAAGGCACCTGTTCTCCATCTTTTAGCAGCAGTTAGCAGTCTTGACATGCACTAGTGGAGGTGAAATACATGACATCGGCTGCAGCACAGCAAGACAAACAATTATGCGCAGCTCGTCTCCCCCATATGCGCCCCCTTGGGGATTCATACCCGAAACTCTTGCATTGAGCATGCAGAACCAGTACTAAAGAGACAACCGCAGTGAAGAGAGATCAGCTCATTCTACACATCAGGCCATTGTAAAAGCATGTGGGCTTTTGAGAAGCCCAGATCGGTCTTGGATGACTCATAGATAAATTGGTAAGTTATAAAGTGGCCTTTTGAGGGGACCATCCGTTTATTTATGAATTTGTGAGAATGTTATTTTCTCACAGTTTTGTAAAAATCCATCACTGGTCCCTTCACCAGGACAAACATATATTCAGAAAATGCTTCAGCTTGAGCAGCAGAAGTAAACTGTCATCGACTGCTAATCAGTGGTTTGTGGATGAATGGATTGCAGCTGAGTCAGACTCCCCTTTGTTATTCTTAGCAGCAATCATAACAACATATAAAAAGAGAGAAAAATACTACGATGATTGGATTACACATCGGACACTAGGAGCCAACACAGAGGAAGCAGTGACAAGTAGAACTCAATCAAATAGACAACAGGACATTTTTTTTTCTGTTAGAAATAAAACAAAGGACTGCAGTTTGGCAGCTGGTGACTGATGATCTTTTCACATAATAAATACAGAGTGATAAAGTGTGAAATGTATCTGGCTTAGCAGGAATTCTGTTTGAAAGGGTATGTTTGTGCAGTCAGCTGTGTGCCAAACCGTTCCTGTAAAAGCCTGCTGCCCTTAGCAATAATGAACAAGTGCAATGTCCAGATGTGCCGTCACACAGAGCAACTTGTCAGCTCTACTGGAGCTATTAACCAAGCTCTGCAGGCACTCGGCCCCTCCTACTTTTTTTTTTTTTTTCAAAACACTCTGATCAGGCGCTGCTCAATCTGCCTTTCTCTGTCCTCCACATGTTTAGTGAAAGTACAGAACTTCACACGGACACACACACTCGAGCAATCAAAGCTGGCATAAATCAGTTCAACACTGCAACTCACACACACGCCGCTGGTGCTCAGGACTTTGCGTTTACACCCTGAACAGAGGGATTCATCAAAGGATGGATTGAGTAAGAAGTACTCTGCAGGGATGCAGGACCATGCTGGCTTGCAGCTCTCCTTTATTACCTGCAGATTTTTTTTTATTAATGTTCTTTTATCCATGCAGGAACCACTGCAGTGAAATTTAAGTAGGATCCACTTTTAGGTTGTCCTAACCCCTGATGAGAAGACCGATAACCTTCCAAGTGTATTGAACAACTAGCCGGACTTTATCCAAGAGTTACAATCTTCCAAATCCACCAGCAGCCCATCTCCTTATTACACTTAGTTACACTTATTATTGACTCATTGGTCTTTTTATTAGGTAGACCTACTGTAGCTGTCTTAATTCTTGGTTGCATAGATTCAACAAGGTGTTGGAAACATTCCTCCGATTCTTGCTCTAGATTAGCATCCCACAGTTTCTGCAGATCTGATGGCTGTTCATGATGGGAATCTCCAGTTCCATCACATTCCAAAGATGCACTGTTGGATTGAGATCTGGCTGAAGTACACTGAACTAATTGTCATCTTTAAAGGAATAGCTCATCCACAGAATGATTTAACTTTGTTTTCCACTTACCCTCATGGTGAGCAAGACTCTGATGCACTTTTTTTAATATCACAAATGCAGCTAGCGATCAGGAAAGCTTCTTGTTTTCCCCCAACTTTCATATAATGGAGTTCGCCGGGGTCCGAGCCAAAAAGGTCCATAAAAGTGCACAAAAACTTGTCAATATTCCTCCATACTGCTCGTCCAATGTAATCCAAGTGTCCTGAGTGGGTAGCGTCCATAATTTACTTGAAACAACATCATTTAGTATATTTTTAGAGCCTACACAATAGTATATCTTACTTTCATGAAGCACGCAAATGCGATTCATGAAACTATGGAGGCCTCGGTGCTCAGAGCCTACTCTGCCGATAATGCAAGCGTAGAAGAAGAAATTCGCTGTTTACATTGTGCTAAGTGCACCAGAGCTGCAGACAAACCGGGACAAACACAAGAGGGTCCAAGAGGGGTTGGATATTGATTTAAAACAAAGAAAGAAAGAAAAAGAGAACGCCCAATCTCATCTGCCACGGCTTCCGTAGTTTCGTGAACGTGCATCGGTATGCTTGCTAGAGAGGCAATGTAGTACTGTTTAGGCTCTAAAATATACTAAATGATGTCGTTTCGGGTAAATTCTGGACGCTACCCACTCAGGACACTTGGGTTACATTGGACTAGCAGTATGGAGAAATATTGGCAAGTTTTTGTGGACTTTTATGGATCTTTTTGGCTCGGACTCAAGCGAACTCCATTATATGAAAGTTGGGGGGAAAACAAAAGCCTTCCTGATGGCCGGCTGCATTTGAGACATTAAAAAAGTGCTCCAGAGTCTTGCTCACCATGAGAGTAAGTGGAAAATAAAGTTAAATCATTCTGTGGGTGAACTATTCCTGTAAGGAGATGATCTGAGCTTTGTGACATGTTGCATTATCCTGCTAGAAATAGCCATAAAATGATAAATATGCAGTGGTTTTAACGGGATGGATATGATCAGAAACATTATTTAGGTAGGTTGTGGTGTTCAAATAACACTATGTTGGCCGAGGGAATATCTTCACATCATCACTGGCCTGAACAGTTTATATAAGGTAGAATGGATTCATGGCTTGAATTACACAGCGGTTTTTAGGGGAGCCTTACTTTTGTGCGAACATTGTGACCTTGAAAGTCACACTCTTGGTGCATGGCAGCATGGTCATACAGGGTTTCTCTCAGAGGCATTCTGCTTCTACTGTGATACAATCAGTTTCAGATTGTATCAGAAGCTGATGCAATCAGAAACATCTTATAAAGGGACAGAACGTTCTTTAAACAATCACAAAAAGCAGCAAATAAAGTGGTTGCTGTTTGGGGGGCTCACAGCACACAACAAACAAGCAACGCTGCTGTCTGTGGTGATAAAATAAATGGAGTGGATCACCTGCTCCACTTGGAAAATTTTATAAACACATAATGCTGACAAATTAATGCTATTAAAGAAACATCAGGGAGCTTATTGAGAATAAAGATGAATGTACACAAACAGAGAGCATCTGTAGACATGGCTGGAGCTTTTGAGGAGAGGCTGTGCTACTGGGCCCGAAAATATACTCATGTACGACATCACATCGGCAGGGCACAGGGACAAGCAGCGCTGCCGCCTAGCGGACAAACTGATTTATGAGCCATGAGAACGCAGAAGAGCCACGGAAGTATGAAGGGAGCCACGCATGGCGACACATGAAACGGATGTTGCCATTTATGTACGTAAGGGCGCATGAATGGGCCTTTAGCCCCCCCCCCCATTTACTTTTGAATGAAGCTCCAGTCCAGGTGCTGTGCTAAGGTTGTTCACCTCAGCCTTACAGTACATTTATCATCCAACTATTCACTAACCGCGAACCCCTACAAACAGCAGATGAACTACAGCTGTAAACACTTAAAGACCCACTCCGATGAAAAACATGGTTTTCATGTTGTTTACGTGACATTTTGACATTTTTCTCATGGTAGAAGACTTACTGTATATTTAGAAAACTAAACTCAAAATTACATTTCTGAGTATTTCTGCTCTCAAATCATTATGAACCAATGGCAGGCTCTGAAAGGCGTATCAGAATAAATGGTTTTTATATGTCACAAAACCACAGGGCGGGCCACGAGCTGCCCGTTCAGTTTCTGAGAAGTAGACTTACGGTCCAGAAAGGACTGAGCAGCACTGACTCCGCCCACAACTCAGAGGCGAACTTTTAATGAGCAACTGTACTAGCGTTCTGCAGAAGTAGAGGCCTGGAAAATGGCACAGGTTTTGTGATTGTGGCTGAAAACTTCATAATAAGGTCACTGGGAATGTTTTAAAATAACTAAAAGAAGGATTAGAGTGGGTCTTTAATATGGTAACAGCTGTGCAGTTTTCTTGTAAACTGTTTGTTTACCCATCACTAAGGCATACAGTGACACATTTGTCAATGGATACTGGTTTCTGCTTGATTATAATATGTGTTTATCATAATCAATAATTGCTATCAATACAGAATTAATAGCAAAGAGAAAGCTGTTACAGATATTTTTTAATTTAATGCTAAGTCTAAGCTGTGTCCCTTAATACATGCAGCTACAATCATTTTTCACCGGTAGGTAGATAAATAGCCCTTCCATCAGGTTTTAGTCCATGTTGTTGGAAATCATAGTGCAAAACCTTGCTACACTCATATTGTGCTGGCACTAATACAACAAAATCCACTTGTAGTAGAAGAAACCTATTCTTCCACAGAGCTTTAACAATCAATAATGTAATGCAGCCCGAAGATATTTTATGTTTTGAGCAAAGAGCTCAACATCTGCTGTAAAATGTCCCAGAGCACAGTTTTTAATTTTGGAGAAGAATAGAAGAAAAAAAGAAGGAAGAAAAAAAAAAGAGTAGGAAATCATGACCTGAGGTGTCACTGAGGCAGGCAGAGGGAAACAGCTCTGACAGGGTGTTTAGGGCTTTTGGAAGAGTCTCAGGGCTTTTTCTTTGGTCTACTGTCAGAAAGCTGGAGAGGGTGTTATTGTCCTCATGTCCGTCAGTGTGGGGCAGTGTGGGGAGGTCTGCATGATGCTAAGGTGTCAGCAGAGGGTGTGCAAGGCTTTTTGTGGACTGCTGAACACAGAAATGTGTCATGACCATGTCAACATGTCCTTTCTGCAGAGGACACAATAATAATAACAGGTCTGTGTTGGTGTGTTTGTACACACTTTTTATTTACAATAAAGGAAAAAACAGATGCTAATGCAGAACTAAATGATAATCACTTAATGAGTTTCATGATGAAATGTTAACCGACAAATAATTAGATTAGAAATAAGAAACAAATCAAATACCTGTTACTTTATTCATGACAATAACAAGAGCACTTGCTCATTCATGATAAAATGCTGGACTGTACCATCACTGTAGCATCTTAAATTAAACAAACATCTTGAGTTTTGAAAATATGCTGAAATATTTGAATGTCTACCTTGTCTTTAAAACCATTCATACCTGATGTTCCTTGTGTGTGTGACTGTCTGAGTAGTGTCTGTACACATTAAGTGTGTCTGGATTATCACGATCAGCCCGTAGACCAAACAAAGAAGGGGAAACGCATTGGAAATGATATAAAATATATTCTTTTAACCCTAGAGAACCCAAGAACCCTTGTTTTCTTTGGAAAATTATGAATTATGCATTACATGATTTCTATAAGTTCACTGAACACCAAAATATCCACTTTTTCAATTTTAACCCTTTATTCCCTAATTTAGATTTGTGCCAAATTTGACCCTTTGGGCTTTAGGCGTATCATTTCAAAAATCACAATAACAAACACTTCAATGTAAACTATTTTATATTCAGGAAAATAATCAGTAACCACACAGCTACATTTAAAAATGTTTTTATTCTTCTTTCCTTTGATGTACTGCCTTTTCCACCAAATTTCCCTTTCACGCACTATCATCTTATTATGGACTGTTTTTGGCAAGGAGCTATAATTAGGCACTGCTCCTAAATTAATCCAAAATGTCTCAGTTTCCAAAGTCTACCTTTTTTTCTTCTTCACTGGCTATTTTGTTGTCTAAAAAGTGCATGACAGAGAGCAGGTTGAATTGGTTGTGACTATGTCTGCCATAGGCCCAAAACAAACTTCACTTTCCCAGTACTGACGTACCCCAGATATTTTAACTAATCCCACCCTGAAATACATTCCTAGAACATTCACCAAAGTGTCTACAATTTTTTCCATGCTTTTGAACACTGTATTGATTGTTACACTCTGCTCAACAATATTTTCCAACACATCACTGGAAACATATCAACAGGAAAACATATCAAGTGTTGAAAGTTAACCAGTGGTGAGTCTGTTGTGGCATCCTAGTACAACTCAACCTGTCCACCTTGAAAGTGCACATCAGACAACGCAAGCCTATCTTTCTCCACCCGTAAGTTTTTGGGGCATGATTTGGCTCCTTCTGTGAGTTAGCAGTCTCAGTAAACGCCACATCTTCATCACCAGACGAGTCATTGGATGAGTCACTGGCTTGGTCGAAAGATTCACCAACATCACTTTCATATTGTTGAAACTACTAATCAGAATTGCTATTGCTGTTCAATTCAGTCCGAAAGTCACTATCATCAACTTGAAGTTGCTCTAATACTTCTGGAACAGTGACCTTTCTCTGATGCCTTCACTGTCCTGAAAAGGCGGTGGCCATACTCCTCTCCTGCCATAGATATAAGATTTTACTTTATTAGTCTCTGCCCTGTACTACCAAGGTAACACTGTAAAATATATCATACAAATTAATTTATTTCAAGGCTTCAGCAAAATACTGGATCGTCACCATTGTCCATGTACAAAGTCACTCAAAAACCAAAGGGTCATTTTTGACCCAACATTTTTTAACCCATACGCCCAAGGTCATTTTTGGCCCATCGTTTTTTAAGCTTGTTCAGAGTCGCTAATTAATCCAAAAAGAACATAAAACATACTTCTAGGCATTCTTCAAGCTAAACTAAACAGATTAACAAAAAATCAAAAATTTTATTAACCTCTGGTTTGCTGAAAAGACCATTTTGTTTGGGTAGGTTTCCAGCTCAACAAAACAGCATGTAGTCAGCCTTCTTGTCACTACCACAATGGCTCATGTCATGTCAATAATCATCCACTAGGTGTCTCTAGGAAGGGGTCAGAAGTGGAACTCTGGGATTTTGGAGTCAAATTTGAAATTTTTTTCTGTTTGTTTATTTTGGGCAGCGGCAATTAACAGCGGCCAAATTTGACCCCGTGGGTTCTCCAGGGTTAATGAAAGTAACAGATTTAAAGGTCACCTTTGTTTTTTTCAACCCGGACCTTATTTCTACGAGCTTATACGTGCATTTACTGACCGGTGAAATTTCAGCGTCACTTTGAGTCCTTCGGAAAATATCGCGTTGAGTCGCCCTTCGGTGTTCCTCCAGTATAATGGCAGGTCGGGACAGTCTCTCTATAAGACATTATCTGCAGCAAAACTCCTTGATTTTCGCCAATACTTTAAGTAAACTGAACAAACGAATGAGTACTATTGTCTCGTGAGTTCAGATTTAGCTTTCCGTTATTTATCAGGTATGCACACTTTTCGGGGCCGCGTTTTCACGATGCGCGCTTCCGTAGTACAGCTGAGAAGGGCAGCTCGCTACAAAAACACAATTTGTGAAACTGGAACTCACGGGACAATAGCACTCATTCATTTGTTCATTCTACTTAAAGCACTGATGAAATCAAGGAGTTTTTGCTGCAGATAATGTCTTATATACAGTAGTAGCTGCCTCGTCTCCGCCATTTTACTGGATGTACACCGAAAAATGACTCAATGTAATATCTTCCCAAGGTGTCAAAGTAATACAGAAACTTTACCGGTGAGTAAAAGCATGTATATACTCCTAGAAATAAGGTCCAGGTTGAAAAAAAGGAAAGTTGTCTTTTCACCAAAGCAAACAAAAGCAGCTCAAAAACAAAATGCCAGGACTCAGGGACAAGCCAGGGTCCCTCCCTGGAAAGGGTCACCCTTTTATGGCCGGTGGAGACAGTGACCAGCTGATTCCAATCAACCATCCAATCTTCAGCTTGTAAAATATAAGACAAATTGTACAAAGGAAAAACAAAACAGCCCGAGTCATCACAGGATGTTCTTCTTCTTCTTCTTTAAAAAAAAAAAAAAAATCATTTTATTGAGTGTTTTAACATCTACCTGTCCGGTGACTGCCAGTGGAAGTTAGCACTTTTGCTACAATAAAGCATGGAATAAAACACACTTCCCTTTTGAGGTTAATGGTTAATGTGTTGTTGTGCATGTCAAATAAAAGTAAAGGAAAAAACAAACAAACAAAAAACCCCAATACAGTACAATTTACTTAAATGAATGTGTGTGGAACATTTGACTTATAATTCCTAATAAATCAACATATCAAAAGGTAATGAAAATTTTTTTTCTCTTTTCTTACACAAAAAAGAGATACAAACACACCAGTGAAGATATTGGGGGTAATATGGGGTTCAGTCATACTTAAAAATAAATTAATTAAATGAAACCACCAAGTTTTCATACCTTAGGTTGAAGCACCAATACTCCACCCACTGAATCATATCTATTTCAGAACCCCCCCCCCCCCCCCCCCACACACACACACACACACACACCAATTTTAATTGATCCTTTTATTGTTATGTTTAATGTCTTTCTTTTCTTTTTGCATCCCACTGTAATTTTATGTAAAGCATTTTAAATTGTTGTATACATAAAATGTGCTATACAAATAAACTTGCTTAGTGTTCCCTATTTGGGGACCTGTTCATTAGTTGCAAAGTTTTGATGCCCTAAGCCTGAGTAATCCTGATTGATAAATATCTCCTCAGTTGTTAGGATTTCATATAATTGATCTTTTTTTTCTTTTTACTTTTTTTTTTTTACCCATCATTACTTCATGACTGGATCAGTCTCAGGTGTAGGCGTGGTCTGTGATGTATCACAGCTAAAGGACTTAGTTACTCCTCAGCTTTTGAGGGGGCAAAACTGCAATTATATCAGCTTATCTCATCCACTGAATGACATTCCCTCTATAAGGGATGACCAAGAAAGTCTTATCACTCAACAGATATTTCTAAACTGATTTGGTCCAAATTAGTCAAGTTAAGAGATTTGATCTCACTCATCAACTTTCAGCTAATAAACAGTTATTCACGTCTTATTTCCCTTCTGACTATGACTAAATATGCATTTAAAAAGAGGGGATCTCCATGTTTCAAACACTGATCACATAAGGTTAAACATTTATGATGCTTTTTGCATGCTGCTGCAGAAATGACCATTTCACTGGACATGCAGCCCAACCAGCCGGTTGCATATACCCCCAGTCTTCTTGTCAGCCTCAACAGCTCTTGCCATTCCCATCTGACCCATCATTTTGAGGTGTTTTTGCTGTCAAGACTGTGTGTGTCTCGTGCACCGCAGCATTCATTCTCGATTAAGTGCAGACCTCAAGTGTCTAATGCACAAGCCTCCCATGAGAGCAGCTGTCTCAGTAGATGCTGGAACTGGCACATCTACTGCCAGCGATCAAACTGTGTGCAGTCGCAGCATGAGTCTTGCCCACTCAGGTTTAATCAAACGGTAACCGGATCTGTCCTTGTTGTCGGCAGCGTTTCTGAATCACACCTGCATTACTCAGGTCTGGAAGAAGAAGTGAGGTTTTGCATAAACTGGAGACAAGCCTGCAAAGCGTGAATGCGATGCTTTTATGTAAATTAGGTAGAGAAATGACTTGTGTGCCACATTGTCTGCCAGTAGTGCCCCAGAGGCTCCACATATGATCTTCGTGTGTTAACTTGCTACATCTATAATGCCTTTGATTTCATTAACATATGCTTCGGAGAGTTTAATGAAAACAAAGGAGAATTTGTTTGTGTTAACAGAGCTCAGAGGGAGCTCCACTGGGGAGAAAATTATGCCAACAAAAGCTCTATCTATGCAAGAACATTTAGATTATCTTCTTAATAGAACATATATCCTTGGCTGGCTGATAAATGTCAACTTGTCAAGTGCGGGTCTCCTCAGGTACACTCGGAGATAGCTGAAGAGGTAAAGTGGAGAAAAGAGGAAAATAGACGAGTGAATTGGAATCTGATTTATTCATTGTGTTCTTGTAGAGAGAGAGAGGGAGAGAGGGATGGGTGAAAGATTGCAAAGTGAGGGGCCATTTAACCAGCAAATCTTTTTTAAAGCAGTAATCAAAGTATCCTCTCCATAGCATGTCTACTTTTAGCTTCTTTCTCTCGCACATGCTTTCCTCACAAATATATAACCATCTTCTCCATACTGACAGGGCCCATGTTAGATCAGATTAACTTTCACAGCCACAGGCATAACGTAGCGAGCACCAGGAGCCAGATACTAGTCGCAATGTTCCACGAGTACCACGACACAGTCTGGGGACGAGTAGTCGTCCTCTGGTGGGAGGAAATGTGCTATCCTGCTCCTGTGATGAGATTAACACTTCCCCTCCGTGTGTCACTTTCTGAATGAGAGGCCTCATCCTAATAGCTTGTTGCCCCCTTGTGTTTCCCCTGTTCTTGCAGGACAAACACCACCACCGTGTCACCTTCTTTGATAGGTAGGTAAACTAATTCCGGGGAACAGTCTCAGGAGCATCATGTACTGCAGTGCAGCGCCATTCACGTACACACAACACTCCTCCCCCTGTTGTCTTATTCCTACTTGGTAGCAGTCCAGGCATAACAAAGGGGGGGGGGGGGGGGGGGAGGAGCCATAAAGGAGAGGCAGTGAAGCAAAGGAAGAACAAAAAAGCAATATCCTTTCATGCTTTGTCAGAAATGGCTTGTTTGGATTGTAGAGAAGCATTTTGTACAGCCCAAGACGGTTCCACAGGAATGGTGCAGTGAATAAATCCTGAATCACAGTGTCTGCATCCAAAATTGAACAAAAAAAGAGGAAAAGGAAAAGAAAAAAAAAAGGGACATTGGTGTCATGTCTGTTGGATTTGTTATTTGAGCTGTAGCAGACTGGATCTCTGGAAAGAGGAATTCATTTTACCCCACAATTCAGTCTCATGGACCAGTGAAGTGACACGCTGAGCTACCGGCGTGTGCAGATTGTCTCTTTGTGTATGAATTCAGTAAAAAGCAAGGTTCAAACGATTAACTGATTAAGTGCCGTCTAAACTTCCCTCCCTAAAATATATTCCCTCTGAGCCAAAGACGTCAATTAGACATCAAGTCAAAGTTTAGACCAAAATTTGCCCATCTATAAATGGGTCTATATTTTAGCCTGAATCTAGATAGAATTGAATCCATTAATTATAAAATGTTAAATCAAGAAAATAATTAAGCTGTAGAAATGATAGCCAAATGTTGGATTAAAACACTTTAGCAGTCATTGATCAATGTAAAGTGTAGTTTAGATTTAGTCTAAGCTAGTCTAGGCTAAAAAACGTTCATTTTTAGACCAGTGGTAGACCAATTTTAGCCTAGATGTCTAAGGATCATTAGATGTCTATTAGACGTCTTTTAGACCACAAAATGCTCCGTAGGTTGTTGAAGTTTAGAGGTTGTGATGGAATCATAAGCGATACAGCGAGTGTGTGCTTGGTATGCAGTTGGGGGTTATAATACATTATTGATTTTGTCACAATCTTATAAAGAGAGAGGAGGAAAGAAAGATCACAGGGAGGATGAAGCTGTCAATGGAGCCCTCAATCAGTGGATACAAGGCAAGATAGCAGGATTGAAGCAGATGGTGCTCACTATTGATCCAAAACAAACACATGCACACACACCATTCTACTGACTTTCAGCTCAATACTGGACTATTATAGAAAATCTCATCCCTTTGTGTACTTGTCTGCATGGGGTCTGCTCAGGCTACTGATACTCCACCAGCAGGATGCTTGAGTTAAAACCGTATGTGTCACCCGAGCTGAGGCGTGATCCTGTAATCTCTACAGGCCACACAACCCTCTGTAGTTTCTCATTTAACGCAAGCAGGCGGGAATCACACAGACACAGGACTCTTTCTGTACATTTTATTTACAAAATGTATTAAAATTCTCTGTACATTGACCCTCTAATGAGGTTCAGGAAATTACGCATGCATCTTTTGCTCTTTTGTACCCACTACTATGGCTGGCAATTTTTTTTTTGTTTGTTTGTTTCTGCAGAAGGTGAGACATTCTAGAAAAAAAAAGGTGAAACTGATTTACAAAAGAACTATCAGGTCAGGTTTTCTAACTCTAACCTGAAGGACAGTTTGTGAGTAGCAGAGCTCATCAAGCATCACTGATTTCACATGCAGTTTCTTATTAGAAAAAAAAAGAACCAAAATGGCAGAAGAAGGGGAAAACGAGTCTGTCATTGTGTCATATAAATAATTCTCATTTATCTAAATATACACATCCTTCGCACCCTACTCACTTTTTCTTCACATTATCTCTTTATTACATTATATAAAACTAGCTGTCCATAGTTTCAGGTGATTAGATAAGCATCTTCCTAAATCCTATGGAATCACAGTCTTTATGAAAGAAAATAAATGGTCACAGCAATATGGAAATGTGCTAAGCTTCAGGACTCGCCCCAGTATGACCTGTATAAATCTATTTTCAGTTGTAGTCATATATTTTTCATTTTTAATTACTAAGTGAAGTCACCAAACACTATAATTTTCATTAAAGGAACTCAAATTAAATGCAAACCACAGCTCATTGAAAAATGTGCAATTGTCAAAGAAACCAGTAAGATAATCCAAAAAACTACAGTTAAAAAGCCATTACTGTTATCCATTAATTGGATTGCAGTTAATCTACGATTAAATTACCCTTTTTGTTTGGTTTTCTTTGACAGTGACTCTAAACTTGAGGGAAAAACTCCTCGGAGTGTCGAACCTCCCTTCATAATTTTACAAACTTTGAATCACAGACACATTTTCCTCACAGGGGGCTTCACACACTCCTTGTCATCCATAACACACTCTTGGCAGTACTGGAAGTGCGAAACATGACCTGGTTCTGGAGTGTGTGAGAGCCAAATCGGGTCGTGCTCTCTCATCTTCATGAGTCCCATCAAACTTTCAGAAGACAGCGACAGCAGCACCAGAGTTCAGGGTACAAACAACTCGCATCTTTGTTTTGGGCTGAATGGTGTTTCACTCCGTCGAGATCGTTTTATCTTTTACAACAAGTACATGGTCATTAGAAGTGACTCACAGCAGTATAAAAGCTATCATTTAATAACCAGTGTCTTACAGTGCACTGAGTAGATCTAATAAAATAATTTGAACACAGAGAACCAGTGAAAATCTGGCAGCAGGATGAAGAGCAATCCGATCACATTGATAACAAGAAACCAATTAGATTTGTCGTGTTTCTGGCACTTCAAAATGTGCTTAGGGTTGCAAATGATGGCTTTAGTTCTCTCATTCATGTTAAATATACGTGAATATAAATGCATATATGGATATGCATTTTATATCCACATATATTCTGTTTGATCACTGCACCATTCTTCTGTTTTGTATGAGTTTCAAGCAAAAAGCGTTATCATTGTGAATGAGTTGCATTGATTGGACTCAGAGTTCCATAAGGCACTGAGAGGAGGGAACCTCATCGGCTCTTCCCATGACCAGTCCAGTCGTGTCGTCATTGCAGATTATCATGCCGTGCCCGCCCAAGAGGATTTGACTTGAAGCGCAATCCCCGTGATCCTGTGCCTTTTTCTTTCTTTTTTTTTTTTTGATGTGTAGTCACAGTTGTAGAGGACAGTGGAAATGTTTTATAAATCTGTCAAGCAGGAGAGAAACATAGAAAGAGAAGGGTTACTATATGAAAGCTTACGTCTTTGCTTTCTTTAGCTCATGCTGAATTATATGTGATTGTAAAATTTTACAAGATCTACTTAAGAGCCAGTGGAAATGCTTGAATGTTTTACTACATTATCTTTTTATAGATCGTGACAGGCCAAATTTAAAATCTCGTAAATTAACTTCAGCTTGCAAATCCGCTTGATCTGGACTGCACTGCTCCAGTTTGATCAAATCTGATCGACAGTCTGGTGAATAAAAGCAATCAAGTTCTTCAAATGCCACAAGATTTTTAATATTGAACATACAAAAATGGTCTTTTTCAAACTGAGCTCTGCTCTCTTGAAACTGGTCACAAGAACACAAAGAAATAGAAACTACAGATGTCTCTCATGTGAACAATCAAAATGCTTCTCTGGAAGAAAACTCCGTGTCAGTTGATTTCATTGCTCAATGTAATACGATGATTGAGAAAATATGTTCTGGTGCCATTTAAAATACTTGGATATGTCACGCGCTTTGTTCAACAAGAACACACATGCAATCAATCCAATCACTCAGCAAGCATTTAATCCTGCCCTTTGTTCAGTTCAGGGCTGTGCGACTGCTGCATCGACATTTCTACGACTTTCCACTGGTCCCAGTGATACTTCCCAATGAGTTTTCATTAGAAGTAATGATTAAAGTAAAGTCTTCTGTGGAAATTTAAGTTGAATATTATGAATACAGTTCATTGTGTGTTCCATGTGATGTGGTTTGTGTTTCTTGTAAGAAACAATTTTATTAAGCTGAACAGCACTGATGTTAGTCAAATAACGACAAACTCCTTCAGCTCTACTGACCATGTCAGCATTTTTTGTTGATTTTGGTTTGTTTATTTTCCCAAAGAATGTGTGTTGCAACTCAGTCAGCAGCTTGTGTTGTAATAAAGGATTGTTATAAAAATACTGAGGTTTGAGTTGTTTTTTATATGGAGAAAATTTGCTTTGTTTTATCCCTATTAAAATAAGCTACTGTCAGAAATCCTCCATGGCATTCTTACTCTGGCAGCTGCCTACGTGAGTGCTTAAAATCATCACATTTAAAAGATCCAAAATTTGCTTTTAAATTGAATTCAGATGTGACCTGTGGATTAATCACTATTAATCATATTTTAAAATGTAAACACCTAGCTTGCGGTCTGTTGAAAGCTAGGTGTTCAGACATTGCAGCTACAGTTGGAATGGACGATACCACAACATTGCATTTTGATTCGATACTGTGAGTTTATGGTATTTTTTATTTGATTTTAATATTGATAATATAATTTTAGTAATGACTTCACAGTGAGCCTTATGTTCTGATTTCTGATAGGCTGACTTAATCATTTGCAGTTAATGTAAGAATGTAAGTGAAAAAATGAACATGTTTTATATTAACACAGTGGTATTGCGATACTTTCAGCAATTTTTTCAGTGACGCGCCCCCTATCGATGGCTAAACATCCATCTTGCATCCCATCTGTACTGTGATTTACTCCAGCCAGTAAGACAGTCTTATCTTGACTCTTGTTCTGTCCCTTCCTCTCTTTCTTTTCCTCTCTTCCTCCAGTAATGTTTCCTTGCGTTTCTTTCCTGAATCTGCCATGGTGTGCGTTCAAAACACCTGCTGTGTTCATATCTGGTTTATATCCGTTTGCTAGCATGTGACATGGTGCGCAGCTAATAGTCGGCTGCAACGTCACGGCCCCGCCCCAGATGGAAAAGTTACATAGAGCAGTTTCTGAGCCTTGGGACACCGCTGGGCAGTGACGGCTCAAAAATATGCATATGTTGTGCCATCAAAACAAGTCAGAAAAGCATATTTTTAAGGTGGAAACGTTACATTGTGGGTCTTTAATATCTGATATGAAGCTATGGGGAGATCAGCCATCTCTGAGCGTTTAATTTTCAGTCTGGTTCATGGAGCAGAGGTGCATGATTCTGTCTCTGCAGCTGGAAGCAGAGACGGCTGCTACTTGAGGACTGATCCTCTGTGTTTCTAAAGGAGGGAGGGGCCTGCGGGAGCACCCACTGTCAAAGAAAAGTAAACAGTATGTACTTTCATGTCAGTCTCCAAAAGTTTCCAATACCACCTGAACAAGTCACTAGATTTGTTGCTAGTCACTTTTTGGAGGGAAAAGAAAAGAGAAGAGAAGTCATTAGAGGGATCTGATAATCTATATATATTTTTAGCAACAAAGTCACTAAAGCCCCGTTTCCACCTGTGGGTCTGGGTCGGGTTGGGTCGGGTCGCGCGCCAGGCTGGATCGAGTGGGTTTTGGTATGGATATGGATCCACAGCTCCCTCCCCCAGCCACAGAACAACGTTCACTCCAGTGTTTAGCAAACAGCAGGTACAGATTCTCCATCATGTCACAAACGCAAGTAAAACAGATGTTGTTGTCTGAACGTTGCTAACTGCTAGCAGAATGATTGTTGGCTACCTGCTGTAAACAGACGAGAGTAAGCCGCCTCCAGGTAGTATTACTCTCGCCAATCAATCGCTCTCATTGATCAGCCTCGCCTATTACCTGTTCAATTGACCACCAATCACTCTTACTGTGGTAGAAAGAGTAATTGACGGGCCAACAGACAAGTGAAAAATGTAAGAAATGTAGAGATGATTGGCTGATGTTTTTCTAGCCCCATGACTTTCACAGCTGATGTATAATAATATTTACATATTTAAAGTTTTTAATTAATTATAGTGTATGGGGTAGTGAACCAAATTTAATCGAATATTGCAAAAATTGTTTTAACATCTTCTATAATGCCTTTAAATGAGAAATATTGCTACAATTTAATCTCCCGAAATCTCATGATCAAATCAAATCAAATCAAGCTTTATTTATAAAGCACTTTTCATACCATTAAAAGGCAACACAAAGTGCTCGACATAATAAAAACAAATGTAAATTCAAATAAAAACAAAAGTTAAAAAGTTTTAGGGTTAAACCAAAATAAGTAAATAAATAAATAAATCAAATAAAACCTAGACAATAATAAAATGCACTAAAAGGAATCAATACAAATAAAATCCATATAAAATAAATATAAATATGGCAAAACCAAATAAAAAAAAAAAAAAAAAAAATGACACCACTTCCACCACCTACTGGTAAGGAGTGAATGGTAAGCTGTGTGTTATATCAAATGGCTTCTCCTTAATATATAAGGCTTTAAACTATCAGAATTATTATAAAAAAAGGCTGATAAAGTAGTTGTTTGCAGATTTGGTTCAACGCTGTGAGAAGGCCCATTCAATCCAGCTTCTCTCACCGAAACAATGCCAAATTTGGATTTATTATATTGCATGATATATTGCATAACTTTGTTTATATACGTCTCAAAACATGGGTAAATAAAACCAGACTCAAATTACATCCTTGTTGAAGATAGAAAGCATAACACAGATTATTGCAACATGTTATTGCACTTGTTTCATCTAAGAATCTAACATCATGTGTTGATGCAGCCTGAGGCACATTCATGATAGTATGTGTTATGAAGCACTTAAGTAAAAAAGTGTGTTTTCTTTCGTACACCAAAGACACCACAAGCAATTTAACAAACAGAAAACACTCATATGAATAATTTACTCTCTGATATGAGAGGAAGCTAAAAGGTTCATCTACCCTGCGCACGGGGAACCCTGTGGACAGCCAGGAGAGACAACGTACCTCTAGATTTTAACACTCTCGGTTCCGTAAACGTTGTAGCCTTCTCTGTATGTGGCAAAGTTCTGGGTGTTGGTCGGGGGAGCCGGCTTAAAATTCTGGGCATTCTTGGCCAATTTCAGCCGTTTGGTTTCTTGTCGTGATTTATAACAGAATTCTATCAGAGCCACCATCATGGCCAGCCCCAGCCCTCCAACCAGAATATAGAAGACACCCGCCACATTGCTTAGGCTGAGAGCACTTGTCTTGTCCTGGGGGAAAGTGAATAACAGAGTTAAGAGTTTTGCAGTGGAGCAAGGACAACAGAACAAATTACAGTCCTCAAACTATCCTCATATCCTAACCTTACATAGAAGTGACTTGACTCAACACTAAATCTGATTTAGCAGTAAAAATAATCATACTCCTCACTGAATCTATAAGTAGAAGATTATAGATATTAGCAGCTAGAAGCAACAAAAAAGGTTGACATGTAATGGGACACTAAGGCTCTAATTTTGATTTAAATGATCCTTATATAATGCTTAAAAATGAATAAGGAACGTCAGACTACTATCATCAAACCATTCTCCTCTGAGGAGAAAGAAGCCAACACTGTTCTTTCTGCTGGTGAATGTAGAGCTTTTCCTGTCTTAGCCTACATATATATGTATGCATATATAAAATGGCTTCTGCTCTTGACCATATAAGGAAGCTGGTCAGTATCGCATAGGTCGACAGCTCTGAAAATCCCTGTCTTTTCAATCCTCTTAGAGACATGTACGTATAACTCTCATGGCAACACTGTCATACAGTACAGTCAAGTTCATAGCAAATGAATAAATAGCTCAATTAAAAGTAAAAAAAAACACTAAAAATCAAACCATTTTGCTGCTGCTTACCTACCAAACATATTCATTAAAAATTTGTTCATTAGAGTTTTACTATTTGCAGTTTAACCCTATGAGGATGGAGACGCTACAAAGCTATCTAGAAACCCTGCACTGTAATCTAAAGCTTCGGCTGGATCTCAGAGGGTTAAATAGTGGGTTTATTACATTCCTCGACTTCTTGTAATGTGCAAACAAAGCCTCTAAACCTCATCTCAAAGCAGCCACAAGATTTAGAGGACACCCCGCGGCTCTCTTGCCGCATGGAGAGGTTGAATTTGCGCAACTCATCACAATGAGAGGGTTTGCTTGTTCATCACACCACAGGAGGCCAAAGAATCTAATAGACACATCTTGATGCAAACTAGTAAGAACACAAATAAATCAAATTTTCATTAACAGTTTGGTAAATAGAAACAGCAGCATAATGGTCAAAGTATCATGAATGTCAAGAATGAAAATGAGCAAAAACAGCATTTATCAACAAGTGTCAACTGCTGTGATTCAGTTATAATAATATATCTGAAAGGCACTTGTGCAAATTCCCCGCAGTGTTATCATTACAGCTTTCACAAAAAAAATAAACAGAGTTTCTACATTTTAAATTGTATCAAAAAATGTCTTCTTTTTATGACATTAAAAAGTGAATCTGGGGAAGCAGTGCCGTGTGTCAAAAGCCACGTAGAAACTGTGTTACAGCTTGTGGCAGAACTTCTGAAACACTACAAAAAGAACAGTTATGTGGTGCAAATTAACAAAATGCATACTATAGATGTTAGAGAAAATTTTGTCTTGCATATGAACAGTACGTCAAAATGCAATTTGGAATCAGTACAAAAGACCTGCAGCGACTGACCTTACTTCCAGAGTCCTTGGTTCCACATTCACCCTTATCGTACCACCATTTGTTTTTCAGCTTGTCTAAGATGCCTTGTTCACTGAGTTTCAATACTGCAAGGTTTACAGGAGTTCTTCACGTGGGAAATAACATAAATAACATTATATTATGTTATTTTATGTTATTCAACTTTTAAACTACTACATTCTATACAAAGCGATAAAGCAGGGCACCTGGCTCAACATCACAAAGAGCAGGCATTCTACCTATTACCTTTATAACCCCTAGTCTAAAGCCAGGACCTACCCATATCGCTTTGAGTAATTGGCAGACGCTGTTAACAGGGCGACAAGCAGGTACTTAAAGTACAATCTGCAAGTCTATTGGATAAAAAAGGCCAAGGTACATTGGATTAGGGGCAGGTAGTCACAGAGGCTTTCAGCAACAGTTCACACCATCAGGAGCTCAGTCTTATCAAACAGAAAAATCTACATATTACAAATCATGGCTTTCAAAATCCTGCAGTGGCCAAAACTCTAATGACAACAGTCAGTTCTGGAAGTGTAACAGCCAATTTCAGATTTAAGAAGCAATGCCCAAGACTGAAAGCTTAATTAATTCTTGCGTGTTCTGTTGTAATATATCACGAAGAAAACCTTATCTGCCAATTAGGGCAGATTAGTGATAGACGAGCGTGTCCAAGCCAAGCTGCACAGAGCTGCAGGACCAAGCTTAAAAGCGCGAGTGCAATATTCATCTCATGGTTGCCTGCAGCTGCAGAATTAAATGCGAGTTGCAGCTGTTGGATATGTCTAGAAGTTATAGCATGACATATAAAATTGTATGTCAATATAAATTAGCATCGTGTTTCATAATGCTATACATACTTAAGAAACACAAACACACAAAAAATTCTTTTCAAACTTAGTCAAAGATCACACTTGTACATTAGGACAGCGGCTCATTTGCAGTTAAGGTCATTTTCTCAGCGGAAGTGAGAGATAAATTGGAGGCAAAGAAAAATAATACATCGATAACTGAGTGACCTGACTACTCCCAGGGAACAATTTTCCCCGTGGGGATCTATGCAATGCATAATGCACTGAGAGAAGATTACGGCACTGTACATCCCTCATAGCCAATCTGGAGAAACGGACTGTGAAGACTCGACTATTGTCTTGACTTGGAAAGACATTGATTAACAGTGCAATTACCCTGCAACATGCTCTGTGTCTGAAACTCAATCTCGGCTGCACCGTGTTGTGCCTGAGGGGAAGAGTGGGCTTCATGTTAGTTGCGTGTGAGTGGGTGTGCATGCAGCAGTGTGCATGTTTATGTGCATCCCCTGATATCTGTCTGAACATGGACTTGTAAGCAGGACCCGGCCAAGCAATTTGTTGTATGAGCGCCGGGCTTCAGGCTGCTTTGTTCCACCTTTCCCACTGACTCCCAAGAAGCCAGGAAAGGAAACAGGAAACAGACAGCCATGACACACCCGCGTTGATTTTAGATCGATGATAGCACAAGATGAGGGTGAAGAAAGATGCTTTAAAATGCTTTGAGTTGTGAAGGAAGGCTTCCAGAGCTCAGTAGCACAATATTAGCAATGGCAAATTGGGAAGTCTTAACACAGACAAAATACTGAAACATAATTGTGTGTGTTTTTCCAGCATTGTGTCACAATGTCATTCTAAATTGCTGTGTAGGGAATCTGTCTGATGGAGAAATCAAAATTTTAGAGCAAAGGGGAGGTAATTCATATGCTCTGCAGTGCTCTGGTCAATCAAATTTAAAAATCCACTGCTCATAAATTATTTGATATCCAGCAAATATTTCCTTTCTTAACATTTTCTGGAAATCTTTATTGCTTGAAGGCCACAAGTGCTGTGATCGGATGTTTCCACATGAAAGGAAAAACAACTGTTGACTCCAGGTGGTAAAGCTGCAACGTCAGGAGAAGAAGAAATAGACAGACGTTTGATGTTTGAACTGTAGCGGAGCTGTTTCTCACCTGGTTTTATTTAATTAATAGTTAATATTAGATATACGCTCACACTGTTACATTAGAGACAAATGATTTGCTGACTGGGATATTCAGAGTTTGCCAAAGACTTTCTTTTCCATTTGTAATTTTAACCTGACCACGGTACCGTATATAAATGAAGATAAAAAGAGAAAGGCCCCACAAAGTAGCCTGTGAAGGCAGCTCATAAATGAAGAAATTTTATTTAATTAATAAATTTATTTATAACGCACCTTTCATGCAGTACTTTCATTGAGTAGCACTAAGTGTCATTCATAATGAAACAACAATATATATATATATATATATATATATATATATATATATCTGTGGCGAACTGTGAGCTCCACAGCTGGGCCTTCACCTCAGCTATCAGTGCCAAAAAATCCATTGATAAAACTCCCAGCAACAAGACACCTATTCAACTTTATCACCAGAAAACTGAATATCGTTTAGGTTACATACTGTAGACGATCTAATAAACGGTTCTACAAAGCCAAAATCTGTAAATATAAAATTAGTTCACCCAGAAAAACATATCTAAGAATTTTATCATCCAGTGAAGCTGACGCTGCTGACAGCATCATCACCATGGACAGCGCTTTGAAACCATGACGCATAGTTTTACTAAATACACATATAACAGCAAATTAAAGTCTTAATTTACGTTTGCATGTTCCACAACACCTCCTAAATTCTCTACACAGTAAGGGACGGACAGAGGGAAAATAAAAACCTTTAGAAAAAATCCAAACCTCGCAGGGATCGGCTCGCACATTTACTGTAATTAGGCAGTTTGCGCTGCGACGTTTTACCAACGACCTCCACAATAAAGACGAATAAGCCAAAAGTTTCCTGGGCCATAATATTAATTCATTCGAATAACAGCTGGTTTATAACATGGGCCTACCGTACTAGATGAAAACCAAATCCATCTGCTGGTCTTTCTTTGTGAAGTGTGCGATGTCAGCGTCTTACTGTTTATCCTTTGGCTTGAAATCCATCATAAATCTTTTCTCTATGGACATCATTTTTTTTTTTTTTTTTTTTTTTTTTTTTTTTGTTTGTTGTTTTTTTGTTTGTTTGTTTGTTTTTTTGTGTTTTTTTTTTTTTTTGTTTTTTTTTTTGTTTTTTTTTTTTTTTTTGTTTTTTTTTTTTTTTTTTGCCCGTGTGTGTTTTTTTATTATTATTCGCATGTCAGCAAAATTTTTCACCCCCCTTTGCTCTCTTTTTTTTTTTTAGCGTGCTTTATAAATAAATTTACCTTGACCTTACCTTATCAGTGCCAAAGCGATCCTGTCCAGTATTTCTGCCGTGCGTCTTGATGCGCTTTAGGGCCGAGAAAGAGTGCTCAACAGAAGATGTGGATACGGGGATTATTTTTTTTCTTTCCACTCCAATTCTGGAGTTGGTTGTCCGTTTTGTAATATTTGATGCTTTTCAGCAAAAGACCGCCTTGGAAAGAGTGTTTTTAGCAGCTAGCCACAACGCTACCTCGTTCAACTCATTCAACTCTCGTGCTAGCTCTTACCGCTCTGCTCAGATGGCTGTGATGTTAGTTGGACTTCAGGAAGGCTGTCACTGCACGATCTGTTCAGGAAGCACGATCCGTTACATCAGCTCATCTGCACATGTGCAGAAAGGAATACTTCCAGCCAGGTCGCCGCTGAATCTGCTGGATTTAGGGAAATAATGTCTGAAAATAATAACTTCCATCCTTGATAGTAAAAGAAAAGTAACAGATGGGGGAATGAACATTATTGATTTTGAAGAGTTATTGATGAATGTTGTACTGAAATTAGAGTGACTGAAGATGCACTTGCATGTGTGATTTTGATCTCTTAAGGTACTGTTTTAAAATGGTTTTACTCCTATCTCTCAGATCGACAATTTTTAGTAAGTATGGATACATGCTCCTCAGAAATCCATAAAATGAAGTGTGGGGTTCCCCAAGGATCAATTTTAGGCCCGATACTTTTTAACCTGTACATGTTGCCACTTGGGGACGTCATCAGGAGACACGGCATTGACTTTCACAGCTATGCTGATGATACCCAGCTTTACATCGCCGTGTCTCCTGATGACCTGGAGCCAGTTAACACCCTTTTAAACTGTATTTTAGATATAAAGTCATGGATGGCAGAGAACTTCTTACAGCTCAACCAGGACAAAACTGAAGTTTTAATCATCGGTCCTGAAGACAAGAGAGAGATCATTTTACCTAAATTACAGAATTTTAATCCTTCTCAATGTGTGAGAAACTTGGGTGTTCTTTTCGACTCTGAGCTGAATTTTATTCCACACATCAGAAATGTCACAAAGACAGGTTTTTATCATCTTAAAAATATCGCAAGAGTCCGCCCATTTCTCTCTCTTGCCAGCACGGAGGTGCTGATGCATGCTTTTATTTCCAGTAAAATAGACTACTGTAATGCCCTGCTCTCTGGTCTTCCTAAAAAGTCTGTTTCCAGCTTACAGTTATTGCAGAACTCGGCAGCACGAGTTCTGACGAGGACCAGAGGGCGGGAACACATAACACCAGTTTTAAAATCGCTGCATTGGCTCCCCGTGCGTTTCAGGATCGACTTTAAGGTTCTCTTAGTGGTTTATAAATGTCTTAATGGTCTTGGGCCCTCTTATTTATCTGACCTGCTTTTAAACTATGAACCCTCGCGGACCCTGAGGTCCTCTGGTACCAGCCTTTTAATTGTTCCCCAGGTGAGAACTAAAACTCACGGCGAGGCCTCATTCCACCACTACGGTCCTCGTTTGTGGAACAGCCTGCCAGAGAACCTCAGGGCTGCAGAGACTGTTGATGTTTTTAAGAAGAGGCTCAAGACCTACCTTTTTAACTTAGCTTTTTGATTTTATTTCATTTTACTTATTTTACTTTATTATTTATTTATTTTTTATGTTATCTTTAAGTTATTTTAGATTTTATTGACTTGTTTAGCACATAATTTTATGAATACCTATTTATTTTTCTATGTTGCTCTTATCTGTTCACTTGTTTTATCTGTTTTAACATTTTAACACCAGTGTTTCCTCATGGGGATCCTTCACTCTGGGAGCTTTGCCTACATGGTCTGGAGGGAGCTGGTGGGGGGCTGCCCTTGTCCTGGTGGCTGGGGCCCCGCACTGCAGCCCTATCACTGTGGTGTGGACCCCGGCCTGCCCTGACCTGGTTGGCTCCTGCAGGAGCACCCTCTAGGACCGTGTCTGGCTCCTGGAGTGAACGGATCCCCAAGATATCGCTTCCTCACAGTAGGTCAAGCCAGATGTTTATTCGTCTTAGTGTGTGTGTGTGTGTTTGTGTGTGTGTGTGCAAATGTTTATAGTTTTGTGTGCTGTGTTTTGTGCTTGGGTGTGTGAAGGGCTGTTTTTATTTTAAAAATGTGTTTGTTTTTATTTTCTTGAAAAGCACTTTGGGTTGCCTTTGGCAGGAAAAGCGCTTTATAAATAAAGTTTGATTTGATTTTGATTTGATTAAAGTTGCTGATTTAAATGTCAGATTACCACGCACAAGTATTCATGTATTGGAAAGTGTTATACAAACATAGATTAACTCCACATAATACGATTAGTTATTTGGAATCATAGATACGTGAGAGAAACACGACTTCTTGTACGTATACTACAGGGACTGGGAGGAAAAAATAGTTTGGGGCGTCATTCACTTAATGGATGCAAATGGTGACATTTTAGATTACACAGATTTTATTAGCAAATTCAATTTAGACGTCCACAGAAAGTTTCTGTGTGTAGTCAAGGCAGTTCCTGTGGCTGTTAAATCTGGTTAAAGAAATGTTACAGTATTCTAACATACCAAATGTGAAGGAAAAATAAACCAGACTATTTTCTTTTACACACACACATGCATGCACACGCACACATACACACACACACAATACATACACTTACATACATATATATACATATATATATATATATATATATATATATATATATATACATATATATATATGTGTGTGTAAATAAAAAAAACATCTGCAGCCATTTTAATTTCAGTACAGCTTTCATCACCTCAAAATCAATAATGTTCATTTCCCTATTTGTTGTTATTATTATGAAGGATGGAAGTTATTATTTTTAGGACATTATTTTCCTATATCCAGCAGATTCAGCAGCGACCTGGAAGTATTCCCTTCTCCACATGTGCAGATGAGCTGATATTACGGATTGTGCTTCCTGAACAGATCGTGCAGCGACAAAGGCCTCGAGCTTGAGTTCTCCATCATGCCCACAAAATCAAACTGTGATTGGTCAATTTTCCCATCACTCTCCCAGCCAGAATACATTCATTTGCCTGCACCAGAGATTCATGAAGGCCTGACCCGGTCAGAGATGGGCGATTTTGATTGGATAACATCCTGACAGGGATATTATCCCATACATATATATATATATATACAATTTCTGGTATAACTTTATAGATATATTTTTTACAAGTTTTGTTTCTATTTTTTTTTTTACAAGTGCACTTTCTTTTTTGTATATTTATTTGAAGTGCTTTGTCGTTGTTTATAATTAAAAGAGTTGTAAAGTTACTTTTCATTGTATCTTTAATTATATTAATTTGGGAGTCAAATGCACTATATGCCCCAAATATCAGCCCCAAATATTGACAGGTTGTATCGGCCATCGGTTGAGACTGATAAAAAATTTCAGTATCGGCCCTAAAAAAATCTGTACTGGTCGATCCTTCATGTATTAGAGATGCACGGCATTACCGGCCCAATATCAGCCAACATTGACGTTTAAACTGAATATCAATATTGGACAAAATTGACCTGATACCGGCCCTGATATGATTAAGCAAACAGGCAAAATTTGTTCATTAATCCCTAGAATACTGTTTTTTCATTTTTTTCAATCCGAGGGGCATGAAAATAACATGAGGCTGCACCAACCGTGCAACATTATGACATTTCCATCAACTACAGGATCTATTTTTAAGTATTTTTAAAATCTTAAAAATTTTATAAATTTTGTAATGAATAAGATATCAGTTCAGGTTTAATATCAGTTATTGGCCAAATGAGTTGTAAAATATCTATCTGTCTATCTATCTACCTATATATATATGCTAAAGCTTAGTTCACCCAATCCATAAAAGCTCATTTTGGAAGGCAGTTATGTCATGTTAGGTGCTGTAATCCTATATAACAGGAGCCATGACCAAAAATACTGAGCTGTGTAGCTCATGACAATGTGCTGTTTTCTAATCATAACCTGTAGACCCATTTACTGTATATCATAACCATGTAAATGTATTTCCTTATTGTTATCATTAGCAGGCAGGAAAAAGTAAGAAAAACATGTACTGTAATGTAATAATAAAATAAAAAAAAACGGAAAGGCCTGTGAAAAAAACAATCCTCACTTAAAGGCCAACGGGTTCATCCCCACAAAGCAACGGTCCCTCCCAACTTACAGAGAATTTCTTTCCTATCCAAGCATGGCAACTGCTGACATCATCTGGTGGTAACAGGGAGCAAAAACATCACGACAAATCATCAATATCAGCACCTTTCAAACTTAAAAAAAGGAACTATTTCATGAAAAACATGAAAATAAAGAGATAGCACAGGTTAAAATGGTAGATTTCTTTTCAGATTAATAAGTAGGTTAATACTCAATTATTCATAAACTAGATAGATAGATAGATAGATAGATAGATAGATAGATAGATAGATAGATAGATAAAGATAGATAGATAGATAGATAGATAGATAGATAGATAGATAGATAGATAGATAGATAGATAGATAGATAGATAGATAGATAGATAGATAACCCTGCAATGTTTTCCTTTCATATGGAAGCAAAACAACCTGAACATTTTGAAAATTGACCAGAGCATGAACAAGCGATGCATTCCTACATTCAAATTCATTTAAACTTCAATATTGCAATTTCTCCATCACGTCGATTCGTTTTCCTCCACAAAAAGAGAGAAAAATAAATTTGTGTCTCGGCTGCTATGTCATGAAATGTCCCATTTAGAGTGCAATGGCACGGTAGCACCTTGCAGCTTGTCAATAAGCTAACCAAGTATGTACTTAAAAGCATCATTTGTCACTCAATGACCTGCGTTATACAGAAAAAATGTCACCGCCTAATTTTGAGGAAATTGATCATAATCTAATCACAGTCAGTTCTCATGGATGACTGAGGCTTCACACTTTGGACTAGCAGAAGCCAAATGAAAACTTCATTCATCATTAAACCACAGAAGAAGATGGGAGACATATGATGGTCAGAAGGGTCACAGCTGGGTTATTAGTGATAAAAGGAGGGAAGTGCATGTAGCTGAATCCAAGCACATGTGGTTTATCAGGTCACTCATTAAAAGGAAATCAGAGGTCTTTTGTTTAATTAGAATTCTCACGTTTGCCTGCGATGCTTAGTCCCCTCAAGACGCCGCTGTTCCCCTTGCTTTCTGTCGGCCTCAGCTAAGCAGCCATTTTGAGTTTTTTTTTTTTTTTCCATTAAGGAAAATTGGCTTCTAGGCCCATCAGCTCTGAAACAGAGTCACGGATGTGAAGCAGCTGTGCAGTGAAGTACTGCAAAGCCATACTTTACAGGATTAGCAAACCTCACCTGTGTTATGAAAGTGTGGAGGCTTTGGCCTTTTTAATGCAAAGTCACTGTCAATCTCCTCTTTAATTACACCTGCATGACTTCATCAGCTGGTTTTAAACATTCTTCTATCCAGATAAAGCCCCATGAAACTTGGTGATCTGCCCTGCAAATGCATAAGAGTGATTAAAGTCCCCCCCCTTCTCATCTGCAGGGCAGCCACATTCACCTCCAGAAAACACTACATTGTCAGTGATAATAACCAATTACATCACGGCCACTACAAGCATCATTTTTCTGCAAGTTAAGCAAGAGCTCCTTAGTTTGATCTGAGCTGTGAAACCATCTGGTCAGAGTACTTGGATCTGCTCTGCCTCGAGACAGCAGCAGGCTGGTTGGGACAGTAATTTTCTTTGGTTCAGGTTGGGGTGTTTTAACAGCCTTGCCGATTACTCTGCACTATGGTACCCGATTGTGGTGACATCGAGGCTGACCTTGGAGTCACCTCCCCCGCTGCCGCACTCTCCCTTGTCGTACCACCATTTGTTTTTCAATTTGTCCAAGAGGCCTTGCTCATTCAGTTTTAAAACTGCCAGGTTAACAGCATTTCTTGAAACGATAAAACATAACTTGTAAGAAAATGCACAGGTCCGTGAGAAATCTAATGCAAAGTAATAATTGTAGTAAGCATCATAATAAGAAGTAATGGTAGAGAGACTACCACTGTCAAAGAGGGGGCTGATGCACAGACTGCTACCTGTTAATCAGAATGGTCTAGGAAAGGACAAATTGTTTAAGAATTTCAGGAATATGGAGAGATAAGAAAGGCTCATATAAGGTAGAGACAGTGTTAAATCTTGGAAGAGGTGGCATGAAGGGTTACGTAGTTTAGAACTGAAGTGTGCGGGATGGGGACACTTGTCATTGAGAAGAAAAGTAACAACAACAAACATCATGCAATTAACATTCGTCACAAGTGACAGCGCAGCTTTTAAAGGCTAAATTGAAAAACCATTGAACTGTTAAATTAAAAGTGACAACACAACAGTCAGGTAGGACAGCACACAGGACAGAAAGGAAAGATCGAAGGAGAGAGAAAAGCAGCAGTAAGAAAGACTTAAATATGAAATGATTGTTAGCTTTAGCCTTATTATCTGGATGTGACTGCTCTACCATAAAACAGCAGCTCTATAATACAAATATGGAAAACATTGATTATAAATAACCTTTTTAACCAGGTACATTAACAAACATACTACCGTTACCTCTGTGCCCATAAAATAAAGAAAAGGAAGAAGAGAATGACAACAGGGGGACATCAGGGTAGGTGGAATACTATAACAACATAGGGGATATTGTTATATTATTCCACCCACCTTAATGCTGAGCCTTTGGGCGTCGCCACACCGTAGCCTTTCGAGTCGAGGTTTCCTCCCACTTTCATGGTGTCGCACGGCTTCCGCTGCTCGATGTACTCGTTCATGGTGGATTCGAGGAGAAAGGCGAACTTGCCCTTCGATTTTCGTACCCGGGCCACGCCATCGGGCGTGGTCTTAACAAACACTGAGGGCTCAGCAGATTTCATGTATGACCACATCTTCTCATACACTGCTATTTTGGATCGCTGTGCAGAGAAGAAAAGGAGAAGAGGAGTAGTTTAGACATCAAAATATCGGTTTTATGGGATGGGTTCTGCAGGATTTTTGTGCTTAATGATCACATCACTTAAACTGTCTTTGCGAAGTATTTATAGACATCCAGGTAAGTAGCTGTGTGATATCTTTAAATACTTCCAGGAATGATATTTGATGGGGTTGTACGTGATCATGAAGTACAAGAATTTACAAAATCCATCTTTCCTCAGCTGTATTAATATGCTATTCAAACAAACAACAACTTAAAGCCACTGAAAGAGCATCACCCACACTAATGTCATGCAAATTGAGTTTTGGAGGAAAAACTGGTGTTTGTAGACTTGTTATGCAAAAATATTCTTAATAAACCAACATTTTGTGACAGTAAATTATGGAAATTATCTCTTTATTTTTTATTTTTTAAACTTAAATATGTTCAGAAACAGTTGAAATTTCAGCCTCAGAGAGTGAACTGAACCTTGGTTTATTGACCTAATTTAACTGTAGGACTTATTACAGTCATTCATTTTAACAACACGGTTAATGAAAAATCTCAAGTGTGACTCAGAGGCGTTGTGCAGAAGAAGCAGGAGAAGCGAACAACAAGGCAACCCATGACAAAGTGACAAAGGCAAGCACTTCTTCAGTGCCTGGGGTCGGGCTTAGTGAGACTGTAAAATCTGGGGGAGTTGGGCTCTATCTATAATAAGCATCAATTAAATTATTCAGTGCTGCTGGATTTACTTTGGAATAGGCATACCACACATCCTGGTGTGATCCTAGTCCAAGCAGCGATTAGCCATACTCCCGAGTGACACTGTGTCCCGAAGACTTAACATAGGAAAATATACTTTCTTTCAGTCAGGGCCAGAAAAAGGCATTAAAGGATCTACAATCATTCAACAGGTTTGTGCGTGTCACGAACGCAACTTTGGATACAGCAGCTATATTCATGTTTCCGTATGGCAAAAATAACTCACTCCAGTTTTTTCTTCCTTTATTTTCCTTCGGCCTTACGGCAACAAGTTATTAGTTCAGCAATAGCCACTTAGTTATTATGATTACTCAATTAATTGAACAAGACAAGAGACTTCAGGCACAATGCTAATGTGTTTAGTAGCTAACTATGCTTTCTAAAATGATGCTAACATGCTGAGTTTTAGCAGTTATGTCATGTTTTCACTGTTAACGTCATGAATTCAACATGTTTGTCTACAGAACCTTTTTTTTTTATGAATCTGATGTTGGTGTTTTTCAGCCATGAAACAAGATTTTTCTATTTAACAAAAGATACTAAGAATTTTTCTTATGTTTTTAGTCTCTAATATCATTAACTTCACAGCTGAAATGCTTAAGCCAGGGGTCTGTAAACTGCGTCTCCGGAGCCACAAGTGGCCTTTTTGACCTTCCACAATGGCTGTCAATAACAGAAACTGTAACTTGATACTGTATTAAAATGATTTAGAAAGAGAAAAAAAGATATTTTTAAAATAAATGTGGCAAGGTACACAACAGAGGGCCTGGGCAGGATTTGATCCCCAGACTCCCAAATGAGAGTCATGCATGCAAGGAACATCCCTGTGACCAGGTCGCCATGGGCGCATCATCCATCGGAGGCATAGTGACAAGACCCCACACTGTCACATATAAATAGAAAAACAAATGCAGGTTTAGCTGTTTTTTCATAGAATAATTGCACTGAATTTTCAAAACATAATGACACTAAAAGTATTGATAGAATTACATTGGATTAGTTTTTCTTAGCATTAGCTTAGGTATTACTGGCCTTCTCTTTTTTCTTTTTGCTTGAGATGTTTGATATTGGCTTTTTTTTTTTTTAACCAATATCCGATATCTCGATTTTGTCCAACTCTTAATTTCCGATACCTGATATCAACCGATGCCAGTCTACACAGACAACTGTGAGGTATATCTCTCATATTTTGAGAGATGCAACGATATTCTTCTCAGAGAGCAAAAATCCCCTAATAGCATTAATTCAGCCAGAGGAGTTCATTTTGGACATCTGGCTGCCATATATTCTAGCAGGTGCTTAGCCAATATGTGGCTAATTATAATGCCTCTGACAACTTGATAACTTAACCAACAACTTATATAAATAGCTTCAAAGGAAGTCAGTCTGCAGCAGCAGAAACTGCACAACAGTCACATTGACTCTAAAAGGAATGCTGGGATATGAAGTTCTTCTAGAATAACAGTGATTTTTCTACTTTCTGGACCAATGCAAATGGAACAAGATTTACCAATGAAATCTCGTGGGGTCTCGGTGTTAAGTTATGAAATCCCGCAAGAGTTCATTAGTAGAAATAACGTATGATAAAAACCAATACCGATATTTTCTGATATCACATGTTAATGCCAATATCAGCCGATAATATCAGTAGGCTGATAGTATCAAACATCTCTACTTTTTACGTAATAAAAATAAACAAGTGCCTCTTCAAAAAATGACAGTAAATTTAGCTTAGTAGACATCAATGAAAACTTATAGGTTGTCTTTTTCCACAAGGTCCTGAAATATTTGCAGCTCTAAACAAGTTTTATTTAGCTGAGTTGAGAGAAAAATGTCCCTTTGGATTGTAAAGGTTACAGACCCCTATAACCCAAGTCATATTTTCAGGTTTTATAGGCAATGATGCACAGTTAATCAGCCGTATATGGTGAATGGAAACAGACAGATATCACCATTTAACCAAAATATGACTTAGAAAATCATGCTGTAAGGCTAATGATACGTTTCCTCAATAAATTCAGGCTATCTTTTAAATTTTTTGTACAGTACTGGCTTAACGTTTAGGCACATTTGCCCATTAATTTTTATTGAGAAAAAGTTCCCAAACCTTTAACTGTACATTTTGCTGGGCAAAAAATATCTTGTTGTATTTCAATATATTCTGATTTTGTAGTCATTTTAAACAATATTACAAAAGCTACAAGTTATATAGTCAGTTAGCAGTCCTAAAAAGTAAGACAAGATCCTCCATCGTGCAGCTCCTTAGCTAAAGTTAAAAATAAAGTACACTTGACTGATAACACAAGCTAAGCTCTGAGACTTTGAATTCAAACACAGTGATCATCACAGAGACACATTACTGCCTTGAATTAAAAAAAAAAAAGTTCCCATAACAAGAGCATATCCATCTCTAATGTGTTTCCATTAATAAATAAAGCATTCACCTTGACCTAACCAAAGTGCTTTACTGGCTTTATGTAATCATATACAATTTGTTGCAGGCATCAGTCACAGTGTTTCAGGCCGGGGGTGAGGTTAAGATGAGACAGCAACATTACAGCAAAACAATTACTGGAAAAAAGCTGCATGATAAATGTTCACCAGTTAAATGAAAAGGGACTGAAGTTGGGGTTGTTTTAATGTAAATGCATCAGAAGGGCTGAGTAATAGAGTTAGATGAAATGTTTTTGTCAACAACCATATTTAGATGTGTCAGGCACCATGCATATAACACCAGTTTCAGCGACATTTCCCCAAAGATGCAGAGCTCATCTGCTCAGCTGTGGGAAAGCTCCAGATGCCTTCTCAAATGAAGGGAAAAGAATGGATCTAGACATTGATTAGTGATGAGAGAGCGCGTTGCCTCTGTGCTTTATGAAGTCAATTCATCAATATTAGAGCGGGGACAAAGTACAACCAAAACCTAAATAGGCCAAATCCAGTGAAACTAAATATCACAGCTGAGAAACTTCAAATAGATACAGTGAAAAAAAAAAAAAAGAGAATCAAGGAAAGCACCCAGCGGGGAAAAGGGGATATTTGATTATTGACTGCTGGCATGCTAATATGCCCCCTCACAAACATATACACACACATGTATGCAGAACACTAATATGAATACACAACACAGAAAGTCAACTCTCATCTCCATTAAAATGTTATCATTCACATTCTTTTGTAGTCATTTGAAATTCAATTAGGGAGCGATGACTGCACAAGTCCATGAGCAATGAATAGACAATTTGTTGAGCAATTAAATGCTGCCATAAATACAGCATTACACATATGGCCCTCCTTCACAGCTTATAATGGCCCTGTTAGAAAACACCGCCGTATTCTAAATGAGCCTCAAGCCAATTAACAAGGAGTTGCCTCATTTTGTATCTGTTTGAGAAAGTAAAAGGAGAAACAGGATTTTATGCTGTGTAACTCTGAACATATTACCCTCCTCCACTAAATGTCTTGAAAATCATTCTAAAGTGATCATAATGTGGCTGTCTTCATAATGGAGCACTTAAATAGTCAAGCCTCCTACCTCAGCGACAGTTACATCATCTGTGTAGGTGTTCAACCTGCAAATCTGTCTGAATCAATGAGTTTCCTGCTGTCTCGTAATAGTCATGAATTCAAGCTTAGTTCTGTTTTTCCAAACCCTTTGACCTGAGATGAGAAATAATATAAACAGGACTTGCTTTGAGCAAACACAGGTAAAGGGAAACTAATCGTCCTTTCAGCTTTGTTTTAGTATCTGATGCCTCTTCAGATTCTGTGTTTTTACTGGTTTTTTTTTTTGTAGTTTAAGTGCAAATGTTTGAAGTCAAGTGTTGACTCTGTGCAGTCTGAGACTTAAGAGGCAGAAGTAGCTTCTCAAGTTTATTTTTACTTTCAGGTATTGTTGTTCTTTTTGGCCTTATAGTTTTGAGACTTCATTTTTTTATTTGTCAGACATCAACTTATTCATATTTATTAGGCATGTAACGATATAAAAATTTCATGCCACGGTTATTGTGACCAAAATGATCATGCTTATTGGTATTATCACGGTATTGGTGAAATCTTCTCAAATGAAGTACCTATAAACACACTGAAATCATTTCACTAAGTTTCATTAAAAACAATGAAATAGTAACAAGTACAATGGACTTTCTGTTGGCAGAAACCTTAAAGTAATATCATGTACAGTAAACAAAAAAAATATAAATGTGTATTAAGAATGGCATCTTATGACTATAAGAGGGTCCGGCACTGTGCAAATTATAGATAAGAACCAAGAATACTTTTTTCACATTCAGTGCTCAAGACTTGATCTATTCTTACAGATTTCAGAAGAACTGGAACAGAAAGGATGCTTTCACAGTTGCCTGTACCTTAGTAGAAATCAAATGTTCATATCAAAGCAACACTTGCATATTAAATAAGGTAATGTGGCAGAGACAATAGATTAATACCATAGATAAATAAATAAATAAAATAAAGTTTCCCCCTGCAGCATCCTTAAAAAAATCCCCAAAACATCTGGACTTCAGACTTTGTCCTTTTTAAGGGGGAAAAATCTCCAGTGCTGTCCATGTGGTGCCTTCAGTACCTCCTGCCATGTTTTCAGAGGCCAAACATTGTAAACTGTAGCCGTGTCTCAAACCGCGCACTTGCCTTAGTGCACTGGAATTCAGTGCATAGTGCGCACTGTTTACTTTGTCTGTAGTGCACACTATTGTCACTAAATGCTGACCCAAATAGAGCACTGCACTTACAGGAAGTGACGGACTAGCATTGCCCGCTAACGTGAGCTAACTCTACTGAGCCGGTATAATCGCGGCCTTAAACAAAAGACCAGATCATAATAGATTAGATTTAGTTCGCCCTTTTCAAGGCACTCAAAGCGCCCACAGTAGATCCATTATTCATTTACTCCTCATTCAAACTTGGTGATGGTTCGCTATGTATGTAGCCACAGCTGCCCTGCGGCAGACTGACAGAAGCGTGGCAGCCATTTTGCGCCTACAGCCCCTCCAACTACCACCGAAACATTCACACACATTCATACACCAGTGGTGCCCCCACTGGAGGCAAGGAGGGTTAAGTGTCTTGCCCAAGGACACAACGACAGATGGCTGGGGGATCGGCATTCAAACTGCTGATCCTTCAATCATTGGCCGACTTGCTTTATCACGTGAGCCACAGCTGCCGCCTGAGCCACATAACTGTCATCAGGGAGTGAACAGCTTAGTAGCATGCTACATTTACATTAGTAATTATATCTAAATGATTTAATCAACGTTACTTGCATCAGTACAATACCACCTCCCCTGCAGCAGGGATCGCCATCACTTCATTCTCCACCATTATTCAGCTCTGAAAACAGTTCGAAAGTCCCACCTCTTCTGCTACGTCAGCAAGATGGCATCCGTTTAGTGTGAGGAGTGTGCTTCATTCTGCACTGCATTTTTGACTGGTTTTTGGGCAACATGTGGGTATTTTCAGAGCACTGAATTTTAGTTGAAACTGCACTTGCACTCAAAAGTAGTGTACCATGTTGTGCAAGTGAGCGGATTAAGACAGATCCTGTGTCTGAGGGACCGTTGCTGCTTTTCGTGGCAATTAGCAGCATCACTGTGAGTTTTTCAAAGTTTGATAATCATGGTTTTACATTAATTAAAATCTGAAACTGTAATACTAATTGTCTGGAATTATATCCCAAACTTATTTTTTTATCGGTTATTGTTACATCCCTAATACATATTGTAATTTAAACCCTCAGTTTCTGCCAAAGATCCTGCCGCTGGACAAAGCCCTTTCAACAGCTGACCTCATGCCTTCTAGTGATGGGAAGTTCAGCTCATGTTAAAGATTTGGCTCTTTTGACTCAGAACCCTCAGAAGAGTCAGAGCTTTTGGCTTCCAAATGACCTTTCTTTTTTTTTATAGGGACTAGAGGCAGAATTTAAAAAAAACAAACAAACATGCAAGTCCATTTTTTTAAATACTAATAGGTGATGAAGCGCTAAATACCAAAAACAACGTTTCCACCCACGTTTCTCTCCGTTGCCTTGAACAGGCTGTGTGCTCCAAAATGCGCTGCAATTTGGTGTCCCTACGGACGTGACGTCAAATGACCTACAACTGCAGTTTTGACACAGGAAGATCACGTAAAATTTAAACACTGTAAGCGATATCTATGGATTCTTCTACCGTCAGCAAACGATCCAGATCAACTGAAAGACACTAAAAAGTGTAACTACGAAGAAAAAGGTGAGTAAACAACATTGTAGTTTGTGCACGCTCCCGTGACAGCTTGGCTCATGGCTGCAGTTACCTGACTTATTCACTTTTAAAACAAAGCCTTATTTTTGTGGGGTTTTGCATTTATAAAATAGTGTAATATTAATCAAACTTCCGAGCAAAACACAGTGCACCAAGCAAATCAAGTAAATAAAGGCTCAAATATGAACATTTTGAAACTAAAAATTTGTTTTTTGTAGTTTTTATTCCTGACACAGCTTCCCAGTCGTCTCTCCCTGATCTGTACCACTACACTCCATGTCATCTACGACAGTGGTATGATCCTACACTCTAAGAATACAGTAGATTGGTCAAGTTCAACCAATCTCGTTGGTAGTTACTGGATGTGTCCGACCAAAACGATTGGTTAGATAAGGTAATAAAGTATTGGTTAATCTAACCCAGGAATCACCAACTCCGGACCTCTTGGGCCAGTGTCCAGAAGGTTTTTCAACATTACCCTGCTGCAGCACACCTGACTCAAATTAAATGGATCTATCGACCAATGAAGTTCTGCACAATGACCCATTAATTTGAGTCAGGTGTGTTGGCACAGGGACTCATTGAAGACCGTATGGACACTGTCCAAAGAGGTCCAGAGTTGGTGATTCCTGGGTTAGATTAACCAATACTTTATTAAAAGTCACCAATACGAATTGGTCACTTTGACCAAAATATTGGTTAATCTAACTAATCTTTTGGTTAAAACAACCAAAAGATTGGTCAGACACATAACTACCAACCAGATTGGTCAAACTCAATCTGTTTTTAGGGTGCAGACTTTTTTGTTAATGACTTTGTGGCCCATTAAAATAAGATACGTCTCCTTCTAAAGACTCGGCTCTCTCAGACAGGAAACAGTTCTTCTTGCTTAGTGCAAAGAATCGGCTCTTAGAGTCGGATCTCTCATGAACGGCACATCACTAGTGAGCAGAGCTGGGGCTAAACACAGGAAAAAAAACTGGGAGCTGGTTCTCACTCGATGCAACTGGCTCTTTTGATTTACTACAAAGCATCGGCTCTCAGAGCTGAATCTTCTCAGATACTGGCTGTATTTTGGTGCCTGAACACATTCAGCCATTGTTGTAATAAACATCACAATTTAACAGAAGAATAAAGTCTACATTTTGGACACTGTGGTGAGCAAGAGAGCTTTCTATGAAAACAGCTGAACACAAATAACTGGATGCTGTAAAAGATAAGATGGCAAATTTGAAAGTTGAATGAAAAAAAAAGACTTTAAAGAGCTTATTGTGTATTGGATAAATCATATCACAGTAATTGCCTGCTTCCCTTGCAGTTTTACCTCATTCCAAACTTACATTGTCATGTGAAAAAATATCTTTATTTCTATTTTGTTATCTGGAGGAGAGCTGAAAATGTCCTCCAAAAGAAAATCTCTACATAACAAAACCAGCTCTTTCTCTATAACTGCCTGAGAAAAGAAAAGTGCTTACAGTTAAACAGGGTACTCAGCACGTATTTTGTAAAAAGTACTTTAAAGCCTGAAAAAGTCCTTTAAGTCCTCTGTGCTGCAAAGGACAAAAGGAAGAGAGAAGGGTTTTACAATTCTGCATTTAAGGAGATCATTGGTATATCTAGCAATTGGAGGTGTTTTGTTTAAGACTCTCCGACCCTGTCATTAAAATGTCCTAGAAGAGACGAGTGATTAAACTCTAAAGTCAGAGAAATTGACCTCTCCATTCTAAATAACCACTTAATCTGTATTGATTCTGAGTTACGCAGCATTTCCAGACCTCTGCCCACTGCCCTCCGAACTGCCGCCTGTTTTTTATTCTCCCTCCGGCGTCACACGGCTGCTTTCATTATAACCTCTTACACATATGCTCGACTGCTTGTGCATCTACTGTAAAAGCCATCTCCAAAACACCCCACTGCTACATTTCACTCGACTTAGCTTCCTTTCCATTTTGCTTGTAGACATCACCACTTTCGTCCAATATCCTGTATGCCAGGACTACCTGTATCGCAAGTATGCAGAGATGAAAGTTGAGGCTCTGGGGGTGTACTTTGTCATTGAAGTACAACCTGATACATCCCTGAATACCAATTGCTTGTCTTTGATGCTTGTTGCTGGACTCCAGTATCTCCTCTCCAGCGCCTGCTGCTGCTGCTGCTCATCTTACAAGTTTGACGAGGCCCTCGGAGGAGACTGCTTTTTCCTCAGAGGTTACGCCTATCTTGCAGTGAGTGCTTTTGTCAGCTTTCGCTTTTATGCAAAGACGCTCTAATCTTTATAGGAGCGTCTTCTTAACACAGCGCTGTATTGAAACACAAAGTGACAAGAACGCTGGGAGTTGTGTTACAATGTGCTGCATATGATTGCAGGGCAACCTAAGGATTTCTTGTATAAATCTTCTTGCTGGCACTTCTTCATGCAACCGTGCTCTAATGCAGGTCTGCTCTGCATAAAGCGCTACTTATTAAACATTGTGTTGGACCATCCTGAAGCGATAGCGTGTGCCACAATAGCTGAGACGTGAAATTGATTTTCATGCTTAGTAAAATGTATTGGTGTCTGCACCCAAGCTGGTGTCCCCCATCTCCACCACACCTGCAGATCAAGATGCATGGTGGTTGCTGTTGAGGTTTTGGGTAATGTATAATCTTTTGAGGAAAGGAGAAAAGAATGCTGTGGTCTCATTTCTCTGTGCAATTATCATTCTTTCATTGTTGCTCTGTTAAATGAGGTGCATGAAGGGACAGCGGTGCGGTTGTCTTTGATGGTCTCACCCCAGTCTTTACACACAATTAAACAACCACATCAGCTCATTTTATCATCCCAGCCATTATTCTGATCCATCGTCTCCTTCAGTATATGTCTCAAAACGTAACTGAGCCAAGATTTGAATGAGACCAAACCTCATCAAGAGGCTAAACGTGACCTCACTGGTACAACTCATCATTTTCTAATCATCTAAAACACAAATATCCAACTTATTGCATGAAAAGATCCGTGACAAGAATTAAAGTGATGAAGCAAGCCACATTGGTGCAGTGGCGCATGACAGCTGCAACGCTGAGGAGGAGCACAGTGCTTGAAGCTATCCCACACTGTCTCAAGATAAAGCAACAGACAGGCTGACTACTGGGGAGAGGAAGGAGTCCAAACAAGCAAGGTAGTCTGGGGAAGAGGAGCCAAGAGTTGGTAGAAAGGCACTGCCAAATGCCTGAAGTGATTCAGGCTTCCGCTGGGCACGTCAATGGACTCCCAGGCCAGCTGTCCTTGTTGGTTAGGAGTGTCAGAATCTGGGCTTTCTGGGGGATCGCCTCCAACACTGTTCACTTTGAAAATTCTTCTACAGCTTCTTCACATTCCCAAATGAAGACACACACAGTGAGGGAAGTATTTTCTCTGGCAGGTAAGAAACTGTATGTCTAATGTGTCAGTTTCACGGGAACTAGGAAGAAAAAGCTTAGAAGAGACATTTTAAACCCCAGAAGACGCCTGGATGTTTTAACCAAAACATCTAAACTTGAGTCAGAGGAGCTCAACATTATTTTTACGTCTAAAAGAAATTCTTAAAGTGAAATAAATACAACTTCAGTTAAAAAACAACACATAACAAACTTAACTACTGTATGTTGCTATTCATTTAACAGATAAATAAAAATGCAGTAGCACTCAAAAAAATAAGAACGCCTTAACTGCTTCCAGGATTTCAGAGGGTAAGAAACAGCCTGGAGTGCCTTGCAGGTGCACAGTGAGGGTCGGCGCAAAGCCATGGCAAAGGTGGGAGACAGTCCGCACAGACCTGGTGTAAAGCCGGGGTCAGACTCTAAAGGCCTCGGGTAGCATGTTAAACGTCATAGCTACAACAAGACGCTAAATTTTAGAAAAAAAATCAAACATGCACAGGGGTGTAGAATAGAAGTATTAATTTTACTAAAAAATCTTTTACAGCATATAAATAGTTTTTAAACCATTTTTATGGGTCCAAAATATATATACAGTATATTCACATCTGATTACCATGCCAACATCTACACTGCACCATCAGCATTAGCTTAGGTGTGCTAGCTCGATTGCTATGTGTAGAAATAGGATCTTCCTTGCCTTACTTCTCGTGAACAACAAATGAAGCAGGATAAAGGTGGAGGTATTAAAGGGGCCGAAAAGCCCCACGAAAGTAATTTTCCTCCTGGACATGAAAGTTAAACATTTGCTTATGCAAACTAATGTTTAGCCAGTTCTTTAACACTGTTAATGCTAATTGAGTAAATGAGTGCGACACCTACTGGCAGGGAGGAATTAAACTTGCAACATGAACTTGTAAAGCTTTAAAATTGGAGTACATTATAATACAGCTAAAAATATGATTGAAAAAATGGGATTTGTTTGGAAGAGTTGCCAAAACGAAGCCCTTTTTCTCTCAAAAAAAAAAAGGAAAAAAGAAAAACAGCACATAACACAGCTTAGGTTTGCATATTTACATATGTACAAACCGCAAAAATTCTGGATCAACTTCTTTTGAACAGATGAGACCAAAGGGGAGATGTAGTACACACCACCATGTTGAGCAAAAATCAAAGATAATATCAGTACAAACAGCTCGTATAAACTGTCAGTCACAGCCGTGAGAATTCACTCTTGTTCTGCATCTGCAGGACCCATTACTTTGCAGACAAACACAAACTTTGTAAATGGGTTAAATGTGAGCCCATCCATCTGAAAGCTAAAAGTGGTTCATGCAACAGAAGAAAGACCCATAAAAACAGATGCAGATCTACCACGGGGTGGCTGAACAAGAAAAGAACGCAGATGTTGCAGTGGCCCTGTCAGAGTCCTGATTGAAATGCTGTGCTGTCACCGTCACCCAGCTGATAGGCCCAGTCGTCTGCTGTCCAGCTGATCCACCACTGTTCCACCGTGCTGCAGACATCCATTCTGTGCAGCTGTGCTAGATCAGAGAAACTTGCCATTTGAGGTCTTTCTTCTTGACCTTGTGCTTTGGGCTTTTGAACTGTGTCAATTATAAAGCTTGGGAAGAGTCTCTGGACTACTTTGGGTTTTGAGCTGTTTGAATCACTGTAACTGTGAAAAGTCTTAGTTTGGCCCATGTTTTTGTAATTATTAAAATCACGAGTTGTTTACAGGTGCTAGCAATTTCTGGGGTTTTTCTTTGTTTGTCTTTTTTTTTTTTTTTTTTTGTATATTTACGGATTCTCCTGACTTTGGTTTTCCAATTGTGCTCTTCTCTTCTTCTTCTTTTTTTTTTGGGTGTAAACCCCTTTCCCCTTGCTGAGCTGGGGTTCAAACTCACTCGGCATATCTCTATGTAATTTCACACCTAAAACCTTTGCAGTGACAGAGGGTGTAGTTTCTTTTTCACATGCCGACATCATATCATTTTTATTAGGGAGCTTTGAAAAATAAACCAGGTGAAAGCATGAAAAATTAAAGGCCAACAGTGCCAGACGTGATGACACATGTCTGGTTTGAAACATTGGACTTGATTTAAAATTTACAGCTGGTTGATGCCGTGTGGGTCTAATTAAGCTTGAATGTATTTTCTGAAAACAGATCTGAAATAGAACTTGAACTCCTATTAATCAGTGTTTTTTTTTCCTTGTCAGCCCTCTACAGCTTTAATTAAAAGTCCCCTGGAATAGCAGTTCACACATGTCATTTCCTATTTGAAGACTTAAGGATGTAACTAGGACACTCATTATACAGAATACAGAAAAACCCGACTCTCCCATCACTTCTCAGATTGTTCTACCACAAAGCAGACCTTCAGATGCTCAAATGTCAGGATGGAAAACTAATCTGCTACTGGCATCCATCAAGCATGTGACACAAAAACATACTGTATGCTGTATAGTATACTTACAGAACCTGAACAGCATCTGAGATAAAAGTCAAAGCAATGACAAGCTTTGTGAGGTGTTCTATGGAGAGTAAAGTGATGCTGTCATACAAGCCATGTTTCCTTGAATACAAAGTGTTATCTTCACTGCATTCGCTTTTTTATAACCAGCTTGAGAGTTACAGATTTGAAACAAAAGGATTTTAAGCTCAGCAGACACTATCTTGTCCTTTGTCTGAAAAAAACATGCATTTGATTCTGCATTTTGTTGCTGTGAGCAATTCAACCCAGGGGTAACTCAAATGAAGTGCTCTCTTTGCCAACAGGCTGCAGCTGTGAAACATATGAATTGTTTCTCTCCTGCTGATGAGTAATGAGGGAGTGTAAGATAAAAGACTGTCATATTGCCTTTTCGTCATCACAGGCTGAGTGCTGTTTCATTAATTTGTTTTCAACATTGGACTGCTATCATGGCCACGCCATGAGCTAAGACGTCTATGGATCTCACAGCAGAGGGTTGATCGCTGTGAATACATGCTGCACTGTTTAACTTCTGCATTGTGAGCATGTGGTTTCCTCTCAGAGACTAATAAACTTTCGCCTCAGATTGAAGTTAATTTATAACTTAATTGCCAGACTAACCCCTCACGCCAACCCACATATTGCTTATTCCTTCGAAAATGTCTTTCAGACTGCTCCGTTTGACCTACGGGGCTCTTCTTCATCAGGTCCAATTTGCCAGCCACAACTAGCTAGCTAATTATACTTCATGAACTGACCCTTCTGAGTTCGAGTCTTATGTGGGGGCTTTGATTAGCCTCCTGTTTTCATCACCTCCCGGTCTTCCGTGTTGTTATCACGCTTTCTGCTGACAGCCCCAGCGCCTCAAGGTTGCACACTGCAGTACTGCTGCATAAATTTGACATCCATGTCATGAGGGTTCAAGAACTGCTTCTCTGTCAACATGCCTCATTTGGAGCCATCTTGTGCAGGTCAAGAGTGCTGCACTGAAGGTATAAAATGGAAAAGCTGCAAGAAGGATTTTCATCAAGGACGATGTGTAGAGTGGTTTTTATAATTCAATATTTAGTTGCCATTCCAGAACAGACGGAAGGAGCCACTGGATAATTAGTGCTGCGTGTGAAAACAGTATTCTGACAACACTCACCCTAAAAAACTCTTTTGTGGAGCCTGAATCCAGAGTACCGTATGCTATCTCTGTCTGCTTTGCCAAATCTTCTGCACTTTCTATAGGTGAGACCATTCTTTCCACAGTCAGGAAGGCGGCCAGGTTGGCTGTGTAGGAGGAGATGATGATGAGGGTGAAGAACCACCACACACCACCAACAATACGGCCTGACAGAGACCTAAGAGAGGGAGGTTGATGACAAGGAAACACAGAGTGTAATTATGGTGACGTGTCAAGCTGCTAAGATCTACCAGTTGTGTTCAATGCACGGAACTGCATCGGTCATCAGAATTTCCTTGTAAAGTGTTAAAACAAGTTGGCACATAGTCAGCACTAAAATAGCACACTTCCAAAAAAAGTGGTACAAGTTGTTAAAAAAGAAAAAAAAAAAGAACTCTCATCTATGTCAAAACTGACAATTAAACATTCAGTTTGTCTCAGAGCTTGAAGAATGCATTGATGGAACTATTTTGTGGAGAATTTCTTACTCTTAAATGCACAATGTGTAACAAAATCAAAGGTCAATGGCAGAAAAATGTAGTATATGATTCAAAACGTTGTTTCTATTGATGTGTAATTGCTTCACTAGAATAGCTGTTATATGTTTATTTTCTTAGAATGAGTCATATATATCTACTTGCTGGGGTTGCACATACATGGAGGCTGCCATATTTGTTCTGCCATTTTTACTATGGTGTCTCTGAGTGGACAAAACAATGTAAGTGAACCCTCTGAACTTTAAAACTGCAGTACCAGCTTTGTTTAATGGGAGTTAGAGCACTGTTTGGGATAAATAATGCCTTAAAACACATTAAAAGTAGTTACTCATACTACAGTCATAGCTACACCTGAGACCACGGGATCCACTCACAGATGGAAGCATCTTTATGTCTGGGAGAATTTAGGCCATTAATGGCCACCGTACATTCACAACAGTTGGAATATGAAGTCATTTTAAAGAAAACATATTTTCATTCAAATACCCACTTTTACCACTAGATGTCAGTAATTCCTACATACTGTACCTTTAAAAGGTACACAATGGGTTATTTTTGACCCAGGAGGTCCTGCTGGGTTAAAAAGGAACCAATTAATTTCTGTGTTACTTCAACACAGAAAATTGGGTTATTTTTTTTACCCAACTTTCGGTTTGAATATTTTACCTTAAAGTTGGGTTATATTGACTACAATGTTGGGTTATTTCAACCCAGAAGTTGAGTCTACAACCCAACAACCCAAATGTGTGGGTTGAAACAACCCAGAAATTAGTTGGTCCTTTTTAAACCCAGCAGTTCGACCCAGGAGTTTTGAGTGTGTACAGTGTGTAAGAATTACTGATTAAGGCATTAATTATCCCAAATGGTGCTTAAACTCCCATTAACGGGCTGGTACAGTTAATTTTAAAGTTCAGAGGGTTGTCCTTTCACACACTTGTTTTGTCCTTTCAGGGACACCATTGTGAAAATGTTGGAACAAATATAGCAGCCGCCATGTATGTGCACCCCCAGCAAGCAGATATAAATGACTCATTCTTAGAAAATAAACAGCATGCTTTAAGGAAGCAGTTACACATAAATAGAAACAAAGTTTTGAATCGTATATCACATTTTTCTGCCATTGACCTTTGATTTTGTTGCACACTATACCTTTAAAGTTACTGTATAACTGCTGCAACATAAGCAAAATAATCTGTGATTGATTGTTTATTTGTTTTCTGGAGCTGACCCACCTGGGAGAGATGTCACAGCCTTGCTGCATGAAGGCGCCCAGTGAGAACCAGAGGGAATTGAAGATGCCAAAGTCATTGGGAGGATCAGGGGGAGTTTGGGGGTCTTTGGTCTCATCCTGTTCCTCCAGGTTCCACTCATAAGGACTGAACCGACTGACCAGGAACAGGACCACGCTCACCCCAATATAGGCAAACACTATACACATCCAGATTTCATAGGCCAGCGGGTCCAGGAAGGAGAAAACACCGGGCTTGGACTTTTGCGGCTTCTTTATCATAATGGAGATGCCCAAGCTCATAAAAGGCTTGGAAAAGTCTATCACCTCCTCTCGAACCAGAGTAATGGTGAGAGGTGCAACGGCTATATCTGCTCTCTGGAAACAGGGACATGCACAGCAAGCATTAGTCATGACCTGCATTAAGAAAATAGGTCATTTTAATATGTGAGTGACTGGTGCTGTTTTTATCACAGTTTACACATGATTTTCAGAAATAAGCCACAAGCTGCTGCATTTGAAGACAAGCTGAAAAAAAGAAAAAGATGAGAGGAAAAGCAGAGCTGCTGTGATTTTAGCTAATAAGTCTGAGGTGATAACACTAAAAATCTTTCAAAATTTCACATTGAAGTGTTACTACGTTCAGAGGTAGGAGGGAGAAAGAGCTCCAAGGGTGCTGCGAGGCACTGGAGAGCCAGCTTGGAAACAATCCACAGAGCAGACGGGTTTTTGACTCATGTTTGACCAAATGAGGCTCAGAAGAGAAGAAAACTTCTTTTCCTTTCATGTGGATGGAAGTTTGCATTCGAATAGAAAGGAAAAAAAGAGAGTTACCAGTTTAATTAAAAGTGTTAAGTTTTAATTTGCTGAATGTTAAGGCGTTAATGTATATATAGAAATCAGAAAGCCTTGGCTGTGTACACTTCACATGCCATTCAGATCTCCGGCTTTCCCAAACACAGCTTATTCTGGCAGTGGCTACCTTTTTTTTTTTTTCCAAGCTGTTTCTCTTTATCTCCCTCCTTTGCTCTGCTACTTCAATCACATTATGCTATCAAAACACATCCACGGAGGTGGGGCTGCCCCTCTAGAAATCACAATGGGTTTCTCTGTAAAAGCAGAAGAAAATAATTAATCATGTTAGACAGTGTTACTGCAGCCTGCGTGTATGCGATTAATTAAATAATGCTCCTCTTCAAAGGAGCAACTACGCTAAAGACAATGCTTTGTATTGTTGCATTGTACTGTTTTGCCTTTTTATGTCAAAACTAAGACAACATTGGTTTGAAGCAGCACATGGCAGAAATTGTTTCTTACAAGGTCAGAGTAAGAGTGACACAAATAGAGCCAATAAACATGATTGTTTTCTTTACCCTGTCAACACAACACAGCAAAGGGTTATAACCGTTTAATCCTCGTGCAGGCGTAAGCAGTACTCAATCAATGGTGCGGGAAACAAAGCAATAAAGAGCAGCCTCGGGCCTAACCTTTAAAAGACACCGAAAATCAAATTAATTTACCGGTCAAAAGGTCAAAATGTACAAAACTATTAGCGCCGGCCAACCTGCTGTAAAATTACAGGCCTGCAAAGGCTTGACAGAAATGTGATGGGAAGGTTTTTATTTTCCCGCCTTCCATTTGAAGAAAGCTGACTTTTCCCATTTAAAAGATAATTTGGTGGCGATTGCACATCAAACCAAGCAATCTCTAAGGCTGATAGTTAGGATATTGAACAAGTGAGGAAGCCTTAACCTCATGCATTTTGTATTTGGCCCCTTTTCAAGTACCAAGGCACTGGAGAAAGGCGAGAAAGGGTCGAGGGGGAGGGTAGACGGGGTGTGAGTGGGGGGGATAATTTGGGAATTCTTAAAGTATTGCGAGAGCCCAAACTCTGTCAGATGTAAAACACAGCATGACCCCCTTTGCTAATGTGAGAGGTTCAACCTTTGTGGAGCGAAGCACATATGGATCTAGTTGTTTCAAACCGCAAACCGTCATCTAGCTGTTGATTCTAAAGCAGATTTTCTCAGCTGTGAATGTGGCATATTCATCAAACGCATGAAACATTGGACATAATTACACAATCACTTCAAAGGCATACAATCTTTCATTCATCAAAGTGATTACAGTGTGTTTGCCATATGGAGTCATTGTTTTCACGTACCTACCTCCGTTTCCACTGTAAGAGAGAGAGTTGTCTAGGCTAAGCAAGAAGGATTAATTGCAATGAACAGCACTGAGAAATGATTTCATTTTCTCCGTCTCAAGATGATCACCAACCCCCCAATGCTTGAGGCTGCATTTGACAAACTCACTCACAGCTGAGCTTCCTGAAAGCATCAGACTTTGAACTGGCCAAGACCTGATGAGTTCACAATGGGTTGGTGATAACCTTAAGACAGAAAAATGAGATCTCCTCTCATGTTGAAGTTCCTTGCAAACTGTCATGTAATCAGTGAAATCGAGACTCCCAGTACTCACCCCATAGACCAGTTCACCCACCATCCCGTTCCACGTCTTGGTCTCAGGGTCTCGGGCTCCGTATTTTCCATCCATTACTATAGACAGTTTGTACTTAATTCCAACATGTTTGGCAATCTCAGATGCTAAATCGACGCAGTAGCCTTCATATCTGTCATTCCCCTCCAGATGCATATAATTTTTCTTGTACATCACATAAGGAGCTTCCTGTTGATTCAAACACACGCTGGTTTATTCACTCCCATGCCTTGGCACACATTTAGTTTATACAGAAATATGCATTCATGCATTCATATGTGTTCATGCACAACCACACACCCAAACACACACAAGTCATATTTCCATGGCCTTACAGAGCATTACATTAATTTAGACTTGTTCTATTTTACACCCAAATTTTCCTAATCCTTAACCTAACCTTGAGTTAAATTCTCCCAGACTTTTTCTCACACTCTGAGAATTAAATCTGAATTTTTATTGGGTGATTTTGAAGCTGCTGGTGTTTGCATGATTCAAAAAGGTGTCCTTTAAAGGTACAGTATGTAAAAAGTCAAAGGTCAATGGCAGAAAAATTTGATATATAATTTAAAACTTTGTTTCAATTGATGTGCAGTCGCTGCACTAGAACAGCTGATATGTGTTTATTTTCTTAGAATGAGTCATTTATATCTACTTGCTGTGGGTGCACATACATGGAGGCTGCCATTTTGTTCTGCCATTTTTACTACGGTGTCCCTGAATGGAGAAAACAATGTGCATGAAGTGAGAACCCTCTGAACTTTGAAACTGCCGTAACAGATTTGTTTAATGGGAGTTAAAGCACTGTTTGGGATAAGTGATGCCTTAAAAGACATTAAAAGTAGTTACTCATCCACTCACAGATGAAAACATCTTTATGTCTGGGAGAATTTTGAGAATTTCCACAACAGTGAAGATCTTTTTTCCTTTAAATACCCAACTTTACCACTAGATGGCAGTAATTCTTCCATACTGTACCTTTAAGTTTCAATCCTAAATGCTTGTTTGTTTTATGAACTCCTACCTACAGGGGTGGTATTTATTAAAATAGTCCAAGTCCTTTGTGATCTATTATTTCATTATATCTTTAGTTTATTTTTCTTTTGTTCTTCAGATTTCTCATCCTGAAAAGTGCCTCCAGAGAATACACTCCATCTACAGAGGCAGCCCGTCCTGGGTTCCGGCGGCTATTTGCTCCATGTCACTTCCCTTCTATAACTCCTAACTTCCAGTCTGCTTTAACTGTTGCTATCAAAGAAAGGCTGAAAAACCCCTCAGAGAAAAGTTTCTTTGTGTCTACCTTTCAGGGAACAAATTGACTTGGTTAAGGTTAGAGCCCTGAAACACAAAGCCGACAATCGTCTGGCACATCTGGGGTGTTGGTAAGCATCTGTCTCTTTTGTGTTCTCAGTAAGTAATGCATCATTGACCTTGTCATTCTTCATCAACGCTTTTTTTTTTTTCCCAGCAGATTCAGCGTGTTAAATGGACATTGGGTCTGTCAGCGAGAGAGATCTCTCATTGGGTGTTCAAAGTAATGAATGAGCGCAGGAGAATGGAGGCAGGAGTGACGACAGACAGCAAGCGGCTAACTTAACATGTCACATGGAGTCTCTTCTCATTTGTCATCCTCATTTCTCCAAAACAAGGAATGCTTTTCACAACAGTGTGAGCATTTGTAGTGATGAAACTGAAGATAAACTGCTGATCATGATGAGAGAGACTGGCTCTATTCAACGTAATTAGAAAACACATTTTCAGCAAATCTGTCTATCAGTTTTCCCTATTGTATTCAATGTAAAAACTACCACCAACTTCTGGATCCCACAAGCTATTGCTTGTGCAGGTGTAGATTGAATGTTCTGACTAGCACTTTTTGGGGAAATTGTCTTTACAGTGTGTTTAAGTGCTATTTTATTTGCCCAGATGCTGGCAACAAGATGAGGCTGTCATCACACTACTTCTCCATGTCAGTTTTGTGTAGAAGAGCACTTCAAAAAAAGATAACGGTATTGCTTAAAAAAACCTCTGTCCCAAGGTTAATACTTCCTATTTAAAGAGCATACCCAAGCACGACAACGTGACACCAGAGGTCCTGACTGAGCTTTTATCTCCAAGCCTTAAAACAGGTCTTTAATTTAGAATTTAAAGATTTAACTCATGAGTACTTGCTCTTTGGCCTTAAAGAAGTCATCCTAATGTGACCAGACATGAGTAATGCACACACACTCACGCACTCACACTCACACACATAGTCAAAATATCATTAACAGCTATAACTGTGTCCATGCAGTCGTGCATACACAGATGATGCCCTGCGAATGCACAAGTATGCACTGACAACAGCAGCATGATCATGTGGTCACGCTGCTCTCATCAAGCTGTGGCGGCCAGCAGACACCAGGCCTCATGTACCCAACTCATTTTCAGCTCAAGGGTTCAACTCTGGCATAATCAAATAAGGTTTGGAAGGATGGGACAGGAACATCAATATTTCCTATGGGAGAAAATATATATATACAGACTATAATTATTTCTAAGTTTGTAATTTCTTTAGGAGAACATAAAAGGTTACCACATACTTTTAAAAGGCTGGGTATAGGCAAGGTGTGGGTTAGCTCAGCGGTGGGTGGGAATGGGAATGGGGATGGGTTTCACAAGTAAATGCTAGTGACAGGAGAGGGATCAGAGAGTGCCCTTAGTGTCTCAACATATTCAAGCACATTGCACCAATGCGCGGTTATAGGCTATTTCATTCCAAAAGAAAGTAAGAAAATAAATAAATGAAAGAAAAAGAGCTGGTACTTGCTATTCAAGAATAATGCAAACTAAAAATACTCCATAACATAAATAATTACAACAGGAGAGCAGGAGCGTGCTAGTGTTCCTCTCCTTTTCAAAACACCGCTTCAGCTCATCCTTTCTCTTACTGAGCATGTCATCAATATCAAACAATAGGACCGCTCAGGAGAGCAGGCATTGTCATTACAGCCATACACAATTAGAGTGCAAGTAGGAGAGCAATGGTTTGTTTGTTCTGTGCTGAATGTATCCCCTCACCTTGGATCCATTGAGTACCCCCCTCCAACACGTGTTTACTTCCCAACTGTATTTCTCGCCTAGAGATGTTAAATATTTCCTCTTGCTACTGAGTGACTGGTTTATATAAAGCAAAATCTAACAGTGCATGCATTCCAGAGCTACTTATTGCTTTCTAGACACTTTTTTCTCAATCATTTTAAAATGCTTGTTGGCAGAAAATAGGGTACTGTATGCAGGATATTATTGTGCCATTATGTAGTCAGTTAATACATTCAGTATTCGGTGAGGCTGAAATATTTAGTTGGATAAATACAGTTAAAATAAATCCAAAACATGTTGTTTATCATAATGTGGTTTGCTAAAAATGTTAAGGAAATCAGACTCTAAAGGAAAGTTATGTATACTTCAACACAGAACACATGGAGGAGCAATACAAAATAATTTAGAAAAGGGATGATGAGGAAAAATACCACCCCCCTCCAGTCCAGCTTATTTTGTTTTGCCCAGCTTGTAAAACCATTGCAGGATCATTCTCCGGTCATTCTGAAGCCAGTCTGTCCCAAGTGTCATTGAACATTTACTTGATGAGGACAGACAGGTCTACTTACGTATGCGTTTGTATGCTTTTTGCAACTGATGGAGTCAACCATTATAACTTATACCATTTATTGTGATGTCACTGCTACGACAGGCCACTGAAGTATGGAAAATCAAAATGCTTTGACACCCACACGGATACAGTTGAAACACTCCCCCGGTTCGGACCGACTGTTTCAACATGTAGTGAGTGGATGGAAAGCAACACAAAAAAGATGTGGTTCTACCCGCCCAGGACAGAATGTATCACTCATTGGAATCAACACCATGACCTTGAGTGGCAGAATACGTGAAACATTTAAAACTGCATGGAAAGTGTACCATAATAGTAGTGACCACAATGGTTCGGTTTTCCACTGAGGAGTCGTTGGAGACCTGCGGATCCATAATATTTACAAATCGCGAGTACTCGTTCCAGTACCCGATCTGCAAAGAGGAAAAAAGCTGTTAGTGATGCGTTCCACCAACACACTGACAAGATAAAAGTGAGCATATACAGTAGATGGGACAAATATTACAGGGGACTGCAGTGATGCAGACTCATTAAAACAATGCAGCAGTTCCCAGAGGCATATTGCCTCTGCCCTGAGGTCGGACTAAAATAGCAGCAAATAAGCAGAGTCCTAATGTGGACTAGACAGACAAACGGTATGTTACCAAAACATCCAAGCATACACAAGTTCATTTGTTTTTTCATTCAAAATTCAGCTGAATGTCAAAATGACAAATTTGCTATTGGTTTTTTTTGTGTGTGTGTGGAGCTGAGCTGCTTCTGTGCAATATATGAGCATATGGCAAACACCCCAAATCCCTCCCACCTTCAGCTTCCCAGGTTTTACGGTAAATAATTGATTTTCAGACCTGTGAACTGCATATACAATTAATAATTAAGCATAGCATTCCAGTGGCTTCCCATCTTCTCCTGCACAGTCCTGCCTTTGCAGTTACTCTGCATTCTGCTCTGCAGATGCTTAAGTCAAACCACTGTCAAGTGTTTGTTTGCCCATCTGAACTAATGGCTGCTCTGGCTCGTGATGAAACGTGTTGCATATGTTGTTGCCAATAGTCTAACTGTTGCTGGCTAGGAGTTTGCCCCTCACATGTGGTCTGCATTTCTTTTGCCTTAGATCTTTCAATGATCAGGGCAAACAGGTGTACAACAGTGCATTAAGTTTAAGAACCAAGAGGAGGTGCTAGAAAGCAGCTAACTTCTCAAACTGGAGATTCATATTGTGGTTACAGCTGTGTACTTAGTGAACTTGCCAGACTATGGAAAGCTCTTAAAGCTCCCCCCTCCCCACTGTTGTCCGACAGTGATATCTGAGATGCTTCTAGTGGGACAGGACTGCGAGGTCCTGTGTCATGGAGTGCCGCTCCAGAGGCTACATCCTGATCTCACCCCAAGCAGCTGGGACAGATATCAGCCCATACATCACTCGTGACAGTCACAACTAAGAACCCTCATCCTCTAACTGTCACTGGGGTGGCTGGGGCTGCAGGTCCTGACAAAGTGCTGCCCGTCTTGTCTCATCTTCCCTCGCTCCCTCACTCTCTCCAGCTGACCTCCTTTCTCCCACACTCGCCATCCATCTCCCTGCTCTCTCTTCTCTGTTTGGCTGTGCGGGGATGACTGTGAGGGCTGTGCAATGCTAATTGAAGTGTGGGCTTTAGACGCCTGCGAGGCAGGCAGCGTAATCACACATCATATCAGACTGAGCCCACACTTATCCAGCTAAAGAGAAATTCACAGCTGTCTCTTGGAACTCGGTTGGGTTATGAAATAAAACCAGAGGTCACCATATGGTACTGCTTATAAAGTGAATGTTCCACTGGGAACTGCCATTTTGAAGAGGAGCCAGAGGAATTCTTGGATACCCTTTTGCAGTAATTATTAGTTATTGGAATAGTAATTACTGTCAGGAGAGCCCAAAATGAAATCTGAACTATCACACGGCAACAACAAAAAGAGTCTTATATCATCCTTTTGATACAAAAGCTTGAGTTATCAGATTACAGGCTCTTTGTGATTTGTAGATGTTGAAATGCTTGACTTTAGTTCATCAATGCTGCTACAGAGCAGCACAGAGGTAGAGAAAGGCAATCAGCTCTACTCTGAGTTGACCTCTCAGCCCCTCCAGTCCCACATGCAAACTACATAAAAAAAAAAAAAAGACGGACGTGGTTATGTTTATCTTTTTAGGCAGCAAAATTCTGTGTGATTTGCAAGATCATGACCCAGACTTCAAACTGTCCATTCGAGGCCAGAAACAATAGTTTGGACTGAGGGCTCTTACACACTAAACCAATGTCAAGAACCAGAGGCGACGGCAGGGACCCGTGCTCCGTCTCCACATGTTGACAGGAAAAGAAATGCTCTCGAACATATAACCAAGATGACCTCCAACTGGCAGCTGTGATGTATAATTTACATCTGCACAAGAGCATGTGAAAGTCTATGCCATCTAACATGGTTTTAGCCAGGTTGGTCAAGATGGAACAAATCTTTACTTAAAAAAAGAAAAAAAAAATCTAAACTCACACATCTGTATTTGCCTTATTTATAATTTCCCTTCAGGGATTAATGATTTTTTTTTTTTTTTTAGATTTCATGATCATATGGATTGTCTTGTATATATCCCTTTAAGCATCTGAAAGATAACACTGTTAATGTCACATTGTGTACTAAAGAGTTCATTCACTTTGTCAAAGAGACAAAGAGATCTCTAGAGACAGTTCAGCATGTTGAATCAGCCCAATGAGACATCTACAGGGTCTGACAGAGTGTGCAGAAAAACGAGAGAGACAGCCGTTCAGATGTTCCGAAGGCTGATTGTTGGTTTGGTGGGTAAGGCCCTTAATCCATCCCCTATACTGGCAGCTCTGGGTGGGCTTTACATGGAACGAGAGCAGGACCACTGGTCATGTTTTAGAGAATCAATAATTGAAACACTGGGTTACCATGACACCAGCCATTGGTTTGGGAATTGTTTCAACAAGGTAGTTTAGGCTAGCAGCATGTTAGTAACACCGGACACAAGCTCTACCTTAGAAATACTCTATTTCATGGCCTATAAGGTTTCAAATGGAACCGTGACAAAAAAGGTTGTCATTCTTGAAAAAAGAATAAAGAAAACTTAAAGTTAATAAGTTAGACAGCAACTTCCCAATAAAAATTATTTAGTGAAAGGCAGGGTAATTTTCTTAAAGACAACTAGACTTTGTTATGCAGTTACAACATTTGTCTACTGCTCACCATTGATTTGAAGACAATTACCAGCATCCTATTTATATACAGTTTATATTCCCATATAAGTGAAAAAAAACGCTTTATTTTAGTGAATAGAATTAAATGCTTATCAAAAAAATATTTCCCACTTCCAAAAAGAAAAAACGTAAATTTTTCTCTACAGTAAATGTGTTCTAGGATTCCAAAATTATGTGTGAATATTGAGGTTTTTTTTGTTTTGTTTTTACCACACAACATGAGGCAAAATGTCATTTTTTTTACAACTAATGAACCTAATGTGCTGTTGGATGTTTTTCCTTTTTTTTTTTTTTTTTTTTTTAGAAATGTCAGCCTGGTTTTGATTCACTCTGTTGGGAGCAGAGAGAGGCCTTACCTTCCTTGGCCCACCAGTTTTCATCTCATAAACGTCGATAGTGTAATTGGTTCTGCGGCCGTAGTTATCAAACTGGATGTTCCCGGTCATACCCTGCACTTGGACCTGACGGACAGACAGACAGACAGACACAGGGGAAATGTGCAAGAGCCGTCGTTTTACATATACAGCTGGAATTAAGGTGCTGGTGTCCTTTGAGTTACTGGGGCTCTGTCAGTCTGTTAATCAAATGATGAACTGGATACGCTTTAATAAAAGATGTAGTTTTATGGTAATGAGGGCCTGGATTTGAGTGAGCTCTGTGCTGAGATATCTGGAGGCAGAGAGTGGAGAATAGCTGTGCACTCTCTGTCACTTTCCATCTTTATCTCGCTCACTTGCTATCTCTGCTTCACTTCTCCCAGCCTTTTCTTTGGGTTTCGACTTGCCACTCCCTCCCATCGCTCCTCACCGTTTTTAGAGCTCTCTCGATGTCGATGCCCTGGCTCCAAGGTACAGCGGGATTGGCCAGACAGTCTCCGGCGCTGCCTCGGCGGGAGACGTCCACGCGCTGGCGGCGCAGGTACCTGAAAGCCTCGGCTATCACCAGGATGGCATCATGGGTCAGCGCTGAGGTGTACTGCGCCAAAGACAGAACAAAACACAAACAACTAAAGCAGCCAAACACCCCACTTGGATTGATTATACCTGAGATCATCAAGCTTTTACACTCTGCTTCTAATAAAGCTGATTTTATTTGACAGATTTGAATAAACAAGACCAGACTTGACTCAGGGTCATGACATTTTTCAAAACTTCAGCTGTGAGTTGGGGAGTAAACAGAGAATTAAAGTGTGATTTTATCACTCACGCACTTCCTCCCGTACTTCTCCTGACCTTTCTACCAGTGAGGGCTGAGCCACTTGTTTGTTGACCACTGCACCATGGCAAAACCTAATTAAATGGCATTCAAAATCCATTTCTTCCTTGATCATTGTTTAATTAGATGTAAATTGAAGCTGCAATATAACCTTGGCTCGCACTGCCTATCGATATATCGATTCTTCAGACAGATGCAAAGCAAAGACGAGGAAAAGGAGGAGAGGGGTGGAAGGGTGGCAGGATGACAAAGGCAAACGGGGGATGAGAGAAGAACCGATACAGACAACTTCAGAAGGGACGATTGCTGTATTCTGCAGGCACAGTGGAAGGCCTTTCAAAGACTTGTACCTTCAGAGGAGCATTTCGGGCTTCTGGGAATTCTCTTTCATCTAGCCGCTCCCAGCGCTGTATGAACTGCTGCACAATCGGGTTCTCAGGGTTGACTATCTGAAACCCTGAAATGTTGGCTCCACCGGCGAAGACTTTGTCCAGGCTCACGTTTGAAAATCCCTGACATGAGACAAGGGGGAAATAGAGGGGGAGGATGAGATTTATCTGGCTTGTTTTTCCTTTGAGGGTTTTTAAATATAACCTGAGGCAAAACATATTAGCAGCTATAGCTAGGTACGATTTTACTAAGAATCCTATGCTGTGTGAGGAGACACTGTATTTCTCATCACCTGAATTTATTTTCAGATAAACATCCGGCCAGTCTGTGCTACATCTTGTGACAACTTCACTTGAATTGGGTGGGCTTAAAATAAAAAAAAGTTTCAAATGTGTTTCAAAAACCCATGCTGCTCCATTTCCCTTAAATTCCCTTCTTTACCCCAGAGCCATCACACTTATTTCTTTTTATGGTCAAATTGGTATTTTTCTAAAGTGCAGCATAGTGTCATGGTGTGCAAGGACATGTTTCTGACGATTGCGTAATCACATCTTCTACAGCCAGAGAAACAGCAGCAGGAGACCAGCTAGTGAGAACATGGTTGGCCTTCAATTTATAATTCCCATGCTAACATCAAGCGTAAATAAGCTGCTTCCTCCACAGAGTGGGATAAGATGTCCGTTTTCTGATGCTGTTTAAAAAGATGTGAAGTTGTTTTTATATGTTTCTTTATATTAGAATATGAGAATGTTAATTGAAGACATTATACAGAGGAAAATGACTGCACAACACATAAAAAACTACACAAGCTTGTCTTTTTTCTCATTCCATACAAAAACTCATATACCACCTAGTGTGCATGCATATTTGCTCCTTCACATGCAGGGAAAAGCAAGTTCGATTCCCTCTCAGGGGAGCAGCACGGTTATTACTCACAAGATTGGCCAGAATGTAGTGGTAACCACGGCTGTTCTTTCCCAGGGTCACAACCTATGAGAGGAAAAACATCAATACAGTAAACCACCCATGAGATGAGAGCTAAGTCATGGCTAATGTAAGCAGCTGCAACAATCTCTGTGAATGCAGCGGTGACCTGCTAGCACACAGGATGTCACGGAAATTTAAACAAAGCAAACTCTTCTAATGGAATAACAAGGAGGGGAGCAGTTAGAGGAAGTGTTCATTAAAGAAATGATAATGAGGGAGAAGCAGGAACGATGTGGAACATCCTTGAATATTTTGCTCACTTTGAAGTCATTAACAGTGCAGGGATGAGTCCTCCACAACTGCTGGACTGAAGGTAGAAATTGGAAAAATATTTCAAAGGAACTTCCACTGAGATGGAGATTTAGATCTCTCCATGCTTTGAAAATATCACACCTTTGTGGCAGAACAGCATGTTTCAACCCACGCAGCTTGTCTGAAAATAGTAAGTGGCGTTCTAGGCCATTTCATCACTGTGATACAAACCATACGCTGCTTTTTATCCCAGATTTTATTCTTCATTTCCATCTGTGGATAAACCTTACAGCAAAATGCTAAATTGTCTTGGCTTTCTGTGCATTACATGCTGGACCGGCTTTTTGACTAGGCCTTGTGAGGTTTGTTATTTATGAGTTTTCAGTCAGCTGCGGATGGACTTCTGAGCGGCTGCCATGCAGAAACCTGTCAACCATGTCTCGGTTTTCATCTGCGCTCTACAAACACAGCAACACAAGTTTACAGCAAAATCAGCATGTTTGCACATGTTCTGGCTCTGGCTCTGTCACAAAAACAAACTGTCAGTTCATCTCCTGTTTGTGTGTGTGTGTGTGTGTGTGTGTTTGGCTGGGGACACCGGATATTTGTTACTGTGTATCATTTATAACATTCCAGCTGAGTGAAGGAAAGCACCCATGTTTCCTCAAATCCCAGGGTACAGAAATCTTTGAACAATATTTAAAGTTTTACTCCTCTCAGCTGCAACATCTTACCTAGTATAACCGCTAATGAAGGAAGGAAGGTTTGAAGAAACTGTTAAGAGACTATGTTAAAAATAACACAATGGAAAATGGAATGAGCAACTAAGCTTAAAAGCAACCTTTACCGATCTTGCATTTCAGAAAGCACAGCAAGATTATTTGAATATAAACAGTCCCGCCTCACTCCTAAGACACACCCCTTCATTCCCTCCACCCTCCCAATGCAGAATCAAAGGTCTGACAGGCAGGTCCGTTGGACAATCCTAGAGGTGCACCCCACTTCAAGGATTGGTTGGAGTTTTCATTGAATATTTAGAGATTGGAATAATATTTTATTTTGATTAATGGTGGGTCTGTCTTGTATTTTAGAGTTCCATTACCTCATTCATAGCATTTAACCCTGTTAGAAAAATAGTGTAAGAATGCAACATCGGTAAGGGTTGCTTTAACAAGATATTAATTATTGTTTCTTGAAGACATTATCAATGAAATTATCAATTACATTTCTCTCAGATAGGTATTGTGATATTTATACAAGGTAATGACCAGTCTTTACACTTTTTTACTTTCTTTTTTGTTGTTGCTTTTTTAAATTATGACAAAGCTTGTATTTGACTTGAAATTTATGTCATGGTTTTACTAGCGGGCCCCAGGAAGAGTAGCTACCACCTTGGTTGGAAGCTAATGGGGATCCGTATATAAAATACGGCCCCCCATTAGGGGGGCGGCCACCCATGGCACCATGGGTGGCACCCCATGACGTAAAAGCTGGCACACTGGCACCCTTCACACTCAAAAATAGAGGTACGAGACAGGAACATTTCTAAACCTGTAGGTACATTTTTAACAAATGTTCTCTCAAAAGTACAATATTGGTCTTTATGAGCCCAGACGTGTACCTATATACTGTGAAAAAGGGTCCAAAGTAATATAAAGTACAAATTTGTACCCCTCTCCACTCAGGAAGGATTGCGCCTGAGAAATTTGGATGTCTCCGGGAAATTGCACTGGTACTGTTGCCAGTCTTCAGGTCTACATATCCATGTGAGCAAGTGTTTTCATGTATGAATGTGTTCAGCCACACCCACAGTCGCTTAAAAATGGCAAACTGTGATGCATGTTTGCAACTTGTAGTACCTACAAACTCCAGATCACAGAGCTCAGTCAAGAGAAGCAGAGCTAGGGATCATTCTGACGATCTGTGATGGGTTTCCCCGTTTACAAACATTGGTAGTTGCGCGCGCAACCAGGGGGCAAAAAGCCGGTTTGTACTGCAGTTTACGGCCAAACACGCACTCATATCATTCATAAAAGGTAAGGTAACCTGACGAAACAAGCAGAGATCATTGTGTTTAAATGATACTGTATAAATCTGTATTTTGATGATGAATAACAAATACTGACACAGTGTTGCTGTTCTGTGTTTCTATTAACTTGGCAAGGGAGTCATCACCTGGAAACAGCATTTTTTGTGTAAAAACTCGGATATTACTCGTGTTGCACCTCATTTGAAATTTTCCTGAAAAACTTGAGTTAGAAAGCAGCTTAAATTTTCATTTAGGCTCTTTGCTCAAACCAAAATAGGCCACAACAAGCCGCTCTCCAGGGCAGATTTTAGGCTCTGCTCTGATGTCGTCTTCACCACCTCCACACAGAAGCAAACTTCCACTAGTCTGGAATTATACCAGGCCAAGATGACATCATCACTACGTTTGGAAAGGAGGCGGTTCCAACTGTTAGGGACTCACCTGCACTGCTGTTGGTGAGTCTCGCTTCTTGTGTAATGTTCTGCTTTATTGTGTATGAAATCATGGTAGACAGGAAGCCTAGCTAACTGCTAACAAGCTAAAGGTATAAACTCAAACACCATCTGATTACGACCCCCGTACTTTGTATTAAATCTCCTGAAGGCGTTGTTCTGCTTCCTGCGTCCTGATAACTATGGCCTGGATGCTTGTAAACTGCTCCACAATCAGTTTTTTTCTTCTTTTTATTATCCGTGTGTGAGCAGACTGGACAGCTATCACACACAGATACAGGATATTGCAGGGTTTTAATGCAACCGTGAGCCATGAACTCAGCCGGGTCCTGATCATGTGATCAGGACCCTGTGATGATTTTCTAAAGACCAGTCACTCCTAATGTCCTTTTATCATCATTTTAACTGTTTACATGCATTAACATTTTGATTTTTGTAACCGCACACATACCAGGACTCAAACATTATACTTTCCCGACACTTTTACATCATATCTCGATCTCATCTGCATTAAAAGTCGAGTCTTGCATGTAAACACACGTCGTCTCATAGTTCAATAATGCTTTTCCTGTGTTTTCTTGCCCCCTGGTTGCGCACGCATCCTATCTATGACATTGCTCGGAATCCCATCTCTTAATCTAATGTTGCCTGAACAATTGGTTTGAGTCTAAACGTGTAGCCGTTTGTCCATGTCTTTAAAATGCGAATGTAGCTATTTTGTTATAACACGGATATAATACTGTTATTGCTGGTTTGTGATGCTGCAATGCAGATATGGTAATGTTATGGCTAGGGATGCACGGTATAATCGGCCCCCTATCAGCATCGGCCTATATCAGCCTTAAAACTGAGCATCGAACATCGGCCACCCAACCGAAATTTAAACGACCAGGCCGCTGTTTCTAAAGTCTAAAAAAAAAACATATTTTTTACAGACTTTAAAACTTCTAAAGACAGATTCTTTTAGGATGTTCTGTGTGAACAGTTCATACACGGTCATTGGTGTAAATAATCAAATATCCCTTGTTACTGGGTATTGTTTTTTCTTTTTCAGGGAGAATAAAATCCAAGTGGTTCTAGGATATAATGCACATATCCTATCAGTTTTGTTTGAACAACTGTCATTAAGTTTGACTTGTTATACATAACACAAGTTGAGGTATTTTTCTAATTTTGCACAAGGAATGAATATTACATAATTTATTTTTCAGCTTTTATATTGGTATTGATATCGGTTATCGGCCACATGAGTTTTAAAATATCGCCATATCAGATATCGGCCAAAATTCCAATATTGTGCATTCCTAGTTATGGCTGCTTTGTCATGACATACAGATACAATACAGTTGTACTGAGGTCTCAGTTCTGGCCTCTTTTCCCAATGCAATATGTTTTTGGAAGCAGCTCTTTGAATTAATTAGAAAATATATTGGAAAAATATGACCGGTGCTCTATATGGATGGAATAAAATTACAGGCATGTTGGAAATATTTTTGTATTCTGTGTCATAATTTAACTCTGTGTTATAGTTGATAATGGCCCACTGGTTGAGAAGAAAATATCAAATTGGCACTTCATGTCACAAAGGTTGCAGACCCCTTAAACCGATCCTGTTAGTTTGCAGTAGCACTGAACACTAAATCAATGCTTTGCACAGTACAATCCTCATGGATGCAATTAACCATGTCTCCCTTCTTAAGGACATAAAAGGTTGTGAACAATAAGGGAAGAAGCTGTCTGTGTTTCCCATAAGGAAGCAAATATAATGGAGCAGGACCACACAAAGCTGTCGAGTCATACTATCATCTGTATGGATGAGCAGCATTCTCTGCCAGCTTCCTCCATCAGCCTTAAACTAACAGTGCACGGACAGTCTGGCAGGAACAAGTAAAGAAGCTGATATTAAAACAAAGAGGAAATGAGCTGAATATACAGTAGAAATGGCAGGAGCTGGCTTTTTAAAACCCACAAGTGTGATTCTAATGAATAAGTTTCAGGAAGCACCATGAAAAAGAAAGAGTCTGGCTTTTTAGACTTGCAGCACTGCTGTGGTTTCTTGGTAAAAGTGCCCACACCTCCGCACTTCGTCACCGTGCACTAACCTTGACTCTGGCTGTAAGCCTCCTAACACCTGCCCTGAAGCTGAGCAGAGAAAGACCTTACCACCTGCCTACAGCCTGCAGCTCACAGCCAGCCTGGCAAGAGCTACAAGCAAAAACCTCGGGATGGAGCACAGTAAGACATTGATGACACAGAGATACACAGAACCTCCAGCCAAACAAACACACACACACACACACCTTTCCTTTCAACCTCTTGTATTAAGCAGACGAATGCTCTGACTCCAGCTGGGATGGACAAATTTCTTTGTTCCTTTATGATGCATCACTGACTTTCTTGTCTATTACTTAGAGTGTGATGACCATCTCTGAATAATAATCACAAGAAATCTTATTTCAGTAATAACACAAACAAAACTGACTTAAATTAAAGAGAAAAAAAATCTAGCTCACGAGTGTACATAAAGTATCAGCAGTATAGTTTTATTTGCCATGTTAACGCCAAATCCCAGTCTGTCTCGTTGGCCGTACCCCTCTGTTTTTCATTATCTAAAACAGCATAGGTTCCCCTTTTTAAGGAGAAATGCAATCTAACCATCCAAATTGTAAATTGGTTGAAGTTGGGATAATAAACAAGGAATGCATATGAGTCTCAAATGTGGTAAATGTAAAAGTGTTTTAATGAGCAAGCTTCAGTAGTTCTGGCAGTTTATTTCCACTGAAGTCACAGCTTGATTCATTTTCTTTTCATCAAACTGTTTAACTTTGCTGCTATAATTTATGAAGTCATCCTCAGCTGTAAGTCGGTATTGACTGTGAACACAGTTTATTTTGCGTTAGCTTTCAAAAGTTATTCAGACGTCTCAGATTATCGTCATCATCCCGCATTATCCGATTTTTCACCTCCCAAGTGATTTCTCTTGCTGCTGATCGTCTTTAGATCACTCACATACAAATACTAATCCACTAAAAAGTCATTCAGCTTCCCAGTGAATGGTGCAGTCTCTCTTTTTCATACACTTTTCTTCCTGCACATCGATCCACTAGCTGACTCCAGCACCTTTTATTCTGTAGCTTAAGAAGATGGTGGAGTTTGCAGACTGGCTTTTTCTTTAAAGCCTGATGGGGACAGACAACTGAGATGACCTTGGCTTTACCCTCATCTGCTCTCGCTATACCTCGACCTCACCACACATAAAGTTCTGAATGTAAAACTACAGCTTCACATTTTTAATAAACGTTTTCCACAAAGTGTGACCTTTCCACTGCGAAGCTCGCCATGACACAGGAAAAGGCAGGCTAGAAATGACTCCCAAGAGATTCTAAATATTACTAAGGCATATGAAAGATGAGCAAATAATGATGAAATTATTTTTAGCCTCCATTTGAAATGTGAAAACTCAGAAACCCCAACTCACCAGCTCCCAAATAAATAAAAAATAATCCCTTTTTTTGCATTAGGGCTTCATTTGATTTCATATTGTTGTAGATGGTTGATTATTAGTAGGTGGCTTCATTTCTAAAAACAAATAAAACAACACCAAAAAAAGCTATGGGCAGCAATGAGAGGGGAAAAGCAGTTCAGCAGGGCACAGTCTCCATGGCAACTTGATCAGATCATGTTAAAAGCATAGCTGTAGGAGAAGCAAAATGAATGAATAAATGAAAAAATCCACATGCTTGCTCTTTTGAGGCTCGGTGTGAAGAACATTTGCACTAATTTTGATGAAGATTTGGCAAAAAAATGTGGTCAAGGAAAAAAAAAACCCTTTGGAGAGATGCCAATAAGTCCAATCAACTAGGCTGACGTGAAAGTGGTCACCTTGACCTTGGGACCTGATGTGCTATGATAACACAGGGAATTACCAGAAACCCACTATTGCTCAATCAAGTGGCACTACCAAATTCATTTTTTCAAGATGGATTTCAAATAGGAATGTTCAATATTTGTTTTTTTTCCCCCTTTTTACTGATATCTGATATTGTCCAACTCTTAATTTACAATATCTGATATCAACTGATACCAATATATGCAGTCAACTGAGAGGTTTTATCTCTCGTATTTTGAGAAATACAACTATATGCTGCTCTGAGAGCAAGGTTATTATAGTTAACTAAAACTAATGAAAAAAAGTAAAACTAAAATTGAAAAAATATTTTCGTTAACTGAAATAAAAATAAAAAATGACAGCTTTTCAAAGAATGCTAACAAAATGAAACTGTATTGTGCCTTTAAAAAACTGACTAAACCAAAATAAAATATTTGCAAAAACATCCTTAGTTTTAGTTTTTGTAAATTTATCTAATACATAAGCTTTTTGGGTTGATATGAGTGACTTTCTGATGATTTTGAATATCACGCCAGACAAATACCTAAAAAAAAATCCCCCAATTCTAAAACTGAAACTAATAAAAACTAAACTAAAACTAAGCATTTTTCAAAAAATAAAAACAAATGAAAAACTAGCAAGCCTGCTTAAAAAACTCACTAAAACTAACTGAATTGAAAAACAAAAAGTCAAAACTAAATAAAAACTGAAACTAATGAAAAATCCTATTATAACCTATTATAATAGTTAATATCCTATTAACTATTATAACCTTGTCTGAGAGCAACAATCCTAAAACATCCTTAAGTCAACCAGAGGAGTTCATTTTGTTACTGTTCACCCCATGAAAGAAAAAAAAAAACCATAGAAAAAAATCATTTTTATTCACTATGATATCACAGAAAATTCAATACAGTGGAAACTAGTGTCCCTAAAACTTGGGTATAATCCAGGGAACCTAACAGTGACAATTTTTTTTTTCAAAAGGACATTAATGCACCTCTTTGAGTCGATTAAGTAGACGTAAAACTCAATGAAAGCCATCAGGGATTGTTAATGACTATTAAATACCTATTTATACTGTACTGCAGAATGTACTGTATTGTAGGTCAAAAACAACTAATGCCTTTATAAAATTTTGCACCTGGTAAATTTCCTAATGAACACCTCCCAATACATCAACGTCTCACAGCTTTCAGTCTTCAGTCACTTTTTAATTTTAACCAATATTTTAAATTCACCAAACATGCCAAACATGACTGGTAAAAATGTTTCAGTAAATTTTCGACAAAAGAGGAAAAATTTCCATTCATTCATGTGTATGTACTCTCACCGACCACTTTATTACTTCTATTTGTTCAATCACTTATTACAAATAGCTTATCAGTCAATCACCAGGCAGCACCTCAGCACACATGGTCAAGACTACTTGCTGGTGTTCGAAGACTACTTGTGAGCATCAGAATGAGGAAGAGAGGGGATTTAAGTGACTTTAAATGTGGCGTGATTGTTGGTGACAGATGAGCTTGTCTGGGTATTTCAGAAACTGCTGATCTACTGGGATTTTCACAACAGTCTCTAGGGTTTCCAGAGAATGGTCTGAAAAAGAGAGAATATCCAGTTTGCAGCAGATATCTGGACCAAAATGTCTTGTTAAAGTCAGAGGTCAGAGGAGAACGGGCAGACTGGCTGGAAGCAGACGGGTTACACAGCAACAGAAAAACCACTCTGAGTGCCACTTCTGTCAGCTGAGAACAAGAAAATAAAGCAAAAACTTGCACAGCCTCTCCAAAAAATATAAAACACAAGATTGAAAGAAAAAATATTCCCTGGTCTGATGAGACCTAATTTAATTCAGATGGTAGGGTCAGAATTAACATGGATCCATTGTGCCTTGCATCATGTTGGTGGCGCTGGTGTAATTGTGAGGGGAATATTTACAGTGGGCATCATTTTAACACTCCAGTCTATCGAGTATTGTTGTTGACCATGTCCATCCCTTTATAAACACAGTGTGCCCATCTTCAAATGGTTACTCCCGACAGAATATGTCACAAAGCTCAGATTACTGTAGTCCAATGGCCTCAACAGTCGCCAGATCACAAGAAGAGCATCTTTTGGATGTGATGGAACGGGGGGTTCTTATTATGGATGTCTGGATGTGCGGCTGACAATTGTGCAGCAATTGCATGATTCAATTATTAGAGATCCACTGATCTGATACCTGGATCGGTTATTAGCTCTGTTATTGACTAATTAACTGAATCAGATTTTGGATGAATGAGGCCGATCCAGAATTCTGATCCTGTAATTTTTTTTTATTATTCATATCATACACAGCAACACAGTTGCAGTGATATAGTCACTTCAATTTTATGTTTTCAACGCCGGTTACAGCATCACACAAAGCAGAGAAGTGTTATTCATTTCTTTTTGCTGCTAATGTATCTGTGAAAAAGTGTTCCTTTTTTAATGAGCCTTGATATTTCAGTATCAGGTATTGGATCGGATTGGAAAAAAGCTGGATCGGTGCGCCTCTAGCAATTATGTCAATATGGACCAAAATCTCAGAGGAAAGTCTTAAACACCTTGTGTTTAAGACTTAAGGCAGTTCGAAAGGGAAATCCTGCTTTTACATTTTTGATTCAACAGTCATTTCCACAAGTGCAACCAGAATCAAACCCTTAAAATCTAAAGTATGAAGTCAATTTTAATTATTGATCAGTTCTCATAACGTGATTGGTCTTTTTGTGGTGCAGAGTGCTCCAAATGACAGTATGGAACAACGTGGTGAATTTGATCTCTTACATACTCATGATGGACTCTCATCAGCCTCCATTTTTACTTCAAGGCTCTCGTAGAGGTGCTTTGGGTTGAGCACTCTCTAATTTACAGCCAGTGCTGGCTGTGGCTGAGATGCTTTAGTTGGCAGCAATGATATATGACCCTGAAGAGAGTGGCAGAAGTACTGGCCTTCCACCCATTTGCAGAACGTTTTCAGAAACACCTGACTCATATTCAGATGATAATGTATTTCAATTGCTTTGAGACACAAGAGCCCTTTGAGACTTGAAATCTCAAGAGGAATGAGTCACTGACACTGCAGAAAATGTTTGTGAACTAGAACTTTAGAAATGCTAAGATATCCTATCTTGTTTTTACTGAAGATGATCAGGGCAATTTTGCATGATTAATAAAGAGTTCCTCTGGTTTACAGCAACACGCAGCTCAAAGCTGTAAGCCTCAGTCACACTGAGTCAGCAGGCCACATTCTATTCAGTGATCACACTTAAATCCCATTTAATTCTATAATCACAGTAACTAAATGGCCCTCAAAAGCAAAGGTTGGTGCCAGGGATATGAAAGCACCATGCATCCCCAGATTTATATCAAGCAGGAAGTACTCCTCCATATTTCCTTGAACCCATCCTTTGAGCAAACAAGGAAAAATAGGTTGGTGCTGAATGGCTTCAGTTTTTGCGGATTAGCCCCCTTTACTCCTCAATATTTTCAACCCAACTGAAAGACATGGCAGGTGTAAGTACTTCAAGATAGAGTCAAATCATCACAGTGAACTATTATGTGGCAGATTTTAAGTTCATTTGAAATCATAGACTGCAACAATAATTTTTATTTTACATTTAAGACCTCTGTTTCCATATGTTTGCATCACAATATACCATCCTTGGGTTTACAAAATGCTGATGCTGCTCCCTGTTCTAGCTGTGTCATCCACAACACTGATTAAGGACCAAGTTTTCATTGCTGACATTATTTTATCTTCTGCACTAAATCTTTCATCCATTCTCTCCTTCTCCTGTGACTTCTTATCTGCCATGGTCAGATTTTCTCCCATTTCTTAAATTTCATATCACACAAAGGTTTTAGTCCTGTAATACATCCAACTGTGGATTTTCTCAGACTTCCCCATTCAAGAGCAGGAAGAATGGCATGGACAACCTCCAGTTCTGCATGGGGAGGCAATATGGCCACCCTTAATGCCTCTACAAGCGGCAGAATGGAGTTCTAACAAATCCCCAGATGCATCTCTCTTTCTTTATGATTTAGGGGGGAATTCAGTTCACTTCTTATTGTCTTTTTCCCTGCATGCCCCTGGCAGCGTGCTCATTGCCTGCCTGTTTTTGAACAGCTTGCTTGCCCTGGGCCTGTCCCAGTATTTTGCTTTTTGCTGTTTTCGCTTTTTTTCCCTCGTTTTTGTCTGCCTCTATTTACACTGGTGATGAGCAGGTTGTTGCTTCTGAGCAGACTCCAGCACAGAAATCCCATGAGGAAAGAGGGCCAGCTAGAAGCATCTCAACGGATATGAGCAGTCTCACTGATGCGTCAGATTAAGCCTGACAATACAGATGGTCAAAGAAAAGAAAATACAGCAGGAGTCTGGATGGTTACAAGCAATGCTATGGCACGTAGAGACTGCACAAATATGATCCACTTGTGCAAAATTATTTTTCTAGCATACAGTCCTTTAATGTCACAAACATTTCAATCCACATCTAACATCATGGACCTTAATAGTTCAATGAAAATCATCGATTGGATATGTTTGAGACAGCAGATAAGGCAGAGGTTCCCCCAGTTTTGTCATAGGGGAAGTATTATACAGGGTTAATTTATCTGCAGTGCAGTATTGATGGAGGAGTCCTATAGGCGGTAAATCCTGTGTGGTTGTTACAGCATGAAATGATAATGGCTCTGGTGGAGCATTCTCTTCAGCATCCCAAAACAAATTTGCAGGGAAGCTCACTGAGCTCTTCAACAAAACTGGACCTGATGCAGCAGAATGGAAACACTTGTCTTAGTGATTTCTTAATGTCATAAAAAAAAAGAAAAAAAGGAAAATACTGTACAGGTGACGCAGAAGTGGAGGTGCAGCACCTTTACTGCTCTATATACATCATGTATGACTAACCTTCCATTGAGGCAGAATGAGAAAGAAAAAACAAGAAAAAGGTTCCCAAAACTGTCATCATCACTCAGCAAGCATCAATTTTATAGCCTGCCAATTTTTTCTTAACCTTCTCTTTCTTCTTGTTAGGTCCATACTATGGCTGGGTGATATGGACCAAATATCATATCACGATATATTTATTTTAGATGACGATATAGGATAGGGATGCACGATATTGGAATTTTGGCCAATAACCAAATATGCCAATTTTTTAAAACCCATGTGGCTGATAACCGCTATCGATACCGATATCAAAGCTGAAAAATAAATGATGGAATATTCATTCCTTGTGCAAAATTAGAAAAATACCTCAACTTGTGTTATGTATAACAAGTCAAACTTAATGACAGTTGATCAAACAAAACAGATAAGATATGTCCGTTATATCCTAGAACCACCTGGAGTTTCTTCTCCCTGAGGAAAAAAAAACCCCTCAAAAACCCCCAAACAGGGAATATTTGGTAGGTGTGGGAAAAAATATTGATACACTGAAATATCACAATATTTTCATATGCTGATATCATATAGATATCTAAAAATGTGGTGTTGATCTATTTTACCAACAAAATCTTGGGAGATTTTGTCATTCTGTGACAAAATCTCACTGGTTTTCTTGAAATCTTGCGAGATTTCATCATTCTTTCACGAGATTTCATAGGTAAATTAGATCAATATTGCATTTTCAAATATCAATATGAAATCTTCATATGAAAATATCGCGATATTTCAGTGTATCAATATTTTCTCCCAGCCCCAATATTTGGTTATTTACACAAATGAGCGTGTATAAACTCTGTTCACACAAAACATCTTAAAAGAAACTGTCTTTAGAAGTTTTCAAGTCTGTAAAAAAAACTTTTGAAGAAGAAGAAGAAGTTTAAGGTTTTTTTTAGACTTTAGAAACAGCAGCCTGATCGGTTTAATATCAGTTAAATATCGGTGGGGTGGCCAATGTCCGATTCTCAGTTTTAAGGCTGAGATAAGCCGATACCCATAGGGGGCCAATCATATCCTGCATCCCAAATATACGATATATATCAGTATTTTTACCCTAATTTGTGGGAAAGTTTAATTTAATATTAAACAGCGGTTTTTTAAGTATTGAAATATGTTTAGCATAAAGGTATCGCTCCACTGCAGTGATGGAATTGACCAAACACTGGTTAGAAATATTTGTTAAATCGAAGTAATAAAAGAAAGTTGGTTGTTTTTTTATGATTTTTTTTTGTAAAAGTCTTAGGGAGGATTGTCTACCAGACAGTTTAAATAATAGGGATGGGAAAAAAAAAATTGTAGTGAAATATTGCGATATTTTTATATGCCAATACCATATACATGTTTAAAAAAGCGGTACTGATCTATTTTACTAATGTAATCTCTGAGATATCATCGTTTTGTTACAAAATCTCATGAGATTTCACGAAATACCGCAGGATTTCATCGTTCTTACGGAGATTTCATGAGTAAAAAAGATTGATACCGCGCTTTTAAATAGATATGGTATCAGCATATGAAAATATCACGATATTTCAGTGTATCGATATTTTTTCCCACCCTTTTAAAATAATCAGGTGACCCCTTTCACTCATTGCCCGGATTTTAGATTTACTTAAACTATTTGATAAAAATGTACTAACAGTAATAAGTTTGAGGTCATAACTAAAAAATATTAGTGCACTTTACTAATTTAGTTAAATATGTGAATAATTTTAAGTTTGATGGACACAAATTTCTAAGTTTTCGTCATTTACAGTCTATGGTCATGACCAAGCTCATTGTAAATGTAAGGGAACAGGTTTCCCACAATGCAGTTCACTTCTTTTAACAACAAATTAGAGATAATTCACAAATGAAGGATTTAGACGCAATCTTGGGAGTGTCAAGTGACTGCCCTCAACTTGTTTTTTTTATTCCTGCATATAATAGCTTCTATCCAGCAGCTGCTGCACCATGACAGAAACATCTGTGGTCTGACATTAATTTCAGCTAAAACCCCCCAATTCTAAGTCTTTGCTAAATAGCAAGACAATATCAGTTCACTGGTTACTTTAAGTAAGATGAGCTTCAACTTGTTAAGATGGCACAAACTAAAAATAAAGTTTTGTGTGAAGAATCTCTCCTAAATGATGTGAAATGAATCAGTTACAGTTTCCTCTCCTTCTTCATCAACATTGTTACATTTATCATGCTCAAAAGAAGTTCTATAAACTGAAACCATTCTCGTTCATTCTACTTAATCACTCCCATTAATGAAAACTTAATTTTCCTACTACACTGAACTTAAAAGTTAAAGTGAAATACACTCAAGTTTTTATCATGCATTGCTTAAAATTTTTAGGGCAACCAGTTTCCTCAAATTTTTAAAGTAATTTCAACTTATCCGAGTTAAGAGTATTGTAGTCAGTTGAAGTGCAGCCGGGTCATTATGAAAAAATACAGCAAAAAAATTGCACAACTAATACGCTATATAACAATATGTGTAAATATCATATCGCAATATCATATCAGTATATCGCACACCCATAGTCCATACTGTAAAAATGTAGTTATTAGTTAAAGGAGGATTTCAAAAGAAAATATCAAATAAATAAATAAAATTCAGACGATAGAGGAGCCTTTTGTTAAACTATCTGTTAAACTATAATAATTTGATCAAATTCTATAATTATTTCCCTGCGGTCAAAGCAAAGTTCACATCCATGTCTGACAAAACTCATAATACATCAAGTACTTACAAATATTTTCATGACAAGATATTAAGTTTATTCATTTTTGGCCAATAAAGCTATTTTACACACACATACAGTACACACACAAAAAACACAAATTCAAGCCTCGACAGCAGTTGATGTTTCAAATATGGATTTTGCTGCAAAGAAGCTACAAATTCTCAAACGATGCTTCACATAGATCGTCAGCTGGGCAGGGCAGAAGATTTATGAATACAATTACAGTTTGAGATTAGTGCTGCTTGTTCTGTCTATGGCCAAATATGAAATATGGTCACAATCTCGACCCTTTTTCCTGAGTTATAATGCTAAGTAAATGTTAAAAAGTTAAGTAATGGCTGGAGGCAGGTTTTTGCAGAACATTATGTTGCCAATGTGAATTAAAATGAAATGTTAACACATTTTAAAGAAAAAAAATCCCCCTCCCTTTAATCCTCAAAGTCTAATCAGTCAGAGTTAATGTTTGTGCCAAGTTGAAAGAAATTCCCTCACAATGCCCATGAGAGTTTGTATTCAGAAGAATTAGACAGTTTACAATAACCATAAAGCTTCTTGTGCGAGTTACACAAATATTTGCAGCAATGCCTGTTATTTTTGCTTTGTGTTCTTCTTTCCTTTCCTTTATGCTCAACATAGAGGCTTTCCATGCCATAATTTCAACAAAATAAGCTACTCAGAGGAGCTCATTCACACTCAAGCATATTTAATTAGTAAATCATCACATGATAAGCAAGAAAACATTAATAAAATAAAAAACAAAATAATGCAAACTCTGTCTTCAGCCTGACTTGAATCAAAATTGAACGAGCATTTTCTTATTAGTAGGACAAGTCAGTGTGTGTGTTCTTATAGCCAAATGGATGGCAAATATTATAGGTGGGAAAATTGGGGGGGTGGGGGTCAATTTTTCAAATAAGGGCTTTTGTAAAAATAAAACCTATTTTTTTGATCAAATTTAAATGCTTCACTTTAGTCTACAGTTTTAAGTTGGGTGTGAAGAAGTTACCATTTTTCTCCAGCAGAGGGTAAAATGTTTTCTTCAACTGTGTAATAACACAGATGTTATATCTGTGTCTGGAGAGAAAACAACAACAACAAAAACTTAAACAGAAGGCAGACAGTGGCAGATAATGTGGTGTAGTTGAAAAGAAAATCACAAAAATGGGCAAAATCTGAGAAAATCACAAAAATTGGCAAAATCGCAATTTAAGACTCGACACCGAAAAAATCATTAAGAATCGAATCAGGAGAAGAGCATATCGTCCCAGCCCCAGCAACTATACAGACTGCACAATTTACTGCTGGTGTGTAATACCACTGATGGCCACAAGGGGTTTGTTCCAAAACACCTCTGGCCCCAGAAATAAAAAACAACAAAAAAAGGTTCTAAAAAACATCAATCGCTTATGTGTTTATCAATTAAATTTTTCCCAGAAACCCTCATGGTGTCAACAGGTATATCTAAGGCTGGAAAAATATTTTTACAAAATAGCATTCAGAACCAATAATCAATGTAATCTTGCTAATGGCAATTTTTAAAAATATAAAAACTCATTAAATGACTACACAGTCAAACCGTGTGTTCTTCCTTCTACTTATTTCAAAATCAACATCTGTTCTTCTATTTTATAAATATTTGCATTTTTTTTTTTCAGTAAGCTTGTGATGGCCAAAATAGAAGGATACTAAAATAATTGCTAACTAATTGAAATTGAGGTAACTTGTTCAAATAATTGTGATATTGATTTGAGGTCATACAGCACAGCTCTGGGTATTTCCACTCCAACTCATCAGTGTGCCAATGATTCTTCTGCAAGCAAAACCACATTGCTAAAGATGTACAGTATATTCTCAAAGTAACATCAGCCAATCTGCTCTGAAGGATCCCTCTGGATTTCAACTCTCTTTCTGGCTTCAAAAAGACCAACATGGTGACGGCTGGATTCTGATTTTAAGCTTTTAAAACAATGTTTCAGAATTCAACGAATGGTGTCATGGTGGCTCCATCCATCATTTATTTACAGTCTATGCTGAGCACACGCAGATGTTTGAGATGAATTCTATGTCAAGAAATTAAAGAAGATAGATAGATAGATAGATAGATAGATAGATAGATAGATAGATAGATAGATAGATAGATAGATAGATAGATAGATAGATAGATAGATAGATAGATAGATAGATAGATAGATAGATAGATAGATAGATAGATAGATAGATAGATAGATAACAGATAACTGGGACAGTTTTTTTTTTTTATTAATTATTATTACCATCCACAATTCAAAAGCAATAATTTTCGTGACTAAATTACAATTTTGTAAATTTTTATTTATTATTAGTTTGTTTAGTTTCTTGTTATTTGAATTACTATTGTGAATTTAGCCTTTTCTTAAATTGGAGGGTATGAATAAGTTTTAGGACAACTGTACTTCACATCCATAAAACTACTCTAATAGAAAACCACTGGGTTTAAAAATGGTGCTGAAGAAGAGCAGCCGTTTTTGTTCTGCAGAGCAGCTACATCAAATATTGCAAGCTCGGTGCTTGCCTTTTCAAGACAACTCCACACTCCATGAGCTTCATTGGCTGGTATAAAGTCATTCGCTCTGCGGTGGGATTACTCAGAGTGAAATCATAAAACTAAGCCACTGAGCTGATTCCCATTTCCCCCAGCAATCAGCTCGCTGGATCTGCCCTGCTTCATGATCCGTTCTCAACAGTCAGTGACCTTGACAGGCCGAAGCGACATGCAGACATTACGACATGCACACGCAGACTGCTGCCATTCAAACTCTCCCATCAGTTCACCGCAAATGTATCCGTATCCGTCTACAATTGTCACTTAATAGAACTGCACCAGCCGGTAGAAGCAGCGGGTTTCCTCATAGCTGACAGTGGGGGCCATTTTTGGTGTGATTGCCCTCATGGGAGACGGTCCATTCCAGTTTCAATGTATAATAGTGTGGCTCAATAGGGGGCAGCTACAGAGAGAAGTCCAGCAGGTTCCCTGAATGCCTGTGACTCATTCATATTGGCTGTGCTGGCCGGATTATTCCAATTAGCTCAGAAAAGGAGGGGAAAAAAAGAGTCCCATGCTGAGGTTGTCACTGAAACAAGGGGCAAACCTGAGGACACTGCTGCTTTGAAGGTTAGTTGCTGTAAAAGCATTATTTTATCTTTCTGCACAAAAACAGTTAAGATGGCAAAATGTAAAGTGGTGACTTGGGAGACTGAGGGGTGAAGAGAAAAAATAATTAAGTCATTAATGAGTACACAGACAGCAACTGGAGAACATCAAGCAGATTATTGCCCTGCATCCTTATTGTTTACAGGGGAAAAAAAGCGATTATAGACACAACCATTATGCCTCACATACAATTTGCAATAAATATTCTAAGCTTTTCTTAAAAGCTGATGCTTGTTGTTAACAGGAACAGAGAATACATTTCAGTTGAGTCCCTGGATTGTAAAAGGAGGAAATTTGCAGCTTAAGAATTAAATTAGACACAGCAAATTAATACTAACAGCAATTCTGCTTTAAACTATGACACTGGGATCAAATTAGATTCATAAAAAACAAGTGAAACTAACAGTCGTTGAGGGGATATTGTGAGGCAAAGAGAAGCCAATATCTAAATGAATGTTAACGAGCAGAATCCAATTCTGGAACTGATTGCCTTATAAGCAGGCAGCAGCGAGCAGGAGTGTACAGGGTGGAGTGAGGCAAGCGAACACAGGAGATGCATGGCATAATAGCCACTCATCTGTTCATGGTAATTGTGTTTCCCCAACTACAAGGACTGGTGGACCTTTCATTTGCTCCTCGGGCAATCGACATGATAGAAGAATGGAGGGGTTCTGGGTTGTTAGAGAGGGATTAAACAGTCTGCATCATCTGTGGGTCTCTCCAAATAGCCACTCACGCTAAGACTTCTCCATCTTAGGCTTTTGGGCTGCTTCAGGAATACATTGATGTTGAAAGAAGGCAGCAACAAAGCAATCAAACAACATGAAACTGGCCTCCTAAAACAGGTAGGATTATTGTCAGCGTTGGTTTAGTTTGGCAAAAACAAAAAAAATAAATTAGTTTGTGCCAAAATTAAAACCCACGCCCAAAACATGCAGTGGTGCAGAAAATCCTAGTCCATGTCATTCGATTTCATTTCCTCTAAATTTATCATTTTTTTCCCAGCAAAGCGTCCACTTTTACTGTATATGGAATTTCTTTTTCTTACTGTGAGTGCACCCACTAAAACAGGGGGGGGGGGATTTACTCCATTCCCTTTGCCAGAAGCAGCATGGCTAACCTCAGTGTGCTAACACCTTATATCCCAATCCAATTACTGCTCCCAGAGACAACCAGGCAGTCTGCTACCACCGGAGCAGGATGGCATCAGTCATCCCTACAGGCTATTGTGGACCCCCATTTCTAATAAGCATGTGTAACCTTGTCCAACACAGAAGGACTACAAGAGAGCCAGTAGTTGCGCACATTGGTGATCTGTTGGTTCGTGCTCTTGTGCCATACTTGCAACTGATTCTACAATTTGTTTTGAGGCCGTTGTTGAGGCTGAGAAAATTTGCATCAACGCCCAAATGTCCCATTTCCTTCAGTGTTGATCAGACTTGAGCCCAGTAAATACCCACATAGAAGTAAACAGCGATCCTAGACAGTCAGATCTGGGTGCTGGATAAAAGTAGATTATAAGATCAAGACATGAGATTCATAACAGAAGTTGCTCCCGAGGGGTTTTTGATTTGTAATGTTTCGGGCATTTGCCCTTCTTAGGACAAGAAGTTGTGCTTGGAGACACACCTCCGTATACTGTAAGCCAGGGGTGTCAAACATAAGGCCAAAACTGGCCCGCCAGAGGGTCCAGTCCGGCCCGCAAGGTGAATTATTAAATGTCACATTTAAAACAATAAAACAAACTATGGTTTCTAATTGGTCCACCAGAGCTTGGAATCATTTTAAATGTCTAAATATGAAATATTTCAATATTGCCTTACAGATCTGACCTCAGTTTATACCATGAGGTCAGTATTACTCCACACAAGTCGAAATCTTATATTTTTTTTGTTACAGCATGTGTGGATGTGCCCCCCACATCTTCCTCAGATGATTCTACTGATGAACATTAGTATGAGGTGAACGGAAGCAAAACTGCTGTGAAAATATCTAAATTTGCCTTTAAAAAAACAAAACAAAACTGACACCGGGTTGGTGGGGATTCACATCCCTACTGTGAACGCTCTTTTTTCCTTCCCTCACAAATGCACCTCTGAGTGCGTTGCGTGAGCAGCCGCCACAGCTTCGTTGTTCCTCGTCTCTACCGGTGCTGTGCAGGACAGCATGCTGGTCGTCCTCTCTGAAGCGAGAGAGCATCTCAGTCTCGGAAGCGGAGCGGCGCTAGTTAAAAAGGTGGACGGCGTTCCAGACTTTAGTGGCCAGCCAGTGACGTATGAATAAAATGCGGAAGTAAGGCTGATCGCAAAAAATGTTCATCTAAAGGCCCCCTTCCACTGAAAACCCGCTTAACTTGCTCCTTCTGAAATACGGAGGGTTTCCCCTTGTTTACTTACACATGCTGACTTGCTAGCGTTGTGTCCCCCCCAGTCGGCTGTGCTTTCTCATCAGAGAAACAATACGAAGAAAAGAGCGAATCGGGAACAGCCTTGCACTTCTACGTCACATTGCAAATAGCGTATCCCACGTGGGGTTTTTATCTGTCCATTGGAAGGCAGGTAACCCTCCACTACACACTAGAAGTGAAGACAGCATGATGACTGTAGCTAACGAGTTGAGAAGCTAATTAGCTAACTGTTTGTTAGCATGGCGGAACAAACTTGTTTGTCGGCTCTATTTCCTGTCTGTAACAAAATAAGAGCGGAGGGCGGAGCTTCCTTCATACACTCCTGGGAGGCAGCCAATCAGACGGAAATTCATGAGAAGGACCCGGAGAAGCCTGCCGTTGGACCACAAGCCTCTCTCCTAGTATACAAATACAGCTGGATACAAAGAAACCAGAAGGTTTTTTTTTTAAACAGAAACGATGCAGAGTGCATTCAATAATAATGGAGAACACAGAAATATTAATGAAATGACCATGGAAGTACAACTTTAAGTCTTAAAGACTCTTTTTTTATGGGTATTGTTAGTCTTTCTGTAAGTTAAAACACCCCAGAAGACCATTTCAAGCACTTAGAAAAGTCAATATGCATAAAATGGGCCCCTTAACAATGCAGAGAATGCCTGCACTCCTTCCATTTCTTAGATATTTCAAGCATTTAATATCAACAACAGACTTGAGAAAGAAGCTGTGTAGACAATCTCCTCAGTGACCAGGAGAAAAAAATACATGAAGTCACCACAAGCTAATAGTATCAAACTTTAACATTAATTACAAGAGCAAGGTACTTGTTTGCATGACAGCTGGAAGTGCTTGAGGAAGATTTAGTGGATGAATCTGTGGTGAAGTCTGGTGAGACTTGGGTGTGACTTCCCTGTTGCAAAACAACCATGCAATGTGAACATAATTTGACAATTGTAACTTCAACAATCCCAAATGTGAAAGCTGTGGCTTTAACCCCTATCAGGAATAGACTGAGCAAGAAAAGCGATGTTTGCATCATCTCACGCCAGACCTCACGTGACAGAAGAACGTGAGACTCACCTGCTCTAATATAGTATTGATCCTGTCAACCTCGCAGTCGATCACGTAGCGCTTCTCCTGCCTCCTGTCCATCTCCTCAATGATGCGCCTGAACTCTGCCGCATCGGTTGTGCTGCTGACAGAGCGAGCGGTCACCTGCCAGTTGTTGGCTACTGCTGCCTCCATGATGGCCTGCAGGATAGAGAAACCTAGAGAGAAGCAGAGAAAGACCCAGAAGATTAGAACCAAAAGAAAATGGCACAGATTAGCAAGACTTGTGTGGCTTCTGAGGTATTCTTAAGAGGCTTGTGGGTTGAATCCAGAGGTTAAAAGTCATCTCATTACAATCTAAAACAGTATTCTAAAATCTGCAAGCCCACCAGAATATCATCTAAAGTCTAGACCTTTTGTGCATAAGAGAATGTAAATTTACATTGGCATATTAAAAAGAAGAGAAAGGACAGGAATCGTATCTCCATATTTTAAAAAAGATCACTTGGTGATGTTATTGCACTTGGCATCAATTAAATTATGGCATTTAGCTCGGCTACATGTTAACTTTGACAGTGCTGCGAAACACGGCGCCGTCTCCGTCTCCTTGGAGGATTGTGCCAACGCATTTAAAGATAAAGACGATGAAAGATTCATCCTGGCCAGTGTTAGAAAGAGATCATTATGCTACGAGAAGAATGGCGAATGAGCCCTTCTAATGATTAATTCACACGTGAAATATTTTCATTTAACAGAGCGCTCAGAAACACTATGGTCAAATCGCACACCACAGTATGAATAATGTAGGCCTATTTCTGGAAGGATATACTGCATGTAGCACAAGCTGAAATAAAAAATGGCTTAACGTGTCTCCAGTGTTGAAGTAGAGACGGTGAACATGAAGCTTATTAATGAAACTCAAACACACTGCTAGTATTTCATTAGACCAAGGACAAAGCAAAAAATGCAAACTGAATGTCCAATGAGCTTCTTTTCCATACGTTTCTATTACATGTCATGGGGTAGCTGATACAGAAAGAGGAGAAGAACGGAAAGCGCACCAAAACACATTTTGGCACATGTACAGATATTAAATAATGATTAGCATATCTTGATCTGACTGTGTATTATGCAAATCGCCTGCCACAGTCTGAAGAGCAACAGGCAAAGTCAACATTTGACACATTCTATTCTATATCTTTTTTTGTGTGTGCGAGCTATTTCTCTGCGCAACCTTATCTCAATGAGCCGGCTGCAGATAGCCAACAAAGTCAGCACAGAGACCAAAGATACAACAACTATAACAAGAAAACCACTTTGACTTTTTCAGTTCTCCACTTTTGCATTTCCCATCTGTTCCAAGACTTGGTAATACTCCTGGACGATGTGTGTCTGCATTTCCCGGTGTGCAACACGCAGCAACATCTCCACCAGATGACCTTTTCCTGCACCGCACAGAGAGCAGCAGAGCCCAAAACATACTGCGTCATCTGTCCCGAGGAGTAGTGGCAATCTGCCTGGAGATGTTGCCTATACCGGACCTCAAGGTCACGAAACAGTCCAGTTGTCAGGTTGCATCTCTAAGGAGTTAGCCAGTTCTTTAGGAATGTAACTTGTAGAACAGCACAGTAATGGGAGGTACAGAGGTCCCTTTGAGGTTTCCGGGTCACAGTGCTGTTTACGAATACCAACAACTAAACAATGAACATACGAGATCTGAGACAGTACACTGAACTGGCATGAGAGCAGCAGATAAGGGGTATAAATGTCAAATACCAAGATGTTTTATCTTTAATACCAAAGTTATTCTTCCTCCACAAAGCAGAAAACTTTGAGCGAAGCAAAGAAACACATGAAGCTGAATCATTATTACATGAGCAGAGCAGCAGCAGCAGTGTCAGGCTCTCATATGCTATACTTCCTCACATCTTTCTACCTAAAGCAAGTTACAGAAAGCAGGTCTGAATCACATGGATGCATTATTCATTTTCCTGAGGCATATGCTCAGAACCTCACCAACCATAAGCCAGCTGGATAGCATGGCAGTCTTCCCAGCAGTAAAAGCTTCTCACATTAAGAGGTGTCATGCAGATTAACTGGGTCAAAATGGTCTCTGTTGGTTTGGAAACTGTTGAGAAGGCTGTTAAAGGTAAAAAATGCCAATGAGCCCTTTAGCGCACGCTAATCACATCAGGTGTTTGACAAGCATAAGGGTTAAAACGATGACACATGATTGGATATTTGTGTCAGAGCTGCAGGTTGACATTATGTATCTCAGAACATTTGAAAATGATAAAAGAAGCAAAATGCTCATGGGGGAGCGCTGTAGGGATTTGGGCTTCTTTTATGTACGTATTGTGCCTGAAAATGTTCATTTTTGTGGCTTGAGGACTAAGAAAAACTACAAAAATTGGAAGAGGGAAGCAGTGTTCTGTCAATCAGATTAAGACCACATAGTTTTTTTTTTTTTTTTTTAAACAAGAATTGCTGATTTGTGCAACATTTGTCTCCCCCAGCAAACCCTGAACTGTGCAGGAACAATTGGATTCATTTAAGATTCACAGAAGATTCCATGCCTGCCTAGTTTTACATTTGTATGGTAATGACGAGATGGAATCTGGTGGTGGTAAATACTGTAGTCTGTCCAGAACTGGATTACTTTTACTCCTGTTATTCTTCCTCTTCAAGTCAGCAGAAAAGTTTTTTTTTTATGATTTTGACTTAAAAATCAAAAAAGAAAAACATCCTTTGAGCGCTTAACATAATCTGACAGCACCAACAAGACTGTACCTTTCTCATCTTCACGAGTAAAAAATCATAAATCAAGTTACTCCTCAGGAAAGATTTACACCTGCCGCTCAACTTTCTTGGACCACAATCTAGTCCCAGCTTGAGACAATCAATGAATTCATCCCCCTAAACAGCACTGGAGACCCCCATAAATGCTTTTGATAGTGATATTTATTCCCACCATGGAGGAAAGCTATAAATCCCACGCACCTCTTTGCCAACAGGAGCCTCACAGCTGTGTTGCATCTGAAAATGTAACAGTCAACTACATAAATTATAGAAGACAACAACATGGTTTCCTTATTACCTCCTATAAATCGCTGCAGTACAAATGCAGCAGCTTCTGCTGATCAAGCTCCTCAGTGCTAATCATACCATCCAGACATGCAGCCAGTTACATAATGTACCACAAACTAACAGAACAATGCGGCTAACATGCATTTTTGTATGATGTATAATATGTATGTATTAACCTAAGCCTCCTAGTCACATACAGATGTTATTATTAAAACATTATTTTCCCAGTTGTAAGCAACTTGTTGTTAAAGCTCATCAAAACCAAAAAGAAAACCAAACAACAAGATGTGGATCTGACATTAGGCTTACAGGTGATAGCGACAACTTTTTCATCAAAGCAATCATTTTTTAAAGGTACAGTATGTAAAAAAAATCAAAGGTCAATGGCAGGAAAATGTGATATATAATTTAAAACTGTGTTTCAATTGATGTGCAATCGCTGCACTACAACAGGGGTTATGTGTTTGTTTTCTTAGAATGAGTCATTTATATCTACTTGCTGTGGGTGCGCATACATGGAGGCTGCCATATTTGTTCTACCATTTTTACTATGGTGTCCCCAAGTGGACAAAACAATGTGTGTGAAGTGAGAACCCTCTTAACTTTAAAACTGCTGTACCAGCTTTGTTTAATGGGAGTTGGATCCACCACTGATCCACTCACAGATAAAAACATCTGTATGTGTTGGAGAATTTTGGCCTCTAATAGCCACCATACATTCCCAACAGTGCTTGGAATATGAAGTCACTTGAAAGAAAACATATTCTCTTTGAAATACCCATCTTTAACACTAAATGTCAGTAATTCTTACATACTGTACCTTTAAGTAAGAAGTGCTGTGAAACCGTATAATGCACGGCTTCTTGTTGTTTATTCTGTTTATACCATGGTCCCACAGAGTAAACATTTAATGACAAATGTTTATTCACTTTATTAAACATGTTTGAGTATAGGAACAATTTTATGCTGGCAGCTGGTTTGAGTGTTGCTATGGTGATATCATTCCGTGGCAGAATCATGTGACAGTGAACCAAGTAGCCGTGCATACAAAAATATTGCACACCAGTTGACAGTCAGTTGAATTCTCACTGACCATGGTATAAAAGAAAATAACACATCAATCCACAGAATGTCTAGAGGGGTGCAGAATAATGTTTTAATTTTACCCCCATTTTTTATAGCATATAAATTTTGACAGGTCTAAAAAGTAAATATTTACATCTGATCACCATGCCAATTCTTCTCCGTTAGCTTAACTCAGGAGTTGCTAGCTTGATTGCTCTGCGTCAAGTGTTACATTTCTCAAATTCAAGCAGACAAAAAATTAAGCAGGGTAAGGGTGAATGTAGCAAAGGGGCTCAAAAGCCCTGTGGAGGTTGTTACTTTCTTCCTGTAAATTAAACATTTGCTAATGCTAATTTATGGTTAGGCAGTTCTGTAATGTTTCTCATGCTAATTGAGTAAGCGAGTGTTAGTGCACCACCTACAGTACTAGCAGGAAGGAATCAAACCTTCAGCAATCACCTTCAAAGTTTGAGCTCTAAAAACATTAAACATGTCATTAAGTAGCTTATTCCACACATAAATGAAAAAGTGTAGTGTACATGTTCATACTTTAAATAGTGGGTGCTTAGATTTTCTTTTATGACAGATATGTCAGATATGTCAAGTTGGAAATAAAAAATGAGGCAAGAATGTAATCATCATAAAAATGTTTGACTGTTGCTGTAAATTAATATCTATAAATGTAAAAGTAAACAGGATGATAGTTTCCATCATGAAGCCGTTTTCCTTCTGATTGCTACTCAAGAAACAAACAATCAAATGAAACACTGGCTACAAGTTAAAGTGTGGGGCTGCTTTACTGTTTTTATCATTAGCATGTTAATTAAACTGTAGTGTAAAGTTCAATTTAATGTGACAATCATCCACATGGATATGGAAAGAGGAATGAACTTGTGCACAAACGGATCAGAGCTGATAATAAATACCACATACGCAGTCTGAGAAAAACAGATGGAAGAAAATATAATCAGTATATAACTTAACAACCCTTTTCACATTAAAAATACCATTTCTGAAGTTTTGCTGTTTGTATTTCTTCATTAAAATCCTTACCATTACACTAAAATTGTCAGTGATTTACACAATATGTTTATAGCACCACAATTTTTATATATGGTAAATACATTCTCAGGAAAACAAAGGTTGTGAGTAAAGCTGTGCATCAGTAAAGAGTAAGACAAGTAAATATCATATACCAGGGCTGAGATGATATGGCTATCTATTGATTGGATTCTTTTACAATTTTTTAAGGTGCAGATTCGCAGATTGAAATTGTGATTCTTCAGTATTGCCAGTTTTTGTGATTTTTAGTTTGCCCTTCAACACTACACCAAGTTATCTGCCATTTTCCACCTTCTGTTTAAGTTTTTTCCAGAAACGAATATAATGTCACATTACCAGATAGTCTAAGATAACCATTTTGCCTTCTGCTGGATAAAAGCAGTAACTCTTTTCCTAACTAAACTAAATGAAGCATTTAAGCTTTGAAAAAAAAAGAAAAAAAAAGACTTTTGTTAACAACAAAAAATTGGTTAAAAATTGTAAAACAAACAATTATGATACTACGATTATTTAATTTTTCTTCCACCTCTATCATATTTTATTACACAATACTGTGAGCTGATTTAAGACATAATCATTAACAAAAAAGGATTTTAAGAATTAAAATGTTTAACTTACACATCACAGTGAGTAATCAAATTAAATTAAATTGAATAATATGAAAAAATAAACATTTTACCAGTCCCTGAGGACAAATTGCAAACAAGGCATTGATCTCGACAACAGGGACTTTTATCTTCTGGAGTTAGATAAAGTGAATCTCTCTGCTAGTCAATGTTGCCATGATACAGCTTTAAAAAAAAAAAAATTCCCAAAAGGTTTAATCTTTAGCTCACACTGAAAAGGAAAACTTAAATTAGCTGGCACTGAAATAAGACTGTTACATGTGCAGGTAAATGTTTGGGGTGAAAGTATCAGAGCTGTTTGAACACAGAGAGAGATGACTGGAATTCTCATCTCTGTGTTCAGCTGCAACATGAGCGGTATGTTTACAGAAGTCTTATTTCAACTCATGTTATACAGGTTGCAGTTGATGTGGACATACAGCAGGAGCCAGAGTTAATATGAAGGAAGCAAGCTGCGAGAGGAGAGCCGGAGTGTCAGTGCCGGTGGCACAACTGCACGTCCAGGCCTGAATTCAGTTACTGAATTTGTTAAGGGAGTGTTTTCACGCTTGAATGGGGTGTTTAGTTGCTTCTTAATCTCAAATACCCTCTTGAAACAACTCTAGGCCAACAGTTTGTGGAACAGTGTTTAAACAGCTGCGATGGGTGAAAACTCAATTATTCCTGCATTTTCCTGCTATCAAATCCAGACGGAGCCTAAAGACGCCCTGTGTGCTTATAAATCAGAGCTGTTGCGAATGAGATGTTGTGGCAGCGTAGCGTACAGTGGCTGAGTGAAAGCTGCAGTCCTCTTCTTCGTCTGTGAACCGGATCTTAACAGGATGAGTTTTGAAGCGTCACCCGTGGCGGCTCAGCAGTAATTGAATTGAGTTGCATCTAATCTCATTGCCCAGCTCCTTTGGTTCCCTGCCTCTCATTAGGGTTTGCCGTAGAGTGTCACAGGCCTCGATTTCACTTTCTCTCCCTATCTCACACCCCTCCCTCATATCTCACAGCTGATCTGTGCTAACTAGGCAATTGAGAGAAATACTACAAATTCCACTAAGCATGAACCTCAGTGTTATCTAAAACAACCAGCTTTAGAGACACAGTTGCAGCACTTGCTCATGTTATACTCTTATCTAGGGATGCACGATATTGGAATTTTGGCCAAAATCCAATATGCCGATATTTTAACACTCATGTGGCCGATAACCGATATCAATACCAGTATTAAAGCTGAAAAATAAGCAGTCATTGCAAATGGCAGTTTTGTCCAATGCTTTGAAAAATAGTGGTGGGAAAAATATTGATTCACTGAAATGTCGCAATATTTTCATATGCCGATATCAAATTGATATTTAAAAAATATGGTATTGATCTATTTTACTTACAAAATCTTGCGAGATTTCATCATTCTTTTACAAAATCTCATGATATTTGGTAAATTGTAACGAGATAAAATATCACAAGATTTTGTTAGTAAAATAGATTGATACCACGTTTTTGAATGTCAATATATCATATAATGAATGTATCTTGGAATTTTTGTGAATTCTCGTGAGATTTTGTAACATAACGATGAAATATTGCGAGATTTCATTGGTAAAATAGATCAGTACCTCGTTTTTAAATGTCAATATAATCAGCATATGAAAATATCGTGATTTTTCAGTGTATCAATATTTTTTCCCACCCCTAGTCTTAAGAAGTTTTAAAGTCTGTAAAAAAAAAAACGTTTTGAAGAAGAAGAAGTTTGGGGTTTTTTTAGACTTTAGAAACAATGGCCTGATCGGTTAAATATCGGTGGGGTGGCCGATGTCCGATACTCAGTTTTAAGGCCGATAGGGGGCTGATTATATTGTGCATCCCCACTTTTATCATTGGGTTTACAGCAAACCTGAAGTAAAAAATAGGTCATTGACCCCAAAATAAATAAAGGTTCCACAAAATCCTCATATTACCTGCAAAGAAAGAGAGGTGACCAGCAAATATGATACTATACCATCAACAAAAGATCACATCCAAGAGGACACACCAGGAAAAACAGGTACTAGCCACTGAGCCAACAGTAAATGTGGCTGCTCTCTGCACTAATGTGCCAATCCTCTGGTAAATGATGGTCTCTGGCAGCCTGAAAAGCCCTGTTAAGCACTGTCCAGGGCCTCACATGGAATCAAAAACAACTGAGCTGAAACCACAAAGATAACATTTTTTGACTGTAATTGTGAAGTTGGCTCAATACTGACTGAACATCAGCAGTGACGCAAATTAACTTTGCAGATGCAACACAGTTACAATTCCCTTAGAAAAGATCTGCAAGAAGACAAAATGATCAGGTGTATATGAACCTTCTATGTGCCATAAAGCGGCAGCTAATATATTCCAGAGGTTATTTCACCAATATTTTACAGTGGCAGAAGAATAAAGATGTCATTGGAGAATGTCTCAAAATGGGAGCAAAGTACTTTCTGCACAGCTGGATATAACTAGGTTTGTATGATATGGATCATTAAACCATGTTGCCAAAGTAAACAGTTTCAATTCAGATTCTTGTAATTTCCAAACACAAAATGCCCGTTTCTCATGTTGGCATTTCACATTTCTGGTGTGAGTTAGTTGAGGAACATGTCACTCTATACAGCAGTTTCCATCTCTGTTGTGTTTCATGTTTTTGTCTTTTGCTTCCACTTTGAGGCATCACTGCCAAGGCCTCCAAGTCACACACTGCACTTTCACCTAGGAGGAAGGGATGGGAAATATTGGATATTTGGGTGATTTCTGAAATGCAGATACTTATTAACAGCTCATTTGGCTGATAAACTATACTGATATTGATACCGATATTAAAGCTGAAATGATGTAATATTCATTCCATGTGCAAAATTAGAAAAATACTTCTGCATCTGCTGCAGATCCTGTTGCTTAAGATGTCATAATGTTGCACAGTGGGCGTGGCCTTGTGTTGTTACCATGCCTGAAGGATTAGGAAAAAACAGAAACAAACAAGCAAATAAATAAATAAAAATAAAAAAAAATAAAAATAAAAAAAAATAAAAAAACAGCATTCTGTGGGTTTATCACCAAACAGCGCCTGTTTTAAATTGGTTAAATATATCGGGACCAGCATCAGGTCGATATCAATATTCAGTTTTAAGGCCAATATTGGCTGATTCCCATCTTGGACTGATATCTCCACTGAGAGGGCAAATAGATACAGCAAAAGTGTATCTTAAATTGATCTACAATATCTTATTAAACTTAACTGGGTAGTTTTAGCTCCTGATCTAAAGAAGAAAATTGCATTGTCTAAACTCAGATAAGAATTAAGTTTTCTCCCCCAAACAAGTCCTAATTGTTCATTCTTGTCATGTGCTTCGTGGAAAATGAGGCCTGCAGAGTCTGAGCTGTAGCTTTGGAATTTCTTTTGCAGTTTCTCTGAGCTTTGCTTGGTGTGAGTTTGGTGAGAACTTGCCATGACATCCACTCCTGGAAAGATTGGCACCTGTCTTGAATGTTTTCCACGATTTCACTGCAGAATGACAGACTCCAAACACTTTGCAAATGGCTCTGAAATTTCTCCCAGATTGAGGGACAGCTACAATTATTCAGCTAAGCTCATTTTTGATGTAATTCCTCTTTGACTTCAACCAAGAAACTGTCAGAACATCTGCTTTTATAGAGGTGATGATTCACATTCACATCAATGCCTGCTGATGATAAATTAAGATGAGTGCTCTTTTTATAATTATCTGATATGTACGATAGAGTTGAAAAGGGTTGCACTTCCTTTTTCACAAGGCTGCACATATAACTTCAAACATACATTATATTATGACTATAGAAGATTTAGCTTCTATGAAGTATAATTTCCTTTTGTGGTAAATTAAAGAAAGATTTACTTTAATTGGTGGCCTTGGAGCAAACTGGAGAGCTTTGAAACAAAAGATGAGAGCTGTCTTTGCTATAAGGACACACACAAAGAATATTCTATTTGAAATTCTCGAGATGTAAAAAATCTCACCCCTCATTAACTCCGTCTCTGTGTTCTTATTTAAGATATTTCAACAACTGCCTTTTCTTTATTTTCTTTTTAGGTAGCCTGAAAATAATACATTTGAGGGCTTGGTGAGTGCTTCTGGGATAAGTATGCTCTCAGGGCTCTCAGTAGAGATCAAAATCTTGGGCTTAGGAAGAACATTTTAATATCACATCCTGGTATTATATAGCATATAGACCAACAGTCTTTCTAAAGTAGGCTTGCGTGTGCTGGCATTATTTGACTTGCATTTTTGAGTCCACCAGCAAACTGCACTTTAACCATCATCAAACAAAAGAGTCAAGCTGATGTTGGATTCCTGTCACAGAAAGGAATAACAGAAATACTGGTTGTAGCTAGGGATGTTCATACTGGCTTTTTTTTTTTTTTTTTTAACCGATATCTGATATTGTCCAACTCTTAATTTCCAATATCTGTTATCAACTGATACCAATATATGAAGACAACTGTGAGGTTGTATCTCTCATACTTTGTGAAAAAACAACTATATTCTGCTGTGGGAGCAAAGATGCCAAAATAGCCTTAACTCAGCCAGAGGAGTTGATTTTGGACATCTGGCTTCGCTGCCATTTACAGTCCTCAAAATTATTCATACCCTCCAATTAAAGGAGGAAAAAAATCAGCTGTCAGTAAAAAAAGTTGAAATTGACAAAAGTCATTATGAATACAAATTCTATGAATATCATGTCATTGATTTTGAACTGTGGTTCAACAGAAATAGTAAAAACAAACACATAAAAAATAAAACAAATAAAAAAGCATGATGGGGCTCTGAAGCTAAAATTTTGTTGAGCAACACTTTGTTGCAACCAAGTGCTTTTTCTAATGTTCAAAAAGACTTTTACACCTGTTGACAGATATTTTGGTCCGCTGTTCATGGACCAAAGGTCCTCTAATGTGTCTGTGGGACAGTTTTGTTTATCTGTTTTTTTTTTTTATTATGATTATTTCCAATTACAATTCAAAAGCAATATCTTATTTCACTTAATTACATTTTCAAAAATGTTTTATTTATTATTAGTTTCTGTAGTTTCTTGTTATTTGAATTACTATTGTACTACTAGCTTTTTCTTTATTTGGAGAACCCTAGGGACACACTGCATGCAGAAGCGCGCCGAAGCGCAGCAGTTTCATTTCGGCGCCCTTGTTAACAGACGGTGTCGACCACATCAGGCGCTGCATGGTGCGCTGCGGCGCGTAGCGTCAAAATTGTCGCGTGCCGTGGAGTGATCGTTTCGGCTTCTGCTCTATTTTCTGCGCGAGCTGCGGCCAAATTTGTCAAGCCAGGCAGGAAAATAAGCAGGAACACGAGATAATTCTATCAAAATAAACCCATTTTCAAAGTAAAAACACCTAGATAAGCTTTAAAACCCGATCTCTTTTTAATAGATCCAATAAAATGTCAATTATGTCTTCATATGTATTGAAAATGCAAGTGGAAAGATTCACACACAGAAATGTCGGCTTTCTGCTTGTAAAAAGTATGAAAAAAGAACAGGAGATGTGGCCACTGTGGAATTATCAGCTCTAGAAGCACAGCAGAGAAGCAGGACTGCTGCCGACTGTGCGCGTCCGATGTGGACAGAAAGAGGAGCGACGTCGACGAGAAAATTGGTGCACTGCACTCCGGCACGCTTCCGCATGCAGTGTGTCCCTAGTGTAATAATTTTGGCAACTGTATCAGATACTAGGTATTAGCCAATATGTGTCTAATTATGTTTCTGACAACTTAACCAACAACTTAACACACCAGACATAGTATAAGCAGTTTCAAAGCAAGTTAGCCTGTAGCAGCTGCACCGTAGTCACATGACTCTAAAAGGAATGCTGGGATATGAAGGTCTTCCGAAATAACAGTGACTTTTCTATATTCTGGACCGCTGTTAATGGATCAAGATCTCGCGAGATTTTGTCCGAAAAAAGCAATACTGATATTTTGCCAATATCACATTTTAATACCAATATCGGCCAAAAATATCGATAGGCCAATAACATCAGACACCCCTAGTTGTAGCTTTTAAACTGACAATGAACTGTGCAGCAAAAATGACTCAAAAACAGACAGACTTCACTTGGTTTGAATGTGTATCTCACAAAAGAAGAATGGTTAAGATCATTACAGCAATGGTGGATGTAGCATTCCCCCGAACCAAATGCAATAGCCTGAAAGTATGTAGCTTTCATATGGTATCTACAGCAGGCCTACAACCAAAAGCTTTCCTCTGCCAAGTGTTGTCCTAATCAACAAAGACAGTGCATGTAAAATCAAACTGGAGCATCATGCTGTCTGCAGCTTCAGAAGTGCATGCAAGCGAGAAGAGAGGAGCACATTGCCACTGTGAAAATCCACCCACAGACTTTTCAGAGCTCCTCCATCTTTTCCTGTCAGTTATTGTTCCCCCTCACACACACTACATACTGTGACATAATGGCACATACTGCGAACACAGAGGGGGCACTGGCACTGACACACACAAGCAGAGTTGTGTACATGTGTGTCTAAAAGGACTGCACAAACGTCTCTGGGCGGCTTTGGCTAATCAGCTGAAACACAAAGAAAAATGCCAAAAACGGAGAAGACCTTTTATGAAAAGTTCAAATATTATTCTGCTATCGTGTTTGCTCTCAAGGATGACATATAAATATTATTTGTTCTTTCTCACAAACAAATTTTCCCTCTGACATAAAGTAACATCAAAGCAATCCTCCTCTACGGCTGCTTGGAGAAAAGGCCAGGGCATTTTGTAATGATGAAAAAAGGAAGCTCTCAGCTGTAATTTCATGGCCGTTGAAGCTAACAGTGGGCAGGTGGTAAAATGGCTTTATTCCAGGTTCAGTTAAGAGGACACAGAGAGAGCAGAGGGGTTTATTGTGTGCTTATTGCGACACATGATAGCTCTCATATCATGTTTTCTAAGGCACAGGTGCTTGGCTCGTAGTTTTTCAAGGGGTTACTGAATTACACAGGTTGCCACTGCAGGTTGGACACTGTATATTGGGATGTCACTTTGGCAGTGATACCAGTTTATGTGTGCAAAATAAAAAGAGATGGAGAATGCCGGTGATGCATAGCTTCATCCGTATTTCTTTAATATTATTCTTCTTGTGCATTTTACGGCTCCTCTGATGTGCCCTTCCTTGTCAGCGTGTCCAAGCTGATTTATTCTTCTGATGCATGCATAATTTAGTTGTTATGAAGTCGCCGTGAAGGAGAGGCCCACTAAAGCACAAGAGGCGTATATGTGTGTGTGTGTCTGTAAAGTCTCAGCTGGGTGCAACTGATATACCATTATTGTGGCTGTGATGGGACCACAAAACTATGGAAACAAACTGCATTGTGTGATGTAGACACGGTTGCAGCAAGGAGCTGGCATCCACACTTATCTCACACCGCGAGCAAAAAGTATAAATCATGCCGGTGTGGGAGGCAAAACTGTACTTAACAAGACATTATTTGTGTTAAGTGCCATAATGGCAGAAAAATGACTTGTATGACAAATTGAAAATGGAGAAAAAGCACGTGAAAATGTGAAATGTTGCTCTGGTTTCTCAGGCTTCTTGTTAAAACATAAAATGGGAATTACAGAGGAAGTACACATAAAAAACTACACATACTGAAATGGTTATACTGGAATAAAAAAACAGCTGTTCCATATTCTTTATGTGTTAAATCACTTTAGTGTGAACAATCTTTTGGTAACTTATCAAATGCCTTCATTTCTTCATTTCTTTATTTTTTTCTTTGTTGTGCACAACAGCAAGTACAATGCCAAACCACAACAATCTAATTAAAGGACAGACTTCATTTGGTTTGCCATCAAAGCTATCCTGGAGAGCAGTGGGAGGCATGTATTGTTTGACTTTTTTAGGGAACAAAGGCAACTGTCTCTGGATAGCCAATTAGAGGGATTGCTGAAGGATAGGGAGCAAAGTTTGCTTTAGTTATTTGTTCCTCCACCACTCCATATCTATCTCTTTAACGTACTGTAGCTTGGCAGAAACCATAGGAGGTCAGATTGACAAGGTGTGGTCAACCTCCCGTTCACAAGCATCCTGCCCCTGCTGGCATATCATTCTGCCAGGAGTCACGAGGAGTTATGAGGGTTTAATACAAAGCAGAGTACTTTTTAAATTATCCAGTCAGAATAACAGCAGGATGCGTATTTTCCCCCCTCTTTTTTTCTTCAAAAAACAAACATTTTATCAGGTTTGCAAATGAGTTAAGTACTCATCACTAACATTGCCAGCGATTTAAGAGTTATTAGAGCGTTTAAAATGCTTCCAAATGACTCCTGCTTATATACTTATACATAAAACCTGGTCACCAGGAGAATGTAATTTGGACTGAAGAAATGTGGCTGACTGGTGACAAACAGAAGAAAAGTAGTTATACATAGTTGGCCTTGCACATCCAGACAGCAAAACAGCAGATGCTGAGAAAAGCCTCAAGTACACCTTAGAATACTATAAGGCGCATTTGGACAGAGAGGTTCTAAGAACGCAGTTCCTATAACTACGCCTCCCGAGTTTAGTCATAAGAACAACCCTTCGCCTGTTCGCACATGAGGGTGGACCTCGTTAGGGACCACGTGTGATGCAATCATTGCGACAGTGACAAATTTATGCCCCAGCAGATCTAATAAAAAACTGAGGTTTCTCATCTCTTTTATTCAAAGCTGTTATAAAAGCAAACTTACCAGCTTTCCCTCATCACGGTCATATGCAACATGTAACAGAACAGCCCCCCCCCCCCACCGCATTGGAAAGCTGTTCTGCTAATGCCTTGTTTACCTTTATCTTGAAGTACACCCGGACACTTAAGTGGACGGACCGGGGTTCGTTCACTAAAGTGGTGCAGATTGTACTGACCCAATTTGCAACTGTATTTGGGTTTTCCATCTCTTTCATTCGAAGCTATTATAAAAGCTAACTTACCAGCTTCCCCTTCCTTTCCCTTGTTTACCTTTTGTTGAAGTGCGCCCGGAACTTTAGTGGCCGGACTGGCCACTAAAGTTAGGCAGATTCTACTGCTATACTTGGCAGCTGTGTTTGGTCATTAAATTAATATGAAAATAATTGCTTTTGGACATTTCAAAATAGTGATCGATATGGGGGACGTGCACCATAGTAATGGATTTAATAATGAATTGGTACACTCCTATTGTAATAGTTCTTGTTGTTATTACGATCTTGGTAAACAGGTAAACAGCTGTGAGACTTTAAATACGGTGGGGCTGAAAGAAGCGGAGCTCATGCAAGGGGCGTGGCTTGCCAGTTCTACCAATCACCAAACACCTACGTATTTCAGTTCCTATGGAATCCCAAAAAAGACCCTGCCTCGGAGTAGGAGCTAAAAAGGTTATAGGAACTGTGGTCTGAGGTCCCTAGTTCCTATATGTCTGAATGTGCAAAAAAACGGCCCGGTTCCCGAAAAGGTTATAGGAACTCCAAAAGGTTCCTACAGTCCGAAAGCGCCTATAGTCAACAATGAAGAGAGCAAATGGAAAGTTGCAACATTCAAATGCCTGCAACAAGTCAGCAAGGTCCTGAGAAGCCGGCTCAATGGCAAGAACAAGATCTGGGCACTTACTTGCTACAGTATGCCCTGCCAGTGATCAGATAACCTGCTGGGATAATAACCTGGGAAAAGGAGGAAGTTCAGATCACAGCCGTTAAAACGTGAAAGCTGCTTACCATGTACATACGTATATGCAGGGGTTGCTGGAGCCTATCCCAGCTATTATCAAGTGAGAGGCGGGGTACACCCAGGACAGGTCGCCAGTCTATCGCAGAGCCAACATAGAGAGACAGACAACCATTCACACTCACATTCATTCCTAGGGGCAATTTAGAGTAACCAGTTAACCTAACTTGCATGTCTTTGGATGGTGGGAAGAAGCCGGAGTACCTGGAAAGAACCCTATACAGACGTATATTAGGGGTGCAACAATGCATGTATTTGTATCGAACTGTTCAATATAGGTGTGTATCGAATCATGAACACTGCATATCGAATATTGAACAATACAGTTTTTAATTTATTTTATCAACTTGTGCTATGATGATGAGCTCTGTGTTGAAAACTCAGTGGATCTGGGATCGACTACAGCCAGATCTAGCATTTACAACTTCTTTGGTTTTCACGTTTAGTATGATCCCATTGCTGTTGAGGACAAAAGGACATCGGGTTAAAAAACCCATGAATTTTTTTTTTTTTTTTTTTTATGGATAAATAGTGAACCATGACACTAGAGTATCGAACTGAACCGAACCGAGAATTTTTTCTGTCATTGCACCCCTAATGTGTATATATATCTATATATATATATATATATATATATATATGTATATATACTGTATATGTATATAGCTTCTCAATTATTACTTCCCATCTTAGATTATGCAGACATTGTATATAAAAATCCTACAACTTTTTGTTTTGCTCACTTGATGTTGCATACTAAGCTTCGATGGTTCACCCTCCTCTGCCCCTGTAGGACACGCCACCGTGAAATGTATGCACGGCTGTCCTGGCTCAAACTTTCAGCCAGAAGGCAAAATCATTGGTTTTAGTTCATTTCTAAATGTATTTATTTTTGTTACCCCGTCTACCTTAAACAGTATCTTGCTTCTTATACCTCTTTTTTATACCTTACGGCACACCTATTTTTTTTTTTAACAGTTCCTAGAGGTAGAAAGGATCTTGGGAAATGTAGTTTCCCCGGTCCTCACAACTGGATTAGTCCTCCTGACTCAATCTGATCAATAACTTCTTTTCAGATTTTTCGAAATGCTCTTTTATGTTAATTGAAAATGGTTGTCTCTGTTTCTAATTTATTATGTTTGTAAATGATTTTGTGTTGTATGTTTTATTCATATCATTGTAATTGACTGATGACAGGGGCCTCAAGGAGCCCTCAGGAGTGTGGTGTTTGTGTTTGGGGGAGTGGGCGTGTGTGTGTATTTATTTAAGTCAGTCACATTTGTTATTGTGTTATATATTATATTTTTCTGTCATATGCTGTCTGCAGTCAACTTGCTAAACCTGAGGACCCCTGAGCAAATGACATGTCTCATCTAAAGGGGTTATTCCTCATAAATAAATAAATGAATAAATGAAATAACTGGGCTTCCTGTAAAATAGAAACACTGCACAGAAACTCTGAAACCTTTCTGTTCCCTCATCAAATACAAACATGGAACACAGAAGGTGTTTTACATGAACACAAAAAAGTGTCTAGATACATTTTGAATAATGTGATGAACTCCACCCCGCAGTAGCGTTTCAGACATTGGCCACCATGCTACAAATAAACATCTACACATGCTGTAATCTGCATGTCAGCAACGTGAGTGTGTCCCCTGTCAGTGTCACTCACGCTCCACTCTGTCTTTTCTGTCACATGCAGTCACCATCTTCTGACTGAGGCAACAGACTGTCAATATTCCTTAAAATGACCCTTTTATCATTATTTTAATATCTTACAGTCAAGGGATTGTTTTTTTTTCTTGGATTTCTAAAATTGTTAAGGTTTAGTTAAGCTACATGACAACTTTGGCAGCCCAAATGTTTTATTTTTATTTCATTAGTACATTTTGCCACATATAAACAGTGAGACTTACAATATTTTTCAATAAGGTGTAGTAAAGACCACACCACCAAGACCAAGCACCAAGATCAAGAAGACATTACCAAGACTAGAACATTGCCAAGACCAAGACATTGGGTAATGTCTTTGTCTTGGTCGCTGGTCTCAGTGATGTCTTGATACTGTCTTGGTCTTGATGGTGGTCTTGACTACAACACTTCTTTAATAAGCACTTATAGGCAAGTTGCACATTTAAAATTTTTCTAATTAGTCTCTCAAAAACCTCTAGCTCAATTCCATTCTGCAGAAAGAGGGTTTGACTTCCTGATAAACTAAACTTTTTTTTTGAAGGCCTTCTTTTTCTAGTTCACTTGTTGTTTAAAAACAACAGAAAATAATCATAGCCTCCATTATGAAAGTCCCAGATTGCCTTGTTTGATCTGGATTTAGACTCAAACTGTTGTCTGGGAGACAGCTGCCTGATTGAGTAACTTTTTTCTCTCTTCTTTTTAAATAATCAAAATAAACACTTTTCTATAGGACAACTTGGATGTTTAACTTTCTCTGTTATGTTACTCTCCAAATGCTGCTCATGAGCTACTCTGTTTGGTGAGCAGCTGAACACTTTTGTCAAGAAAAATAAAACACAGGTGTTTAAATAATCACTACACAGACACCTGAGACCCTATAACAGTACACAATTTGCATATCTGCATGTTTTGTAACAACTCTGGTCACAAGTATTGCAGTAATCTATGATCAATGCTGTACATGGACATGCATACATGATAGGTTTGACAACTGTATTCAGGGTTACTGGAAACACTAACAGAATAAATGAATGGTCCCTAAACTAAATGCAGATTCTATCTGGCAGATTTGGTTGAAGAACATTTGAATTCGTGATCGGGCCCTAATTGCAGTTTCAGATAACAAAAGTTAAGTAAATAACTGTTCTCAGAATAGCATGTTGGATCATTTTCCCTCTAAACATGATATTCAGAATGTTATCAGAGGAAATGTTGGATTCTTAATATTTTGCCAGTGCCTGTGTGTGGCAATGGCCACGTTTACATGACAGTTTTTCTTCCTCTTTAATTCCGAATAAAAGTTAATTCCGCTTTAGGAAGACCCATGTTAACCCTTAATTCCGAGTGAAAATGATCATTCCAACTAAAACTTAATTCCAAACTAAGTGGTTGCTTTATTCTTTTAATTCTGAATAAAATAATTTGCCTGTCATTTAACCTTTAAGTGCTCTAAGTTAATTCCTGTTGTTCTGCACATGCTCCTTCCCTTGTCCTGTTGTAATGGTGCTTGTCGAAGCGCACGTGAAACAAGCGCTGGACTCGTGTGAGCCGGCGGAAATGAAGTACTGTGTTAGTGTTGAGCTGCTGCTACAAAACTACAATCAAAACACAGTGAAAATCTGGGTTTTTATGTGGTTTTCATGTTGTAGTCGAAACAAAAAGGAGCAGGAACTGGCTTGTGTGTAATTCCAGGTAGATATAAATGGATGTAAATACGTCACGCACGCCCCCTGTCCAATCAGAACCCTTCCCAACCCCCAGATCTAAAGTCGAATAAGATAAGCGTGTTTTTCATGTAAATCTTAATTGGGAATTATTATTAAAAACAAAGGAGAATAATTTCATTCTGAATGATTTTATTCAGAATAATTCATTCCAAAAAACAAAAAAACATCATGTAACCAATGAACATTTTTAGAACAGACTCAATGCTTTTGACTCAGAACTCCAGGATACAGTAAATACTGTGAAAAGGTGGCAGCACCAGGCTGTCGCACAAAACAAGAATGGAACTGCCATCTGTAGGTTGGTTTTACATTCCAACTACTATAAATATATGCCTGCGCACTGCCTTAAGAATCAAAAGGTCATAACAATAACTTTATTTATGACTTTTGTCTTCAAGCTTAATCTCAGGCTACGTTCACATGGCGACGATCAGAAGAGAAGAGGCAAAAGTGGCGCCTGAACTTCATCTTTTCATCCGTGTTTACACAAGCGTCGCCATGAAGAAATCTGCGTGCATACGAAGATGCAAGAGTCTGTGGAATTCTATTGGATATGCACGCCAGGTCGTTAGGTGGTGCTGTGATGGAACTCCACCATGTCCGCGCACATGCGTGAAATCTACCTTAGATCTGCTGGGTTTCCGTAGTCCGACATTGTTGTTTTTCCTGTTTGTGTGTAATGTCAACGCACATGCGACGTGAGCATGGTGTGAGCAGGTCCACCGTCATTTTTGCGCTTTGGGCCGTACAGATGAGAACGCAACAGCGTCGTGTCTTCAGGAATTCCACTTTGGAATGAGTCTTCAGATTTTTGCATCTTCAACCCAGAATAACGCCGTTGCCGTGTGAATGAAAGGCATTTCCGATTAAATATTTTATCATTTTTACCCTCAACTGTCCTTGTGTGAACGACCCCTTAGGGAAACTGGATTCTCAACCTTGACATAAAAACCCTCCAAAGAGGCAGGGCAGTGACATAAACAGTGATAGACTAATAACACTGCAATGGTTCAGATTTTTTCTTAAGAGATAGAAATTATCTACTTTCATGTTGGGATGAGAAAACATAGACATACAATTACTGTAAGTGAACTGTTAGCATATTAGTATAGCCGCACATCCTAGAAAGTGGAGGCACTGTTTAAAATGTAAATACAAACAGAATGCAGTAATTTGTAAATCTCATAAACCAATTATTTGTTTACATGGAAAATTTATGAAATGTTGACAGTGAGACATCCTGAATTTGGCAGCAGCAATACTTCTCAATAAAAATTGGAACAGGGCAACTAAAGGGTGAAAAACGTAGGTGGCACTTTGGGCCCATCAGCAACATGACTGAGAACCTTAGAGAAGTTAGAGGGACAAGAGGCAAGATTAAGAAATGAAACTCACGACTGGCGCTTCAGGTAACTGCAGCCACGAGCCAAGCCGTCACGGGAGCGTACACAAACTGAAGCTATAATGTTGTTTACTACGCTTTTTCTTCATAGTTACACTTTTTAGTGTCTTTCAGTTAATTTGGATCGTTTGCTGACGGCAGAAGAATCCATAACTCTCACTTACAGTGTTTGAATTTACCCCGACCGTCTTCTTCCTGTATCAAAACTGTCGGGGATGCAGATGCAGCGTCATTTAACGTCACAGGCAGGGCAGCGTTGGAAATGGGCTCGTTCTTTTTGGTATTTAGCGCTTCATCACCCATTAGCATAAAAAAAAATGGACATGCAAGTTTGGTTTTTTTTTTTACATTCCTGCCTCTAGTCCCTTCAAGTCTCTCAGAAGTTAAGATGGACAGAAGTTCAGCGATCTGCAAAAAAAAAAAAAAAAAAAAAAAAAACTACAAATTGGGAGTAATTTGAGAATAATGTTGCTTTACGTGAAATTGTAAAGAATATTATTTTGTACTCTTCAGGACATAATATGATAAAAGATGTTCTGTTGGGAATAAAATATTGATAAATAAAATTTGTAAATCATTGTATTCTGCATTAACATTTTACAGAGTCCCCACATCTTTTTTGGAATTGGATAACTTTGCTTCTGTTTTTGCTCGACACTATCAAATATTCTATTTCTTCTATGAAGCTATACAGTTTCAGAGGTGTACAGATGACAGACTGACTTTAATAAAAAGCCTATTTATTTTAACATTTTTGAATTGGCATCATTTTTCTGCTTTGAAGATTGCAGCTTGATTGTAATACAAAACACAGCTTTGTATTTTCATGCCCCCTTGTGAAGATAATTAGGCTACTTCGTTACAGTACAAACTTTTTGTTTGTTTGTTTTTCTTGTGGTACCCCGTTTTAGTCATCCATGCAATCAACAATATATATCTTTTTTATTAATATTTAAGACTTATTTCGCATTCTCCCAATCTATTTTTAAATGGAAAAAAATGAAACATAATCAAAACCAGTATATCCAAATGTCTAATTACATCAGCAGATACTTAATAAGCTATACTGTAGCTAAAACTGAGAAAAGAGACCTAAGATAATTACTATTCCAACCAGCAAAATCAACTGCCTTTCTACACTCCTGTTTCTGATGCAGGGTCTGTTTTATCAAAAATTTCTAGACTTTCTGCAGCATTGACATTCAAGGTAAATGATCCTGAAAATTCAAATTTGTTTTCTGGTGTCAAACAAACAATACATTTTCAGACTGCCTGTGATCTGTTTTACAAGTCATTTTCTCCCGCTACATTTGAGGGAGGCGAGGTTGTGACTGCTCTACAACAGCCACATTCAGCACGAAGATGAGGGGAGGCGACGTAAGAAAAAGCTAAAAGCATATAAAGAAGAGGGATGGGGGAAGTGGGAAAGAGCGAAAGAGGGTAGAGTGACTCATAAATCAACAAGAGGTGAGACTGCTGAATCAGGGTTGATTGTGCCTGGGAGAGACAATAAAGCCTGTAATCATCTGTCTCTGCTGCACAGACCTGGCAATTATCTGCCCATACCTGACCACCAGAACAGAAAGGCCAGGATCCATCTACCTTCACCCCATCACCCTGTACTGCTCCAGTTTTTAAGGGGGAATTTGTGTCAGGTAAAAAGATAATATTCCCAGTAGCAGACCTAAGGGTAGGGAGAACAGAGGGCATAGCTGAAGAAGTGTTCCACGAAAGAATTTTTCCTCGTTAGTCAAATGTGGTGTTTGGGGGATGTTAATCAAAAGAAGGAGTGGTGATAGTTGTTTGGATCTTTCATCTCTCTCTACTTACAGAGTGTTAACACACATATGAAGTATTCTGTCAATAAATTTCTGCAGATAAGAGGAGAGTAGCCACTCATTAAGCAGGTATAACACAACCTATGGAAGCTCCATTTTGCTTCCACTGCTGCTCCTTCATCACAACGTCTGCTTTCAAACAGCTGTCTCATATTGGCATTTAGGGTACAAATTTCCCTCCATTTCCCTTCAATATATTTGAGTCTGAAGCATACGGACAATCACTCTGACTGAAAGCACTGCACTGAGGCCTAAAAGCATTTTTTTTGCCAGTCCAATAACAGAGCCAAATGAATAGTGTGGCTGTAATTAATCTTTTCTATTGACTGAATAAAACCTCTTGGTGGAACTCAGCTGCTTTTCTTTTTTTCCCCCCCTGTAGCGTTGTGTTTTTTCTCCCTAATGGGAGATTTTGTTGAATAATTGCAAAGCTGCTTCCAGTATTGTGGATGATCAATGCTTTTATCAAACACAAATTAAAAAGCAAAAAGGCACTCAAGAAAATAATACATTGCAACAGACGATATGTGTTGCACATCCTGAGCACAAGGTTATCTATAATTTGGGTTTACTTGTTTAATTCAATGTTTATGTACAAAGAAAATGCAGCAGCCAGATGCAGACTGGGCTGTGTAATATTCATTTCGGTTTTTCCTCTCTTTCTTATGTCATGATGTCAGATTTGTAGGCTTTTCTAAATATTTCATATTTCCTTAACCGAAACATAATAAAATACTGGTTATCTGTAACAGACTTACGTTGTAAGAACAAAGACTTTCACATCACTGATTTCCAACCATTTCTCAATGTTAAAATAAATAAATAAGGTTAAAATAGTCATGTTACACTAAGAATAATAAATGCTCTGACACAAACAATCTAAGCTCATATTGTGCATAAACAGCCAAATAAATTCAGGGATAAGGTCTCAATGCAGTCGATGAAACACCGGCTAAAGATGGGTAAATGCAGAACAAACTGAGACTCGCATTAATCAGATGCAACACGAAGTAGGACAGCTGAAGTCAATACATCTTGGTACAAATGAATAGAATTAGGCTTGAAATGTTAAATAAAACACAAATGATACCTTTAATAGACACTGAATTCTCATTTTTAATTGAGTTTAAGTGGTAAAACATTTTATGGGGGTAATGAACCCAAGATGGAGATAAAAATGATAAAGTTTAGGTAAAATTGGGCTGTAATAATCGTTCACTAATAAGCCCCAACTTCACATCACTGGTAGGTATGACTACTCTTTTACTGCTTGTTGCCAAGGTTTTCCTTCTGTTTGTCATGGACATGAGCTAAAACTAGCCATTTTAGATACAAGGTGACAAAAAATGTGGTTCTGGTGAGTGTGATATAGTTAAATGTTTTATGCTTTTGTTAGACAATTAGATAAATAAACTGCTCCTGGTGATGTACGTGGTGGAGTTGCGGTTAGGGTGTAGAGGTTTGGTGTTGTCTTAATAGGGCTTCTTGCTTTATTCCACACTGTATTCACCCTCATACACAAATCTCTCACTCTGTTAGACACTATCACAGCTTGTTACATTGCATATTTTTATAGCATTGATGGGTTCTTTTATTGTGACATGAAAGTAGTGATATTAAGAAGGAGAGTCAGGGAAGTGCCAACTGAAGGCCCAAGTACCACATGCACGGCCCACCACTGGTAAAACCTAATCCAGAAGGTACCCAAGAAAATAAATGAACTTCTAATTCTTTATAATAGAGGCTCTTTAATGTTGAAATTTGCTTAAATACAAGTGCATGTAAATTTAAGTAAGCTGTTTCTGCATTGGATGAAACGATCTGGCAAGTTTTTCAAGGGTGCAGCACACATGTTCTGCTGTTCTGCTCATTCCACAAATGCATTTTCCTTACAAATGCATCATCATTTAAAAGGAGAATAAACAGGCTTTCCAATGATATGAGAATTATTGCCAAAATAAACAAAAAAACACACACAAAAAGACTGTTAGAGCAAAGAAATAATCCACCAAACACTAATCTCCTCACTTTTTTATTTAAACCAAATGATACCCCAAACTATTAAATTACTCACAGTTAGTTGCATGAATGATTTATGGTTTTCCTTAAAGTAGCATTAAGTAAAAATTCATAATTTCCAGGTTGAAAGAATTAAACATTTGCAATGTGAAGCTCTAGATGTGTAATTCCATCTGTTGCATGACATCATCATCTCTCTGTGTTGATATCCAGCCTCTCGTTTACAAGGGTGGTCTTCCCTCGCGTGAAGCTTGTTACGACAATTGTGTTCCCCCAGTGATTATACATTTACAATAAACTTTGTCCGTGGCAGGACGGAGTTGCGTCCTCACCACCTTGATCAGCTGTTTATTAAAACTATCCATTCAACGTCGCATCTGCAGAAATGAGGAGGTGACAACTCTTTGCTTCAAGTGTCTCTGTGTAATGTCTGACCAACCAAGCAATGTCAAAATATTCACCGATATAAACTGTTATATAAACGTATGGTTTGGTTACAATATATAGAGAGTGGATCTTGATTCGATAGCAGTTCTAGTGTTGATGTACTCTCTTTTCTTCTTTTTTTCATTACCGTCTTTGGTATACTGTCCCGTACCATTGTTGGTACATTATCTGTTACCTTTGTGATTTACTGTTTTCTCTAATTATCGTTAATATGTGTGATGAGTTGTTACCATTGTTGGTATGGATTATTGTCGTAATGTAATGGTTATTGTTGCCTATGGTAACGCTTCTAACCTAGTAATTTGAGTAGCTTCTATGGTTTATTGCTCCAAATGTGGTCAATAGTTTGCTTTTTCTTATTGGTTTGAAGGAAGCATGACTTTTGATTTGAGTTTCATATAGAGAAATGGGGGTGGGATTTAATAAGTTCGCTTCTTCCCACTCCCTTTCAGGCAGGTTTAACATACTTGTTTGTTTTGTGATATAGTGATGGACACGATTGTTGTGTTTTTTTGTTTTTTTGTGATTGGCCATGTAAGTGGTCATCCTTTTATGTTCTATGGAATATGTGGATGTACTGCCTGAAATGAATGAATAAATACAATACAATCACGGAGCTCCCCGAGAAGAAAGTTTGCTCAGCCAAGGGGTCGAGAACAAGCCGCAAGTCATCCTCAAACACGTCCGCGAGAACAAAATGACGTGATTGTGTTCTCGTGGCCCAGAGAAGAAGAAAGTTCCCGCTTCTCGTGGAGTATGTAGCAGCCTTGAGAGTCGGCCCGATACAATTTGCCATTAGTTTAGTCAATTATGTACTGGCTTGTCTGCAGTCATCGGCTACCGGAGTATTCTACTACTGTACGTACTCTGAAGCAAGAACTTTGCTCTTATTTTCAATGCCGCTATAAAAAGTTCTTCATGCTAGTTCGATACTCGCTCCCAAAGCTGCTTTTTGATTGGCAGGGGAGGTGGGGCATATGTGTTTCCACATTGAACAGTTGACCTGGTAACTGTCCGTGGCCTTTAGGTGGTGTACATTAGGCGGTGTCTGTGTTTGTAGATGCCTCATGTCTGTATTACAGTGTGGTTATTTGTCTCCACTTTGATCATTCAAACAGCTCAAATGTTATGAAAAAAATTACTATTTTTTGTGGAGTATGACTGATAAAAACTGTCAATCATGACACACTTTGAATTGGTCTCTATACACTCTGCATACCTAGTAGTAAAAATCACTTTTAGTCCCTTTAATGAAGGAGAACAGATGATTGAACTGGGTTGTCCAGACTATGTGAAACAATATACAAAAATGAATAAAACAGCTCAAAGTAATAGAGTGAATTGAGCTGTTTGTTAGTTTTCCTGTTGCTTCACAGCCAGAGGGTGAAAAGAAAACATACACCCTTGAAAACTATTTTCCCTTGACACTCCTCTTAGTTTAGCCAGCAGTCAGTGTCCACATTGCCAGGGGGAGCTGCACTACCTGATAAGCGGAGGTAGAGGCTCTCTGACACATCTGTCTGCTTGATGAGCCAAGTGTCAAAGCCCCCCAAAGTGTTGGATGGAGTGCATCAATAAATGACTTTAATCCCCTCCTGGGGCCAATGTCCTCCCACTAATAAGGGATCGTCTTACACCACTGGCAGTAGGGAGGAAGGTAAAAGTGGTTTGGCATGGGCCCCGGCACGCGGATGTGCTCTATGCTGGGAATTGTCTGTACACAGGTAACAGGCTTTAAATCACAAGCGCCTGCTGTTGCCTTAATTGCTGGACTGAATTGGTGTTTTGTTTCCTCCTCCTTGTTTTCCCTCCCTCTGTTGCCCTCTGCTGCCCTTTTATCTTTTTAAAGAACACGTCGGTTTGTCATCACTACCTCTCCATCTCGATAACACCTCTTCACTTTTTGTATTTCAGCCTATTTTCCCCCGCAACCGCTTTGAATCCAATTCTGCCCCAGACAGTCTCACTTACCAGACAGAAGTGGAAAAGCAAAGGGATAGGGTTGAGCTGTATTGGTTGTGCTGAAGGACATGTGGGTTGCTGGCATCTGCAGGGGAAGATCCAGTGAGTGTCCTAGTCAAAATGACCCTAATTAACCACATATTATCTGCAGGCTGTGCAGAGGATTAAGGCCCTTAGCTCTACACCCTACAGGCCTGGAGACCCATAGACAGAAGACTCTTTGCTCAAACGCTCTGCATATTCTGCCTCAGAGTGAGACAGAGAGAAGTGGAGGCGTCAGGCTGGACCATAAAAAAAGAACCATGCAAGATAGCAGAGTGCATGCTGCAGGAGAGACAGGTGCCTTGAAGCATATCTGCAGGTCAAGACCTTTCTATAATGAACAAATAAAGAAGGAAAATACCAACCCTGCTTTGCAGAGCATGAGAAACACACTGTTTCTGGCAGCCATAATTTGGCTTTGCCTGTCATTTTATGAACTTCTCTCCCGCCTAGGTGCTGTTTGAACAGACTGAGGTTACAGTAGGAAGAGAGGATTATCATTCAACTGAGAGATAATGAGCTCATTTTCTAGTCTGACATTAGAAATCCAAGAAATGAGCACTTTGCCGTGTTGACAGGTTGTCAGATACACAGCTTCAACAATGCAATGCAATCCAAAAACTACACAGAACCCCCTGGTGATGCAGCACAACAAGTGGCCCCCACAGGAAGGCAGAGACTCTGATTTCTGTCAAAATCATTTTAGTAGCAGCTGCGACATACCTCATTCAAGATGAAACACAAGCCAGTATCAACAACACGATTAAACAGAAGATTAACTGGTAACAACTAGTCAACTGTTAGCAGGAAACAAAGCTTATTGCTCGCGCTGCATGTCAGCACTTTGAGTGTGATGGGTTATTACAAGTGTAAAGCACGGCTGGTGAATATATTTCACATTTGCATAACAAAAAGCGATCATATAAAGAGTGCAGTGTTAAAAGTTGAAGCATTTACAAGGCTTTCATGGAGAATTACAGGGGAAATGTGTCCTTTGCTAGCCCCCCTGTGCACCAGCTACTCGTGGCTCCACGCTGTAATTCAAGCTACATAAACCTCGACTCAAGCCTTGCACCTTCACTTACCTCGGTCCGTGTCGTAGAGGTAGACAAACTTCTGCCATTTGTAGTGGGAGAGCAGGCTGAGGACTGCACCCCGGAGGGCGGGCCGCATCTGGATGACAAACTGCACCTCATTATCAGTGGGGTAACTGGGCGTGACAAAGGAGGTGTGCAGAGCGCCGCAGAAGGAGGTCAAGGTGTTCATGGACTTCTTGTCGTAGAATCCGAAGATGGCATACACCCCGCGGGAGAACTGGGAGCAAACTGCAGGGACAGCAGAGCACAAGACGCAAGTGTTAACCGTCATCAGCGTGTATGCATATTCAAAAGCGTAAGCCTCGTCACTTCAGGCAGTCATAGTCTGACAAACCACCAGCAGAGGATCAGGGGCTTGTGTGACTCTAAATGACCCTTTCAGCATTTGATGAATCACTGACAACATATGTTGGAAAGGAAATAAATTAAATCTAACGAGTCATTCCTACAACCTTACTGCATGATACATTCATCATACTGTAGCTTCCAGCTGATTTTGTTAAAGCCAAGGACGCTCCCAAGGAGTGGCCACACTGGCCAGGGGTGGCCATGGCCCCCCTGAACAAAAAGCTGGCCATCCCTGCAAAAATTATATTCTTATCAATTTATATCAATTCTTATATACTATTAACACAGCGCAGCATGCTTTGCTTACATTTGCATGTCAAAATCTTAATAAGCTAATGAAAATAAAATTAATACTTAAAATTTTATACCAGAAATATAACACTAGCAATGGCATTTTCTGCCACTGCTCTTTTGCCATCGTCCCCTGCAGGTCTATCGCGCCTAAATAACTCGCCCTTTCTTATGCATATTCATCCAGGAAGGTGCCACCCACAACTGCCCCAACCAGTTTCTAATGCCCCTTTCACATTAGGACCTACGTAGCCCTGCCCTCACCGGGACGACACCACATTACCCCAGTTTAGATTGTTCACATTAGAATTGAGGGACACTGAAGACGTCTTCAGCTATAGTTTTCAGTGGGTGAGGTCGTCATAGTGAAGTTTTGTGAAGTCATTTGTTTGCGACAAAAATGATTTGCGACGCACACACACACACTGAAAAAATCTTGGCCACTCTTAAAATGAGTTATTTTTTTTTCTCTTTTGCTTGTTATAAGCAAAAACAAAAAAAAAGAAAGAAAACAAAAAGAGAAATGGAAAAAAAAGAAAAAATGCTGCCATTAGAACAACCAAAATTTTCTTGTAAGATTTCTTGAAATAAGATGCATTTGTCTTTAAAAAAAGTTCCTATATCTCATTGAAATGTTTCTCTTAAGGTGATTATGTATTATTTTGAGTGTGATTCAATATTTTGATTAGCAATTAGAAAAATATACTTGGTAAGATTTGAGTTTTTGCTGTGTATTGGTGAAATTAAGGAAGTTTGCTGCAGATAATGCCTTATATTGAGGCCCAATTCATTCTGCCCCCTTATATGGATATACGCTGATGTACGACTAATCTAAATAGTGTCCAAAGGAGTCAGAGTGATGCAGAAATGTTACTGGTGAGTAAATGCACATATAAATTCCACAAATAAGATCCAGGTTTAAAGAAACAAAAGTTATCCTTTTACAACCCTTGGCCACCCTGCTATTCTCTGGCCATCCCTAAAAAATCTCCGTGTTAACCCCCGGTTAAAGGAAGAGCTGCATATCTAAGCTAAGCTGGGTTGTCAGGTTGAGAAGAAGAAGCTTGTGTTGGGCATCTTACAATTTTTTATTTAAATTCAAACCAAAAAACATCATTAGACATGAAAGGGTTTATTAATGTAGGCTGTTGCTTTTGCCAAGTGGATACAGTCTAATAAAAGACTCGAGCCTTTGCGTGTACTGTTATTACTCGCAATCAAGATCAGCTATTAGTAAGTCTTCCAACACTGGAGTATATTTTAACTAAAACATTATCCCCAATGTAAACAGTTTTAAAAATAATTGTTTGTCGCTCCCCGTAATATTACTCATCTCTTGTGGTCGCAATGTAAATCTCTTTTCACCCGCTATTGACTCGTTTCACCCTGGAGGTCCCTGTTCTGAGACCAGGCCATATCTGTTATTAAAACTCACCCCCAAGCATTTTTATTAGTCTGTCGAGCATGGCGCACTCAGCAGAGAGCTCACTTAGAGCTACTAACCAAAATGAATGTAGTGTTTCTTGAACATCCTGTCTTTTTCAATTTAATCCCATTTTATTTATGGAGCACCAATTCAAAGTGCAGCCCATCAATTCCCCGAGAGCAAGCACGAGGCAACGATGGTGAGAAAGAAAAAAAAACTTCCTTTTAACTGGAGGGAACTTCTGCAGAATCAAGGGACGAGGAGATTTATTGTAGTTCGAAATCCTCCCATGAGTTAAAGGATCAAATAATGCACCGTGCAGTTTGATAAGGGACACTTTGGTCACATAACTGTAGTGATTGACCCAAAAGATGAATAAATTAAAACCTTTTAAGTGGTATGTATCACCATGAAACTACCCCTCTTGATTATAGTACTTATTTTATTATTATAATTTTTGGACAATGTTTTCTTAAATTTGTAAGTACAGATGGAAGGAAAGTATTATCTGTCGTAAAAGCCACTACAACACAAGAATGTCTCAAAATCTGGAAAAAAAAAATTAAATGAACCAAACACAACGCAATTTATTCTTGCACCTTTCTAAAAATAAGTTCTAGACTACACTGAAATATCGCAATATTTTCATATGCTGGTATGATGTTGACATCTAAAACTGCGGTATCGATCTATTTTACAAACAAAATCTTGCGTTATTTCATTGTTCTGTAACAAAATCTCACGAGAATTCACAAATTGTCCGTCTCGATATCGGTTATTGGCCACATGAGTTTTAAAATATTGGCAAATCGGATATTGGCCAAAATTGGCCAAAACCATTCTACAAAAACATTTTCAAAAATAAGAAAACTGAAAAGTTTTATGTCTGTATGCTCCTCATCTATTTTCTAAGCATAAGAAATGCTTAATATAAGAAAATATTTAAGAAATATCAATAGTTTTCTGCCTTTTTGTATTGTGATGTGCACATTTGTCACCATTTTAATGCAGCACTGATTTTTATAGTAAAATAAAAACAAACATCTGTATTTGAAAGATTTTCCCTGCAGTGCTTTGGCTGAATAAGTTTCCCCATGTTTTTTCCAATGAAAAGAAAATAAAAAAAACAGCTTTCCCCAGAGCTTAATGGGTTAACATTCATTCATCTGTATCTGTGTGCAATGTACACTAATGCAGCATGCACACAAAGAAAGCCTCCGTTCCAGCGGGAGGAGAAGGGATCTGATGATTGAGGCTCACAAATGGAGGCAGCGCAGTGCATGTGTGTTTACACCGGCAGAAAAGTGGCAGCCAAAGGATAGAAACGTCACGCCATTCACCGAAGGTCTCCTGCTCCCACTAGGAGCTCCCACCAGTTATCGCTCTGCTCCCTCATCCAAAGTGAACAACTCACTGCAGCATTCACAGCAGCTGTGAGCGCCACTGCTGCCTGTCCTCGCTTCAGCTGACTCTCACCCGAAGAGCTGAAAAGACAACTCTCTCTGCCTCTGCTGAAAGACCGTTTCTATTTCAGTGACCTCATACAAACGTCTCTGTTGATGCCACAATGCCAATTAATGCCACAGAGTTGTTTTCATTTCAAATGTCAAGTAAGATCTTTAGTCTACGCTAAAAGGAAGAACTGTTATCCCATTTTCAGTACAAAGGATACTGAAATCCTCAGAGAGGACAAAAAAGCTTTCTCTCCATCAGCAATATTGTGATCTATTGCAAAAAATCTACGGCAAGAACATCAGGGATTAAACAGTTAAGTAATACAAGTAACTAAGGATAGACCGATACATTTAGCTGGTATTGGCATTGGCCGATACATTGGGCAGCAGTTTTTTTTTAATGTATATTAGTAGTTTTATGTTTTTTTTTGTTGTTGTTGTTGTTTTTTTTACAAGTGCACTGTTTCTTTTTTATATATTCTTTTGAAATTATTTGTTTCTTCTTTTTATCTTAAAAGAGTTTTCAAAATTAGTTTTCATAGTGTCCTTCATTATATCAATTTAGGGGTCAACTTAACGCGGCCCTTAACATCGACCCCAAGCATCGGCAGGTTGTATCGGCCATCGGCTGAGGCTGTTTAGAAAATAACAGTATCTGTATCAGACATGAAAAATCTGTATCGGTCAATTCCTACAAGCTTTTCTTATTAGGCAGCGTGTCCAACTGTATTTCTTCAAACACAAACCACAATGTCTGTACCCATCATGTACTCCACTAGGACAGTGTAGCATCTTCGACTGAAACAACTTCCATTAAAGGCGCTATACCTGATATTGCACATTTTCTAACCGTGAGCGCGGTAAACAGTGTAGTTTGAACTGTAAGCCCCGCCCCTAACTGTTTCTCCCAGAGAGAAACGCTCTTTCCCTTCTTTTTCTCTCCTCCCACTCGACATGCATGAAATAACGTGCACAACATCATACTCGTGCACAAAGAAACTCTCCAGAAAAAACCTGCATCTTCCAGTGAATTTACTGTTTTGGTTGCGGATCAGCTAAATTACATTTTCTGTCATAACCAGTAGTTTACTGTAACTACAGTTGTGTAAACAGATGCACAATTATGACAGCTATGATGTTATAGGCGACATTACAACAAGACAGCCTGATAAAGTTTCTAACCGGCCACTTCGAGAAGCAGTGATGTAAAGCTTTGCCGCGTTACGGTGTAAATATCACTATGTATTATATACGTAGACCAGCAGAGGAAGCGCCAGCACCCGAGGACGTAATTGTTACTGAGAAAAAAGTTATTAAAAAAATACCTGTCCAGGCGGACTTCAGGTCCACATTCAGTCCGAGGCATCCAGCTGCTCTCTACCTTCAGTACAATCCACCGAGATTTACACAAACTTTATACCTTCTTTGGTCTCTCCTGCGTTTCAAGTCTCTCCTCAAGGTTCAAGGTTCAAGGAGTCTTTATTGTCCCCGTAGGGCAATTTCTTGCGCAACTAGCAGTGCTAAAACACAACAACAACAACAGTCATTCAAACAACAAAGACAACAGATAGGAAACAACAGCATCATGACAGGTTAGTCACTTGTTTAAGAAAACAATGGCTGCGTGGACAAATGAGTGCTTGAGTCTGTTGGTCCTGCACTTTGGTAGCATGTACCTACGCCCTGACGGGAGAAGCAGGAATTCACCAGCCAGGGGGTGGCTCCGGTCCCCAAGGATGGAGTGGGCCTTGCCCAAAGTTCTGCGCTGATAAAGGGCAGTGAGGTCGTTCAGGTTTATACCTGCTATTTTGCTGCACACTCTCACAATGCCCTGCAGCCTGTTTTTGCTCTTTAGCAAAAACTCCTCAGTTTTGCTCCTCCTCAGTTATTATGCTTTCAGGCTGTTTTGCTGCGGTATTGCGACTTTCCCTTCGGTAGACGCCATGCGGTTCTGTTTACAAGTGCTGCCGTGCACGCGAGAGAGGAGGGTGCCCCTCGTTAGAAAACACTGCGAGTGGCTGATTGGAAACCAAAACTTATGTAGAATGAACCGCATTGGCATGAGGAGAGAGTCACGACAGCCTTAAAAACCTAAACTAAAAAGGCCTGGATTCATGCATATACGCAATCAATGAGTGGTTTATTTTCATTAAATTACCTCTTTGAACACATATTACATCGTGTAGAAAGCATTTCTCTGAAAGAGATTAAAATAAAACCAGGTACAGAGCCTTTAAGTCGGAAGCCATCAATGTGTAAACCAATATGAAGCGCTACAGGTGTGTTTTGCTTTCGTAGCCTATCATGAGCGGCTGCTCACATATTCTGATTGACTCTCAAGTGTTCCCGCTGGGTAATCAAGCATTCTCAACATCCGTAAACACTTTGAATGTTCCAGTACGACGGCTGGTTGACAAGGGGGATGGTTCTATCCAATCTTTTGTAATGACTGTGTCAAATATTTGTTCTTGATTGGCTGATGGATATCCACTCAAGTCGCATGAGATGCATGAGATGTTGCTTTGGCTCTTGCTTTAAATGAGGGGGTCTTAGTATCCTCTGGGCTGAAAACAATCCATCACCGACATGACAGTTTGTATTTTATGCCGCCATCCTTATCAAGCATGCAATCACACACATACACACACACACACACACAAGACTTTAACCCACGCAAAAGAGCTTTTATTTAGGTTTTCTTTCTTATTTTTACACCCATGAGAAATCATCTGTCTTTGTGAATGCATGTGCAAGCCTCTCTGATGCTCAAAGGACAACATGCCAGCGCTCACGTATTTGGCTCTTAAGCACAATTGCTGCGTGAATGAGAGATATAGTCACTGGTGGGATTTGCATCATCCGCTTTAATTCTATTCCCTCCCTATCTGTCTCTGTACAGGCACCTTTCCTACCGTATAGGCATCCTTTCACAGACACACACAGAAGTCAGCACTCATGCCAATGCACACATACAAGCACACAGATGCACAGACGCACGTACACACAATAGCGCTTCTTGATAAGTGAATCAACAGATGGACAGCAGTATTGTGGGTGAGTGCTGCAGGGTGAGTGGTGCAATCTTCCACAATGAATGGGAGCCAGTAGGAGTTTCAGCCCTTGTCAAGGCCCAGTTTCCTCTGCACTCTTTCTTAATTTGGGCCAGCACTGACACAAGACCTGTCCTAGGGGGCCTGATCTCCCAGCCTCTTTCTCTCCACTGTCCTCTGCTTTTAAGGTTGAGCTTTGAACAAGACCAAACTTTAAATACCACGTATGTCTATGCCATCCTCTCTCAAATCTCCTCCAATTTTTTTCTTTTTCAAATCATATTACTCTTATTTCCCTTGTTAATGGCACAATGTCTTTTGCAAAGTTCACCACCGTATTGCTGGAAAGGTTTTAGTGTTTCGCGATGATCCCATGAGCAATGCCATGTGGAGTGATCTGAGCTTCTGTGAGGGTTTTCTTGTGGCGGTGAGGTTTATGAGCATGCTCCAGACAGGAACTGATGTTTTCTGTTTTGGGGGCACATTCTGGTCACTCTCACTTCAGCACATCTGCCAGCACCCAGCAACTCTCCCCCTTGGATGCAAATCAGTCCAAATTCTTTTGCCTCAAGTATACACTCTCCTGTCCTCGTAGTCTCCTTCTGCACCTCTTCGGTCTCCAGAGTCGGTCCTCATGAGCATCATTTGTGGCATCTCATCGCGGTCACGTGCACGTATTACCCGACAGACTCAGCCAGCTTTTAGTGTAAAACTACATACAATTAATGGAAGCAGTGTTATTGATTTTCAGTAAAGTGCCCTAAGCCGAGCTGTGCTGAAGTCCCTTGTTTTCCCACTTTTAATCACTACTGGCCCATTTCCATGGTTAGAGGCCAACCACCACTGCTACTTTAAGCTGAATAACTTCAAGAAAATCTACAGTTGTAAGGATTTTTCTTTAAAAAAAATAAATAAAAAAATATTTTTCTTTATTGAGACTATTTTTTGAGCTAATTTATGAAGTATATTTATTTCTAGATAATTTGCTTAAAGGAATAGTTCACCCACAGAATGATTTAACTTTATTTTCCACTTACCCTCATGGTGAGCAAGACTCTGGAGCACTTTTTTAATATCTCCAATGCAGCCGGCGATCAGGAAGGCTTCTATTTTTCCCCCAACTTTCATATGATGGAGTTCGCCGGGGTCCAAGCCAAAAAGGTCCATAAAAGTCCACAAAAACTTGTCAATATTCCTCCATACTGCTCGTCCAATGTAATCCAAGTGTCCTGAGTGGGTAGCATCCAGAATTTACCCGAAATGACGTCATTTAGTATATTCTTAGAGCCTAAACAGTACTACATCGCATGTCTAGCAAGCACGCCGATGCACGTTCACGAAACTACCGAGGTCGAGGCAGATGAGATCGCGCGCTCTCTTTTTCTTTCTTTGTTTTAAATCAATATCCAACCCCTCCTGTGTTTGTCCCGGTTTGTCTGCAGCTCTGGCGCTCTTAGCACGATGTAAACATTGAATTTCTTCTTCTACGCTTGCATTATCGGCAGAGTAGGCTCTGAACGCCGAGGCTTCTGTAGTTTCGCCAACACGCTTCGGCACGCTTGCAGGAAAAAGGATATAGCACTGCTTAGGCTCTAAAAATGTACGAAATAATGACGTTTCGAGTAAATTATGGACGCTACCCACTCAGGAGACTTGGATTACATTGGACGAGCAAAATGGAGGTATATTGACAAGTTTTTGTGGACTTTTATGGACCTTCTTGACTCGGACCCCGGCGAACTCCATTATATGAAAGTTGGGGGAAAAAGAGAAGCCTTCCTGATCGCCGGCTGCATTTGAGATGTTAAAAAAGTGCTCCAGAGTCTTAATCAGCATGAGGGTAAGTGGAAAATAAAGTTAAATCATTCTGTGGGTAAACTATTCCTTTAAGGTTAATATAAAGACTGACTGATTAAATCCTTCTTAGTTTGTCTGTTTTCCTTTTTATCTCTTCTAATTTGTGGTGTACAGAATAATTTGGGTTTGCAGCATCTGGGCAGATGTGTAGGCACAAGTCATCATGTGATTACTTGAGAAGTTTAAATCCCCATTTGCATGGATGTGATGATTTGAGTTTAAGGATGTAATTAGTGTAAAACAATTAGCAAATTCCGTTTGATATCTTTTTTTTTTTTTTAACTGCTCTCTTTTGTGATTGATTGCAATCTGTCTTCAGCTTCCTAATATCTCAGGATTGTGTTGCATTTGGTGGCAGCTGGGAACTGAGCTTTTAATTTCCCACAACAGAAGATTAACTGAAAATTAACAAAAAAGTTAGATTTTCTTTGTGGTTACACTAATAAAGTTAAACTAAAAAGTTTTTTAACAAAGAAAAAAACAACACATTCCTCTGAAAAAGTCAAGTTGAAGGGCTTAAAATGAAGTAAAAAGCAACCAGACCAATTTGGAAAGATATTCAGAAACCCCAGAACTGCTGCTCAAGATCACTACAAGATTACATGTCAGGTTTCTTGAATGCAAAATAAAAAAGAGTGAGACATGACAATACTGTACATTAACATGCAGCCTTAATTAGTACTAAAGGGGAAAAGTGCCAAGTTTCGAAATTCAAGTACAGTACAGCTTCAAAGTGCTACATTGGGGTCACAGATTAAATCTTAATGTTTGGTGTTTATATTTGTATCTATGTGTTTATGTGCTGGCTGGGTTGATGTTGCATTAATTACTGGAAGCAAAGCGCTAGCTCCAGTTTTGGACATAATGACTTGGCGTGATTCACCCAAAACAGTCATGATGTTCTGTAAGAATATGTTTATTTTAATAGGCTTGCTTCAGTAGATTTTGTGCTCCTCTCGGCCTGAACCAAAATGAATTATCAACCCAGAAATAAATACTTCTCTCTGCTCAGACTTTTTCTTTGTATTTCTACTGAAGGTAATTTGACTTTGGTTAAAGATAACATTCCAGTCGCCTTTTCATCGCAAACAGCAGCAATGCTTCTGCTCAAGGCTAATAAATTAAACACGTACTCTCATCGATAAAAAGAATCATTATTTTGGCTGCAAGGCGCAAACATAAATTCTCGAAAGTGCTGGGAGGAAAAATGACCAAATTGCCATTTTTTCTGGTGCTAAAGGAGAATAAAAGAAGCTCTTACCACCAACAACAGGAAACACCTGTGTAAATCAAGTGGTTTTGTTCATTACTATTATCATTATTATCATCATTATTTTCTTAGATTTTTTTCTTTTTTGTCACATTCAAGCATTAATCAAAGTTTTTGTTGTAGGCTGCAGTAGCTTGCTACCTCACTAAATTGTATCAACTTACTGGGAAGAATGGAAAATCCTCCCATTTTACAAGTGTTAACTAAATAAATCAATTAATGACATCAAATTTCTTATTTTACTGTTAGAATTTTTTAAGGAATCAGAAGATAAACTAAATGTGAGGAAGCTAAACTTTTTAAAGGATAACTTTTTTTTTTTTTTCAACATGGACCTTCGTAGGGAGTGGGTAGCATAGTGGTAATGTCGCGGGTTTTGGTGTGGCAGACCTGGGTTGACACTTGAGCAAGGCTCTTATCCCCCACCAACTGCTACGTGGGCGCTTTAAATAGCAGTCCAATGCTCTCAGGTTCAACGTGAGATGGGTTTAAATGCAGAGAAAAAACTTCCTATATATTGGCACTCTAACTATATATATATATATATTTTTTTTCTATGAATTTATACATGCTTTCACTCACTGGTAAAATTTCTGTATCACTCTGACTTCTTCGGACAATATTTAGGGTAAGGTAGGGAAACGGGCAGAAAGAAAGAGACTCTCTATAAGACATTATCTGTAGCAAAATCCTTAATTTCACCAATGCTTTAAGATGAATGAATGAACAAACAAGTACTATTGTCCTGTGAGTTCAGAGTTTTGCGGATTGTGGTTTGCTGTATAGCTAGCTAGCTAGCTGCTCTTATCAGCTGCGCTTCAGCCACGTGCGTTATTGGGCATGCGTGGGCTGTAAATTGAGGAGAATGGCCCCAAAACTAACATAAATCTAAATCTGCTATCTAATCTATTCAGTGTTTTCCCTACCATTCTATCGCGAGTGTCCACCCCCTAAAAAATCAGGACACCCCCACCCATGCGTGCCCGCACATGATGATACGTACAAAGAGTGCTAAAGATCAATGTGCCAGCATGACATCATCAGTCATGTCGAGGAAGGCTGATAATCCCAAACAAGGATCAATTACAGATTTTTTTTTTCACAAGAACACCTGCTCCATCAACCTCGGGACCGACGATGCGTTGAATCTCCAAAAAGCTTCATGTAATTCACTGGTTTTTGTTTGTCCTACTGGTATAATAGTGAAGGTCTGAAGCTGGATTTATACTCGCACAGCGTCTGTGTCCCGTCAGCGTCGTTCTGCAGTTTCGGCAGGCAAAGAGTAGGGCCAGTATCGACTGGGATACCACAGGGTGGATTTTTTTTTTTTTTTCACCGTGATGGTTCGCTGGCAGCTGACATTCATTACTGTACATTTATTCAGCTACAAAACCCAAACATCCAGAGGCACATGATGAAACCAAACTGATCTGGTCTGACCGCAGATCTCATCAGCTGACTGGGCCGCTCCGCTATAGTTGCGGCTGGACTTCGGAGCAAATATGCAAATCGTTATTTGAATAAACTGGCGGCACAAAAGGGAAACTAAACAGCCACTTCCTCACAAGAAAAAGCTTTAAAACTTGATACTCGCGCTAAAGTGTAATTTAGAAGTGTGTCATGATGGTTTGACGTTGGGTGCAGCGAGGGAAGGTTTTCTTTGTGCCTCTAAAAAACAAAGTGCAAATTCTATCCATGTCCTTTTCTTTACAACAAAGAAAATTTTTTGAGTGTTTCTGTTTTTGTTGATGTGGTTCAATTCATTAATTAATTTAACAATGCAGTTATTTTCAGCCCTCAAGCAACCAAACCACCACCTGCCCCTGAAATACTGAAATATTGAAATCTGAGATATTCCACATATGGAACGTTCTGGATTATCCTACTGAAGCTCAACAGAGCCAGAATATCTTTCCACACAGTCCTGATTTCATCCTCCTTCACTTCCTCGCTGCCTCTCTCCGCTGTTCTCTCCTTTATCCTCACCACTCTATTTAACCTCTTCTTTTGTTGCTTGCTTTTTTCACCTCGGCCATCTGGTCATCCCCCAAAGCACACATCCTCTTCAAGCATAGCGGTATTTCTCTTCACCTGAGTGCCTCTCACTTTCCCCTCTCAGATTGTTTCGCCCATAATTTCGCCCCGCTCCATCGGCTGAACCACAGGCTACAGTTTGGAGTTTGGAAGAAACAAAGAATGCAGAGTGCAATCTGGAGCAGAGCTGCTGTGGAGAAATGCTCTGCCCTCAGCTTCATCTCCTTGTAATCAAATAAAAGTGAAATAAATGTTTTGCTCCGCATGGAAATAAAGGCGGCTAAACCTGTCTGACTCTGAAGAAATAATGCATCAGTTTTAATGTGATTCTGTGAGCAGCATGGAATTTCAATAACGTTAATTTACTTAAGTCAGAAAACCACGTATGTGCAGGTAGTTATTGTGGAAGCTTGTGTATGACTGAGTGGTGAAGAACACAACACATAACTCTCACTCATCTGCTCCCTTTATTTTCCATCTTCTTCAATCCCATTTGGTCTTTTCTCTTTTTTTCTGTCTCTGTAGATAACTGTGCCTCTTCCTCCAACCCTCCTCCCACTTCTGCTGCAGGGAACCATGCATCCCATCTCCAGTTCACTGGTCAAACACACACAGTGTGCCGCCCTCATTCCCTTCTATAATCAGGACACTCGGCAGTGCTACAGGGATGTTACATTTCCGATGCATCACTTGAGATGGCTGGCCCGGAATGCCAGTTGAGAGGGATATGTCCTGTCCTGCAGGCAGGCTGAGATAATTCATAAAATAAGGGGTAAAAAAAAAAAAGAAGGAAAACAAGAAGTTTTCTACACTCATAACATTTAGGCATCCATGCTCTTTTGTGGCCTGTGAGCCAGAGTCTTGCATAGCCTCTGGGAAAGCGGCTGGGAAAAGTAAATGTCAGTGATGATTGTACTCTTTAGCAGTTTTCTTCGTCTTTGTCACAGAATCCACATTCTCGTTTTCTCACTTTTGGCTCAGATTTTTCTCTTCCAAACCACTTTTCCTCCATTTCCTGCTTAAGTTTCTGTCTCCTTCTCCCTCTGGTTCTCCTCGTTGCTATTGCTGGTAACTCCCCCCACCAACTCTCCCATTCCACTCGCTTACATCAGGACCGGCCATTCCTGTTCTGAACTGGAGAAGGAATGCTGTCACAAGGAGATATCTTGTAAGTGCCCAGGGGGATCGCATCAGCTCTTGTCATACAGAGATGTGAAGTGAATCAAACTGTTAGCTCAAATGGCAGACCCACATTCAAGAACCACTCGACTGCAGTGGTGCCGTGAGACGATACAGGGAAGCTGTTACAAGTCCTGCTGAATCAACTTCTAGAATCTATTTATGCTTCAAATTATCTGCTTGATTAAATTACACCAGTGCGCACAAAAACACACATGCACATACTTATACAATGTATTCAGTAATTAGTTTTAGAGTATGCATATATTTTAATCTTGAATAATGTTACCTTATGTTGACTGTAATTATGTGACATAATCATGGTTGCATTTAACAAAACCAGACTGTGCAGTAGCCCAACAGTTAGACTAAATGCAACAAGAGAGAGCACATGCAAATGTACCTAAGAAGTAGAACATACAGATAAACATTTTGCAGATGAATTATGCCACAGAAAAGTGAATTTATATATACAGATGATAGAGTCCACAAACCTGCAAGAGGCTGAAAAAACAACAATACTGCCCAAGCAGAAAGCAATGAAACTGCTATATGGTGAACGATGCGAGGAACCTTGCAGGGTACCATTTGTTAGCAAAGCAGCTGTTTCGCAGGTGATCACATCCAAAATTCACACTGGTTTATTAAACAGCTTTTTTTTATTTTTAAATTGAACTCTGAATTTGTCATCTGCTCCATGTTCACGCAGCTAGGTTGGGAATTCCCGCTGCTCAGTGCCTTTGGTGGATTCACATCAGCTCGTTTTATATGTGCGTGAGTGTTTGACCTGAGCAGTGCGTGATGGACATTCGGGCAGAAGGAGCGAGGCCGGGAGATGCTCTGTTGCTCAGGTTGGTTTGCCTGGAGCTCGTACATAAGAGATTAGGAATCTCGTCGTCATGACGACAGATTTCTTACTTCCTTTTATACAATTTTACTTTATGCTTTGCATCTGCCATACTGATTCTAATAGATCATAAGAAAATGAACAAGACCTGCATGTAAAATTCTATAAAATAAAAAGAATCATTCTATGATGCTTTATTGCTATAAGCCAGGATGCATTTAAAGATTAAATGAAGACTGATGAGCTGTATCACTACAAATAAAGAAGAGAAAAGGAAACATTCTATAAATTACTTTTGTTTCAAAACATGTTTTGTAAAGCCCCACAAGTAGCTGACTTTTTGAGATGTTGGTTGTATTCAGAGTTTCTGTTTGCTTGCAAACTTAGTGGACAAAAAGCACAAGAAAAAAGATCAAATAATAGTTCAGTATTGGAATTATTGTTGTTGTTACTATGTTATTATCATGAATTGTATAATTGTACCCTGTATAATTCCAGTTTTGTAATTACGGTGAGCTTGTAAGTTATAGGAACTTGATAGTTTTATCATATATATGGTTTTATTATAGTTTTACTATATCATTATTACATTATTATTGTTATAATTATTATGACAACATATGAATATATGAAGTTAAAATGCTTTTTTGGAATTGATATTGGTCGAACAAAGTAATGATAACTAGTTTATTATAGGACCATGTGATGATTTCTGAAAGACTGTAATGGCATGATAAATGGAGTTGTTGTATGTTCCTGGGGTGGGATTAGATAAGCTCATGCTTCCACCCACTCTTTTTGAACTTGTTTTTATGTTTGTTTGTTCTGTTGTTGTGTTTGTTTGTTTTCAGTTTGTTTGTTCAAATTGTTTCTGTTTGTTTTATGTTGCCATAAAGTTCAAATAAACCTTGTCAATCAATCAATCAATACCTAAGCGGCACTAGAAAACACAAGCAAGATGTAGGCTGATGATTCTGATAATATATGGAATTTTTTTCATAACATAATTAGCAACTATATAACATATGAATTGATGGTAAATAATTAACTTATAAAAAAAATGAGTAAATTTAGAAAAACAAAAACTATTCTAAAGTGAATTGTGTAACAGGGCTAAACAGTTATAACCCTGCACAATTATTAATCTCTTAAACAAAACCTGAAACTTTCCTTTCCCTTTGGTTTATGGAATAAGATATGAGCAGGCCTCGGAGTTGGAAGTGGGACAGTATTAAATAATAAAGTTCATCTGAATGAAATGATAAAACTGCTTTTCAAGTATCTGCAAGTCTGCCTAAAGTAGTGAGAAAAAATTAAAGAAATGCTGCTCTTTGACTGGAAAATTTACTCAGAATTCCAGTCAGAAGTGATGCTTTCAGAGATGTTAGTGAATTATGACCGTTAAATAAATTACATAAGATTTAGTCTTAATAAATATGAAGACTGAAACACTTGGGTTATGTGGCAACTGAGGAAAAGATAAGATAAAGATGCTTTATCAACACATTATTTCTAAAATAATACCAAAGCTCTATTAATTTAGAATAAGAATATATAAGTAACAATATGAGTGTATCATTAAACTAGACTTTATTAGTAGCCTACATTAAAACTGTAAAATAATGACATAACAGAAAACAGATAGCGATCCTACAGAATATGTTCTAAAAAAATATTCATTTAGAGCAGAAATTAAGCAAAATAAATGCTTCATTTGTTTTACTCATCGTAGTGATAGGCAGTAGGCAACCTGTTCAGAAAATAGTGAAAGAAAAAGGTAAAGGTTTCTAATTTCTTCCAACATACATCATTAAATTCTCAGGATTAAGTCCCATTAAGCTGTCTGAATCCTGAACCCCCAGTTCACCATTAAAAATGCCTGCCACATCAAAGGTTTGAGTGTTGCTGTGAGCTGCTATGAACATATTGTGCTGTGAATGCGAAACAGACCTGTGGAGCAAAGGTCAGATTTGGCTCACGTGCACATACTTCCAAAACACTAAAGTTCATTTCTTATTCTCTTTCCTTTCTTGTTTTTCCTCCGCAGCCCTTCAGCCATGAGCTGCCTCTCCTCTCCACCTGCCATCTTGATGATATAGTCATGTACTTGTGGCTAGTGAGCAATCCTCAAGGGAGTCAATGACTCATCTCCATCTCCTTCTGACAGATATTTTCACCTTCAAGGTCTTACCATCACGCTTTTGTTTCAACACACAGCAACACACTGGACTGACAGCCTCAACAACACCTCCACTCCAGCAAAGGACCAGCACACGTGGGGATGTCTACATTATCTTTACCGCTCTCTCCTCATCATAATGCAGAGAGAAAAAGAGCAAGAGCTTTAAACAAGGATGCTGTTCAAACGTTCGATACATTAAACACTCCAAAAGTTCAGATAACAGTGTTGTGATGCAGATGTCAGATTGGACGACTTGCTGCATAACTCTGGCCACAATCAGTTTAATACATGCAGAAACCTCACTTTGCATACCCCAATCCGCTGCATGTCATCTCCTTGACACATGCAATTAAGGACTATCTTTGTGAACAGATAACAGACCTAACCTCTTTGGCCCTAACTTCACCTCAGCTGCCATACACTGAGATCCTGGCACGTTGCGTGCAACAAATTACAACTTCTTGGTTGGGCTTGTGCAGTCCACCGTTTGCTGCAATGCAGAGGCAAGAGGAGTGTTTCAGGACTTGTCTTATCTTTTCAACTTGTCTTACCTTGTCAGTGCGGTGTACAGTGAGGACAGCTGCTAAACGCTGACCTTTTGAGTGTGGCAGTGTGCATTTTTAAGGAGGATTCAGCAGAGTATGAAACATGTAAGGCTTATGATAGTCTGTAATTGGATTTCCCAGAAAGCTGGTGACAAAGTCGCTCACACACCACTAATCCTCCCAATCACCACTGCGGGCATAAAGTGTGCTCGTCTTTGCAGATGAATGTGGAAGAAGAGAAGAGAATGGTGCATGAAGTGAAGAAGAGCATGGGGGGTTTTGTGGATGAAGAGGGGTGTGGATTGCAGCAAAACTGAACAAGGGCAGACACTTAGGGTGTCCTAAGAAACCCGTCCGATCGCCACCTGTGAGGTGGGAGTGAGGATGATGGGAGGAAGCAGGGTGCCAAGGACAGCGAGGAAAAGCAACAAGGAAGACAGAGTTCACCATGTCACATCATAAAAGCAAACATTCAAAGTGTTGCTGTCAGAAGTGGTCTTGGCCTCTGCCATCACAACAAGCAGGGCAGATTAGCTCTGCTGAATCACAGGAGACAGTTCACCTCAGGGCTGCCTTTAAGGAAGGAGACGCCAAGAAAAAAATCGCAGCCCCATCAAAGAGATTAAGGGAATAGTTTAAGGAGATGACTAAATTATTTGACTTGACTACAAGAGTGCTGTTCTTGCCTGAGCAAAAATTCATGGTGATATTTCATGGATAGTGTGCTGCACCCAGCTGACTTGTTTTGAATCCAATTCCACATATGCAGCAAGAAGAACCTGGCAGCTGAAAACCTTCCCCTTCCCTGCTCTTATTTACGCTTATTTACATGACTGGAAAAAAACAAAAACTTAAAAGCTAGGAGAGTAAACTTTATGGAAGTCTGGAAGCACTGGGATACTAGATGTTCTTCTATTGGTAACTTTAATGCTTCCTGACTGGTTCTTTCCACTAATTCCAACCCTTAATGCAAAAGCTAAATGCACATGCATTGTTCATTTAACCTTAGTTGGCTTCTATAAAATCCTTCATGGTGTCTTTCTCGGTTTGCAGGGGCTGGCCTGTCATTTCAAACGACTTGCGAATTGGCATGTGGAAGGGCCAGCGATCGAACTTTGGGATTAGTGAACAGCATTTTCTGCCATCTGAGCGCTGCAGCTATAAATGTATGGCTTATATCCGCAGGCAAGGCCAACAGTGCTGCACATGGACACCGAATCACTATCTACCAATCTTAGGAGTTACTCTTCCTGCAAACTGAGCCCTTGCCTGATCAAATTGCACATATCCTTCATATCCTGTGGTGTTGATACAATCCAAGCTGCACAGCTGAAGGAATTTCATGGTGAAGCTTCGTTACAGGGCTGAATTTGAAGACGGAAACTCTCCAGGACCAGTCTCTCCCACCTTTTTGTCATTTTGTGAGAAATCATAAAATAAGTAAAGCAGGACAGTGGATGGGATCAGTAGTTTAACCTTAAAGACATCTTTTGAAGAGTTCTCTTCCCTTCTCAGCCTCAAAGCAGGTGCAATTAGGCATGTGGAGTCCAGTGCCACTTTTCATCTTATTAGTGCCCTTGCTGAATTGGTGCACCGTCCTGAATGTTAATGCTGCAGAGGATAGCAGAGAGACATAGATGGAAAACAAGGGGGCTAAACTGAGTGACTGAGATATAATCCAGGGCTTGTGAAAGCAAGCCATTGAAACGTGTCTCATACATACTTATTTTCACTTTTCTAAAACATATTTTCCCCTAAAAACAAGATTTTCTGCATGCAACTGAAGAGCAGCTTAAACATATGGAGTAAAGATGGCGCAAAGCTATTATGAATTAAATTAACAATAAGCTGGCAGTGTTTAGGCTTCAGGTTTTTTTTTATGTAATTTACAGAAAATTACTGCAGAAGAAAAATTGTTGTGTAATTTCGATTTGATACCCGCATCGGATATTGGCTCCGATACTGACTAATTAGCTAGATTGGATATCGGATAAATGAAACCGATCCAGTAGTTCAATCCGGTCATTTCTTTTTTTAAATAACATCAAACATATCAGTACAGTTAAAGTGATCTCGTCACTTCAATTCTATGTTTGCAAAGCCGGTAATGTCATCACACAGAGCAGAGAAGTGCTACTTATTTATTTTTGCTGCTTATGTACACTTTTTTTGTTTACAGATAATATTCAGTACATCTATATTCTTTTTAACCTTTTTTTTAATAAAATTTTTACCTAAACCTTTTTTATAACCTTTTAAACAAGACTAAATGTTTATCTTAAACCTGATGCCTTAACTCACACGGCACAGTATGTGCTTCATTCAGTCGACAGTATCGGATCCGTATCGGGTATTGGCTGACATGCTCAGCCCAGGTGTCAGATAGGGATGTAATGATATGAAAGTTTCATATCACGGTTATAGCGACCAAAATGATCACTGTTATCACTATTATCACAGTATTATTGAAATACCCCACTAGCGTCTTTAAAAATATCCAAAATGGGTCTCGACGTCTACTTTGTACTTTTTAAAGGGGGAAAATCTCCATAGAACTGTCCACGTGGGTGCCTTTGTTGCTTTCCACCATGTTTTCATGAATTGAATAATACAAACTGGGACTGCTGCTGCTTTTCCAGTAATAAGCAACACCATAGTGCAGTGGCGGACTGGCCATCGGGAGCACCGGGACATTTGCCGGTGGCCTGGCTGCCAAACTGGCCTGGCCTGTCTGGTCCCTTTTGAGTTTTAAATAAATAATCTGTCATGCCGGCTCATGAAACTCACAGACGCAGGCAGAAAGGTTGGGCGTTTTTTGTGACTCTGTCACCGCTGCAGACACGCGTCCCCCCCACCCCACTGCTGCTCCTGATGTAGCTCTGACGAGCTGACGAGGGGCAAGATGGAGCAGCAGCGTCGGGGCGAGATGAAAGGTGGAGCAGAGGGCAAGACTTAAAAAGAAGAAAAATACACAACAACAGATGAAGAAAAGTGCATCAAAATTGCTGACATGTTTGTCAGTTAGGGAGCAGGTGAGATATGAACACACTAGTGGTGAAAAGGGACAATAGATGCACACCCATCCATCCAGCTAGCATCATAATGAGCTGATGAGCTAAAACTTGCTTCATTAAAAAAAAAATAAGATAAAATGTAGCAAAGGATATTGTAGATTTTAGCATAGGGTTAACTATACAGATGTAAGATAATACATGATAATGAATATTGAAATCCTTGTATTCATTCATTTAACTTCTATTTAAGCTGGTAAAAAAAAACAAAAAAAATGAGATCAAGAAAATATTAACATAGCAAATGCATATAAAATGGTCAGGTTCTGAATCCAAAAATCTGGGAAGTTACGGGTGGCTATTGTATTTATTTATTTATCTATCTATCTATTTATTTGTTTATTTATTTATTTATCTATTTATTTTTAACAAAGATGGAGAAGGGAGCAGTACCAGTACTGTCAGCAGCAGTGAGGAATCACAGCAAGAACCTTCAGGTACAATTTAAGTACAAACCAAACATGCTGCTGATAGTTTTAGAATAATTAATAGAATTACATGTTAGATTATAAATAGGCTGAGTATCAAGTTTAGGTGGATGATGGTGTAATCTTATTTGATTTACAGTATGGTTAATTGTACAGACTGCACATTTGACCATATTGTAGTTTTTTTAGTACAATTTCAGTTTATGTGATTTACATGCAGATTGTTGTAGCACAAGGAATGTTTATTTTGTAAGGGAAAGAAACAAAAAGCTGTATGTGGCCACATGTGGAGCCTTTGTTTTATTATTTTACAGTTTTACATCAGTAGGCACCCAGCCTAATTCACTCTGAGTGTTTTGCGTTAATTTGGTGGAGGTGGCCTGGGATGGTATCAAACTCCCAGCCTGAATTATTGTCCCAGTCCACCCCCGCCATAGTGAGTTTTTCAAAGTGCATTAACCAGTCACGGTTTAAACAAAAATTAAAATTTGAAATACTATTACTAATCGTCGGGAATTTCATCATGGATCTGTAAATGTCACCTGTGTCAAAGGTCTTAGAAAACTAAATGCAGTGTAGCAGTTTTGACATGATTTTAGTTGATATGTGAAAACTTGGATGCAATGCAGAGGCAAGAGGGGGGTTGCTCTGGTCCTTTTCTTAGTGTTTAGCCATAACTGTGTTCTCACATATGTATTCAGTAAACTGGCCTCAATCAAACCATAAAAAAGTGTCTTTATTCTTCATAACTATAAATTTTGACTTTTCAAAAATCGAAATTATCCTTTCTTGGCATGAAATAGAAACCTTCTATGATTTGCTATATTTGAAATATGCATTAATGCAAAGTGTATTACGTCAGAAATCTGCTGTAACATTGAATTCAACCTTTTCTGTTTTACTGGAAACTATTTCAGATTAAACAGAGGAAGGTAGAATTACAACCACACAGTGTAGTAGTATAATTTTGTGTTACTCTCTTTGTTTTAATCTGATTTTACTAAAATAAACCTGGGTGCTGATTGCTAGCTCTGTCAAATTCCACCAAGCAAATCCACATAATTGGTTTCTGAGGTTTGCTACATACAAAACTCTTGAATCCATTTTAGTGAAACTGGCTACAAGATTGAAATGCTCAGCTAAGCTTTTACTGCTGTTATTTACTTTAACTTTTTATAAGATCTGTAAGCATCTCTAAACAGCACATTCACAAGTTCACACGATTTTAGACTTTTCACAAAGGTTTTTTGTTTTGTTTTGTTTATTCAAGTGAGTCATCTCCACAACGTTCGTTGACAAATCTAAATTCTATAAATCTACTACTTTCTTTTCAAATGTAAGATTATGCAACATTCATGACTTCATCCATATGCATGTCTCCATTTGTCCTCAAAGTTTTCTGATGACATAATATCATAACACAAGTTTAGATGAAGAGAAGATTTTGTATAGAGCTGCTCAGTTATGGGAAAATCACAGTAATTTTGATCAATATTGAAATCACAATCATTTAACATGATTGCTCCAAGGATGGACATTTATTCTTTTTTTTTTTTCTTTTCATCTTACGTTATATTTCATGTTAATTTGTAATCAATTTGTTAAAATAAAACATGAACATTTTTTACTTTTTGCATTTAAGTGTCAACAGTCCACAAAGACATCACTAATATCTGACTTGAGAAGTTATATTTTCAGTGTGATTGCAGAGCAGAGGTGAATATGTCCTAACCATCGCTAGAAGGGACTGTTACTCCTACATCAGAGTCTCCATAAAGGCCCATTTATGCTCCCTTACGTAGGTAAATGGTAACGTTGTTTCATGCGGTGCCCTGCGTTGCTGTTTTCATACTCCAAGTTCATAGTTAATTTCCCTGTTTTGATGTGAGTCTACATCACTTGGTGTCAGTAACGCAGATATGAGTGTATTTTCAGACACACTCACACAGCCTCCCCTCAAAAGCTCCAGCCATGTCTACAGATGCTCTTCTTGTTTGTTTGGCGTCTTCTTTCTCAGGTGCTTTTATTGGGCTATTTAGCATCGGCAGTTTTGTGTTGTTTTCTTCCGTTTCCTGTTCTTCTTCTCTGGTTTGTTCCTGCATATCAGCTACACAGCTCAACACTGACCCCGTGGTTTCCGGTGGTGTTGCTCCGTCTTCTGCGTTGAGTGACGGACCAACAAGCCCCTCGAAAACACACCAAATTATGAAAGTAACCGACGCAGATGGCAGACGAAACTGTCCGTCTGTCTGCGCATCTGTCTTCTGCGTCAAGCATAAATGGGCCTTAAGTCTCCAGTAACACACGAAAAGCCACTCAATTTGTTTCTAGCTGCTTTTTTGTATAAGCCGCAATAGCGGTCTGAATTCATGCTTAATTGTAGCAACATAATTGCGAGGTTGGCAACAGTGACCACAGCAATGGTGGAGGGTCTCCTTTAGTATTTGCCCGGATTCCCCCCAGGAAGCAGAAGAAGTGTGTGTGTCATTCAGAACGCATAACAAAATAGCAGAGACTAACATGGCAAAACTATTCTATTATAATGTATTTTGTTTGTTTTTTGTGGATACCAATGTTTTTGTGATTGTTGGAGCTGGACTCCGATCAGTTTCTAGTTATTTTGGTCATGAGTCAGCAAAAAGCAAAAAGTGTTTAAAAACTCTGAGGTGCATGTGCCGCTGTGCAGTGTTCATCAAGTGAGGGCCAGCATAATGATCCCTTCCACTAAAATATCACATTAGTTATCTGTTAACTCGTATCACAATTTACAATCAATTTCTTTACATGTCTTTTTTGTTTCATCCACCTGCACTGATCTTTGAATTTGGTGAGGGTTGGTGAGGTTAAGATGGTGGAAAAATTAGGCCTGAGGCCATAAATATCAGTGCTGTAGATCAAAATTTCTTTATGTGTCGACAGCAAAAAGAGTACAGTGGTTACCCTTTAGTAATATTTTAGGGATCCTACTAAACAAACAGACATAAATAAATGTATGCTGGGAAGTAAGGGTAATGGAGCGACAGCATGGCAGTCAAATATCTTGTATGATGTGCTACAATGGTCACAAGTAATAAAAACAAGGTTGCTTTGAAAGAAAAAGAGGCTTTTTGCCTGTGCAATATATTTAGTATGTAATAATGGGGCAAATAAAATAGCTAACCATAAAAAGAATAAAATATTGATGTCTAACTTAATGTGTAAAGGTGTCTAAGCTCTATGGTGTCATATAAACCATGTTTATCTAATTTGACTTCCCAACAGTTTTTCACATTAATGCATCCTATTAAAGATATTTTAGACTTTCCAAAAAAATCTTCAAATAGAAAGTAAAATTTATTACCAATTTGATGTTATTGCATATGGTCATAGTTTCAAAATAATGTGAGCATTATTATTTTTGTAAGATTATTCCTTGGGAGTGCATGAAATATAAAAAAAGCTAAATATGAACCAAAAAAATCATACTTTAGAGTTCATGAGTTCAAACTGAAATTGACAGTTTGCTTTGTAATATTACCATTCGACTTTGCTTTATCTTTCAGATGTACTTGTCTAACCCCGGGCTTTTTGTCAGCCAGTACAATTGACTGACTTGGTTTGTTGGCCCACTGGATCTATTTTTAGTCACGCAGCTGTGCACTCACAGATTGCTGAGATCTGTTGGAGTACCAACATAACTTAAGGCCTAAAACTGCTAAACTGAAACTTTTTTAGTTTGCCCTTAAAAAACAGTTTCAGGGACAAATATATTACACAATATTTTAGGATGTACAAAGTTATTGACTTTTGATGGTCATTGGGGAAAACTTCTGCTAAAGTTCTGTACACATCACCTTGTGAAACAAGTCTTTATTACCCCTAAATATTTCATTCGGATCCATGGGGTCCCCAGGCTAAAAACAGCTTTTACTCAGGGAAGAACCCCTGAAATTGGGAGTGAAATGTTCACTGACTTTTCATAAACTTTGGCCACTGGAGAGCAGTTTGAAAACTTAAGCTTCTTTACACATAAAAGACCCAAAGTCTATCCCCTTACAGCTTAGAGACGGTTCTTGTACAGTAACAGCAGCAGCTGCAGGAGAAACACTACAATGGGCAGGGAAACACTTTGCACAAAGCCAGGAGAAGAAAGCGATAGAATATAAAGTGTGCATGGTGAAACCTGTCTATGCCCATAGTATGTTTCAGAAAGTCGTGTTATTAACTCTCACTATTCATTTCCACCAGAATAATCGTGGTAAGTCATTTTAAAGATGTTTTTTGTGGTCATTTTTTATGTCACTGTCGGCTACAGAAGGCATGCAGCTCATCTGTGGCGGTATAAACCATCACAACATGACTGACGGCATTTTCTGTACACTGAACTTAAGCTGCTGTATGTGCCTGCAGTTCTGTTCAGTATGTGCATACACAAGCAGGGGCTACCTCATCTCTTCATCTTACGTGCCTCCCTCCCTCTCTACTTCCTTCCTTTATAAACACGGCTAAGCCACTGAACTCTTTCGTGTCCTTTTTCATCATATTCTAGCACTGTCAGGGCTGCAAAGGGCACCAGCATCTGAGAGAGGTTTTCCATTGAGGCCTTTGGAATGGATTCTCTCCAAACGGCCTTTTCATTCGGCAGCTGCGATGGATTAGCTCTGTCATGGGTCCAGATGAGGTTCGCTTTCCTGATCTGCACAGCACGCTGCAGAAAATAAAGCCACAATACCAAGATAAAGGAGGGCGGAAAAATAAAATTAAGAGACGGGGGCAAAACAGACGGCTACCCGACGGTTGATCACAGAATGATGGACCACTTCAATATTTCATCGCCACAGTCATGCATGGACACACAAACAAGAGCAGCGGCCTGAGAGCAACCACCCACAGGTTTTACGTAGCCATGTGTGAAATGGCAAGAGCCACACAACAGCACTCTCTCCGAATTAACCATTGGAGGGAGAAACAGAGGAGGATCATGGTTGAAAGAGCACATCACGTTTGCTTAATTTTCACTCATGGGGATAGTGAGCTCACAGGACAGGGGAGCGTCGGTAAGAAACATGTAAAGCAAGACCACACACATGAACGTCGCATCATTATAACTTCAACAAACTGAAGGACAGAGATGGTGACATCCTTCCTGATAACCAAGCAGCAGGCAAGTCAAAGCACCAATGGAGCTTCATAGTCCCCTACAACAGAATCAAAGCGCATTACTCATGGCTGTTTGCTTATCATCCTACTCTTTACAGCATTCATGCAGAACTGATCAAATTCATGCGTTCCGTGTGAATCAGTGAACAATCTGAAATAAACTTATTGTGCTGACAAAGCCAACTAAAATGATTCAAGGGGATTGGATTCTGTTCCTCAGCCTTGCCAGAGGATGTTTCTGTTTCCCTGTCATTAACAGTTTACCCCATCACATCAGCAGACCCCTCCATGGCACTGCCAAGGAGGTCTTGCCCTGCAGCTGCAGTCACAGTTGCAGTAATTGTGTAAATTCACCCCATCTGCAGGAGCGTTGGTCTGCATTGTGTCTTCCATTATATAAGAAATGTTTAATATTAACCATTAAGGCTATTCAAAGCACAGCATGTCTTATTTGCATCTTTGCATCACTGCGAGGAATATGCTAATATTTATATAGTTTTTCCTCCTTGTCTCCTTTTGCCTGTATGCTAGAGTGCCCATCCACTAGTTTCACAAGGTTATGATGCTTCAGTGGCCCAGCGACTGTGAACTGTCACAAGCAATCACTTATGATGGAGCCCTTGTTTCTGCACAGACATGCTGCTTTGGCAGAGCTCTGCTCGCGCCTGCCTCATTTGAAACAGGCTTGAAACGTGCAGATCAATCTGCTCAGGCGGCAGACGGAGAGCTGGAAGCTGGAAGCCCCATCGCACTGTGATCCAATATTTACAAGTTGGGAGTCTACACTGTGACACTCCCTGTTGGTGTTTTGTATTTATCACAACACAACCATAAAATCTACTTTATTTTAACTGTCTTTAGCACAAAAAATATATGCTACATTAGGTATACAGCAGGAAATGATGTAGCTATACAGCTGATAACGTATAGCCCGGTCCAAAAGATTAGATTGCTTTTTATGAATCGTTGGGCTTTTCAGAAAGGGGAAAAAAAAATGCTGTCTGACCTTGGTTTGGACAATGTAGGCAGCAGCTAGTGAGGAAGACTACAGAGTTTCCCTTTTTCCTTTAGGAACCAGAAAGGCCGAGCAATGCAGGCATGCGGATGTGCTATTCCAGCTCAAGTAGGGGATTACTGATTCAGTGATTACGGGCATTGTAGTGGAGTCTTGTGAATGGCCAATAGCAAGCTGAATGTGACTGCAATGACTGCAGGAACACAGCTGTGATGAGCTTTGTGGGGAGAGATTAAATATATATACAGTAAGGGGGTGTGGGGCATAGAAATGAGAGAGGCAGCGTGAGGAAAAGTTAAAAATGCTGACTGCAGCATCAGAGATGTTTACATCAGACAAGTTTTGAAAACGCTCCTCTTCCCTTCTCCGTCTACACACTCCCTCCCTGCCATTTCAAAAGCGGTGCGTGAGGGTAAATGGCATTTTGAAATGAAAAATAATCTCTAGCACAAACAACATAACCCACTCGCCTTGAGAGGTTTTGCTCACTGAGAAAACAAAATGGAAAGCAGCCGTCACACAGAGCCGGACTGCTGGCATGAGATGAATAGTCCAAAATCGTAGCTTGCCCCTTGTTTACTTAACTTAAAATGCACAACAAGTAGCGCTTGTGTCTTATCAGAAGCAGTTTTGCTTTGCACAGAGAACAGCGGCGGACGAGTTTAATGCACCGCTAAAATTTTGTGTGCGCCTCGCTGTGTGGCCACTCTCAGTGTTTATCGCTGCGTTTTCATATGGTCAGCCAGCTCCTTTTGTTCATCACAAGGCTGTGTTGATATCATCTTCAATAAGGGAACACAGACTTAGCCTGTCATTGTTGACTTATAGTTCAGAGCCTATCCCATTATTTGAACAGGGGTGAACAGATGTGTGGAGCAGAGATGGGCTGTCATGTTGCATCAAGTCTGCTGACGAAAATGGGAGCTTGATCTACGCCTTGTATTCATGGCTTACCATAAAGCTCACATATGCATCACTGTTCCACATATTATACTTGAACCTTTTCTTCTCAGGGTGGTTAGGGGTAACATTAGGGTTTAAGCTGTGGCAAAAATAGCTTTATAGAAGCAGAGATTGTGTCATAGCTTTGCATGCAGGATTTCCCGAAGCATTTAAAGCATTTTTTGTGATCCCAGAATTAGTATACTATACTATGCATTATATAAAAAGCATCTGTTCTTATGCTAATACAATACTAGACACAGTAATTCCTTTTTGGCTATGTTTGTGGTGACAGGCTGTAGAATGATGATGGTGTCCTCAGGTTGCCAGGACTTTCCATCCTTAACATTCCTTGTTAATCCAGCCTCTTCCTTACAATTTATATTTGCCCTATAAAACTGAGCAGATAGATAAAGGAAATCAATAGGAAATTAAAAAAAAAAGAAAAGAAACGCACAACAACCCCACAAAAGGCATGAAAACAACATTAAAAAATGACAACACAACAATAACAACCACGGCTGGTGAAATCTTTAAAAGTGAAAATGTTAACTGATCCTTCAAATCAAAAAATATTTTCCTACGCCACATCCTTATACGCTTCTGCTGAAAATGGCCAAATGCCCAGTGTTTGCTAAAGATGTTGTAGAGATTTGAAGGCACCACAGTAGCAAAGAAGGAAATCTGTTGTTTTACCAAACAACATCTGCCAGCATCACCGATTCCAAGACAAATAACTCTCTGACAGCAGCACTTCTCCTTAGGTTGGGTTTAAGAGGATCTTTGATATTCTGATTAAAAATTCATTGTGTTGAATCTGCCTTGCAGTGTGTACCATGTTTTTTTTTTTTTTGGATGTTTTTTTTTCTTCTTTATTTTGAATCTCATTACTGCTTCGGCAATGTGCTTAACTAACAACAGAGGGCATCTCATGGGCAGTAAATTAGGTCAAAAATAATATTCCCTTCAGAGGTTTGGCCTTTGGAATTTCTCCAGCCTTTTATGTGTTGTGCTGCATGAAAAACTTTAGCCTGCTGTGTCCTCTACAAACTCCATCCATAACTGTAAAAACACAACAAGATTCCATTGTGGCTTCCATTAAATTAACCTATATTTAGTATTTTTTTCCATCAGCAGTAACATTTGGTGGAGTATAGACCACGGTGTTGCTGCTGTGCAGTAGTAATTATTGTAGCACTTGCTTCAACAAATTTAATTAGGAAAATGAATATTTTTGCTATTTTAGCATCAGTTCCCTAAAGGAAAAAACAAACTATAAAACAGTCACTGTGCTTTGTTGTGTTCTATCTGAACTGTGTTTTTAGTCACACCCATGTACTGACATTGTGTCCCTCTCTCTGAGATTTTACAGCTCCCAGAGCATGTAACCCCATCACAGCCTGTTTCTGTACCTCTCATTTGAGTGAAACTCACATTGAGCCACTTCAACAGGCCTTTGAGACCACCTGGCCTGCTGTCCTCAAAACCTCTCTTTTACATCACTGCATTACGGCTCATATGTCACTCACAGGCTTTTTGCTGTTCTAGTGCTTACGAAATGCATTTTTATTTCCCTTTGTTTTTTGCAGAGTTGCTTTTTCTTCAAATCCTGCTATGTATATTTACAAATCATATTTTATAGAATAGTGCCTGTTGAACAAAGAGATGAGCCAGCAATATTTTTTTTACTGTGGCCTTTACTTTGGATGAATGATGAACTATATCATGGAAAATAGTTAGATTTACTCAGTAAGAAATTATAAAAAGGAGGCGTGCGACTGCATACACCAAAAGCGCGCTCTGTGCATATGTGTACACACTTGCGTGCAAATGCACATGCCTGTGCATCCATAAACAAGCCTCCATCTGTGCCTCCAACACAGCTGGACTGTGATGTCCCCATACAACCTCCATAGCCTGCAGAAGTCTGTAACTCTCAAACAAGTAGTCATGCGCTCATGCACACACATACTCCGAGCAACCTCTTCGAAAAAAAAAACAACAAATAGGAACTCTAGCTGTAATTCTTTATCTGCTAGCTGTTACTTGCTGCAGTCTTTGTCTTTTCCCTCCCACAACTCTTTGCCAGTTTCCCGTAACATGTTTCCTTCGTCACACCTTTCAAGCTGAGTTACAGCTTGCAAGAACAAGAACTGCGGCACCACAACCATCACCTGAGGAGCTTCTTCCAACCATGGCCTGTCTCTGTCAGTGCTAGCAGGCCAAGCACTGAAAAAAGGTCTACCTGTCACTTTGTTTACAATCTACTCATACAAGACCACAACAACAACAGCCCCAAAAGCTGTTCTCAGCAATGCATGCAAAGATTTAGTAAAGACCCCTTCATCTGAGCCTCACAATATGCCATTTGCCACATGTGCTCTGTTTTAGTGCAGACCGCCGGTGTATAAAAGGCTGTTGGTGTTTCTGGGCAACTTGTGCAGAGCAGCACTGTTTGAGTGGGTGTAAAGGTCAGTATCAGTAAAGATGATGTTTAGGTTGCATATGTAGACAAAATTTGGGCTTGTGCAAGGTGCTTTTAAGTCTTCATAATAATCAATTCTAATCAATTATTTTGCTATTCCACATCTATGTAAATGCAAGCATCTCAACAATACCCAGCAATACAGAGTAAATGGTCATGTTCTGTTTTTTCTGTTTGCAAAGTCATGACTGCGCTGGAGAGAATAACTTTTCTGCCATCACTTTCCTATATTACCATGTAGGACATTCGGACAGCGCTGGCCGAATGGTTGGGCTTGCCTCAAACAATAAATGACCAGTTGCGCTGAACTTTGTCATATCTGACCAGACCTTTGACAAGTCAGAGCAGCCTGGGCCTTTCAGGAGCAGAGCTAAAGAGACAGAAGCGACAACAGAGCATTTCAGACTGTAGAATGTGTTGTTGTTTTATTATTACCTGTAAACTCTCTAATAATGTCCCTTAAGTGGGCATCTAACAGTGAATCAGCACTATTCATACAGTATCTGAGATCATCCTGCAGTATGTCCAATTTCATTTCTAGGGGTTGTTTAATTCCTCAATCAATTTAAATATTAAAAATCATCACTGTGGTTTTTCTCCCTTTAAAGAATCATTAAATCCATACGGCTAAATAACTCACTGTGGGAGACTTGAAGGTGTGGAGTGCAATTCTGAGAAAAAGGCAAAACGGTAAAGAACACAGCTTGAAGAGAGGAGTCAAGCCAGGTAAGATCGGATTAGAGGGAATGCACAAAAATGTGCATTTTTTTCAAGATGAAAAAAGAAATAAGAGCCCATTGCAACACACATCAAGTTGAAAACAATATCACAATGAGCCCGTTTGCACACCAAAAATCTGATCATTACTCATTTCTGGAGTTATCAGATAATTCAAGTGGTCGTGTAAACAGTAAAATCTGCTATCTTTTATCAAATAAGTGCCAATATCGGATTATGAGAAATCAGATTAATACATACATGTAGATTTCTCCCCAATACTCTGATGTCTTGAGGCATGTAAATCCGTATATCTGATTTATTTAGGCTTTTTACATCTGTGCATGTGCAAAGAGATTTTTTTTAAATAGCACTCATAATAACGTTGTTTCTACAGCACACACTGATAAAACTTGGTGTGAGACTGAAAAATTATCAGAAACTTTCTAAATAAAAAGGATGAAGAGTTTTTTGGTGGATTCTGTTCATAGCTGTGACAAGGCACCTACATGCCTAAAATCCTCTTCTCTCATCAAGATAATGCTCAATTTGTATTTCTAATATGCTGTGAGTAATGAAATGAATGAAATGAATGAAATGAAATGAAAAATACTTTATTCATCCCCGAAGGGAAATTCAGTATTGTAAAAGCTCACTTTTTTTTTTTTTTTTTTTTTTTTAAATAAACAAAAAGTCAGTTAGTCTTGTTCTTTAGGGTGATGGTTGCTGGCAGGAATGAATTCCTGTATCTCTCCGTCCTACAGCGAACTTGACGCAGCCTCCCACTGAACACACTCTGTTGATTCTTCACCGTGTTGTGGAGAGGATGGGAAGTGTCCTCCATCATCTTCATCAGCTTGTGAAGCATTCTTTTCTGAACGATCAGCTCCAGCGGCTCCAGAGTTATCCCCAGCACAGAACCAGGTTTCTTGATCAGCTTGTTTAGTTTCTTCAAGTCTCTGGTTCTGATGCTGCTGCCCCAGCAGATGCTGCAAAGCTGATTGCACTTTCTACCACAGACTTATAGAAGATCTGCAACATCTTGTTGCAGACATTAAATGATTTCAGCTTCCTTAAGAAGTAGAGTCTGCTCAGACCTTTCTTGTAGATGTAGTCACTGTTGCATTTCCAATCGAGTCTGTTGTCGAGCTGAACTCCAAGGTATTTGTAGTTCTCTACCACCTCCACCTCCTCTTCCAGGATGTAGACAGGACTATGCTGCTTATTCTTGCTCCTCCTGAAGTCAACAATCATCTCTTTAGTCTTGCTGGTATTTAAGATGAGCTGATTGTTACTGCACCATTTCACAAACTGATTGACAAGTTCCCTGTATTCGGCTTCTTGTCCATCACTAATACACCCCACAACAGCAGAGTCATCAGAATATTTCTGCAGATGACAGGACTCAGAGTTGTACTGGAAGTCTGAGGTGTACAGTGTAAAGAGGAATGGTGAGAGTACAGTCCCTTGTGGTGCTCCAGTGCTGCTGACCACCATCTCAGACACACAACCTTTCAGTCTCACAAACTGTGGTCTGTTTGTTAGGTAGTCGTAAATCCAGGTGGTTGTGGAGGGATCCACCTGGAAGTTATGGAGCTTCTGACATAGCAAAGCAGGCTGAATAGTATTAAATGCACTTGAAAAATCAAAGAACATGACCCTCAAAGTGCTGCCTGACTGGTCCAGATGAGAGTGGGCTCTCTAAAGCAAGAAGATGATGGCGTCTTCAACCCCAAGCCCATTACGATATGCGAACTGTAATGGGTCCTGAAAGGTGTTGACTTGCTTGTTGAGGTGAGCCAGTAAGAGTCTCTCCAGGACTTTCATGATGTGAGATGTCAGAGCAACTGGTCTGTAGTCATTTGGTTCAGCTGGTTGTGGTTTTTAGGGACTGGAACAAGACAGGATGTTTTCCACAGCACAGGAACTCTGTTCTGTCTCAGGCTGGTGTTAAAAGGTGCTGGAGAACCGGACATAGTTGTTCTGAGCAGGTCTTGAGAACTCTGGGACTGACACCATCTGGACCTGCAGCCTTGTTCCGGTTCAGTTTTTCTAGTTGTTTCTTGACCTGGTCACAGGAGACAGTCAGGCTGGAGGTGGAGGCAAAAGAGGTCTCAGGATGTCCTGATGTGGAGGGAGATGAGGCTGTGTTCAGGTCCATGACTGAGGTGCAGGGTGACAGAGTGGAGGTGGGACAGGAAAGCTGTGAGCTCATGGAGGGTGTGTGGAATGTTGGGTTGTCGGCAGGGGGGAACTGAACCTACTGAAGAACATGTTCAGTTCGTTAGCTCTGTCCAGACCTCCGTCAGTCTGGTCCCCCTTTAATGTAATGCATTAAATGCTAGTTCTCTGCCAAACAATTGCATTTCTTGGCGCATTTGGTAGCAGGATGGGGCAACTTGACAAATATAACTGAGGATGGAAATAAGGCAGAAAAGGTTTGGGAACCACTGATGTAAAACGTTCACCTGTAAACTATTTAGAATCGCGCAGTATTGAACCTCATGATTCAATTCAACTTTGATTCTTTGGGTTGTGATTTGATTCAATATTTATATCAATTTAAATGCTTTGATGTTGATTTAGTAAGAAGTGGAAATACACAAATAATCAGTTCTTGTTGACAGTTTTTAAATATTCATTTTCAAGGCCATGTGAGCATTTGTGGTATGCCACCTCACATTTCTGAACAATCAAACATCTGAAAATGAAAAATGTTGCCATTTGTTGTTGCTGTTGTTGTGTGATCCATCCATACATTGTAAATAACATGCACAGCGCCCCCCACAGGTCAGGAGGTGAATTGATTCAGAGGATGTGCCAAAACAATATTGAAATGCGCAGGAATGTACTGCAATGCATCGATTTATCAATATTTTTCCCCACCTCTGTTATTTAACAGCTTATCCCTCAGATTGGGAGCTGGAAATGATGTCACCACATATGTTTGCTCTCCAGAAAAATATCAGATAATGAGCTGGTAAATGTGGACACAAATCTTTCAAAAATTGTGTTTTAGAAGCGCAACATGTGACAGTGTGGGGTCCTGCCACTATGCCTCCGATAGATCATGTGCCACAGGGATGTCCCTTTGGCTGAATGGTCAGCGCACATGACTCTAACCCGGGAGTCTGGGGATCAAATCCCGCCCAGGCCCTCGGTTGCGTACCTTGCCACATTCTGGCGTTGTCGGCAGGATCCATGTGCAACGCTGGTAAACAGTCCATGGATTCATAATTGGTGGCACCCTGCGCGGAGCACAAGGACGTGCTTGTGAAAAGAGGGGGAGAGATGTGACAGTGCAGGGTCCTGTCACTATGCCTCCGGTAGATCATGTGCCCTGGCTACTTGGCCACAGGGATGTCCCTTTGGCTGAATGGTCAGCGCGCATGGAAAGGGATATCCCTGTGGCCAAGTAGCGAGGGCACATGAGCTAACGGAGATCTTGCGATATTTCATCGTTTCTGTTATGAAATCTCACAAGGATTCACGGAAATATCATGAGAGTTTGTAACAGAACAATGACACCAAGACTTTTTAGTAAAATAGATTGACACCGTGTTTTTAAATATCGCTTTGATATCTACATATGAAAATATCACAAAATTTCAGTGTATTTATATTTTTTCCCACCCCTGTTTTTCAAAGTGTCAGAAATGCATAACAAAACTGTTATTTGAAATGACTGCTCATTTTTTTCAGCTTTAATATCTGTATCGATATCTATTATCGGCCACATGAGTTTTAAAGTATTGGCATATCGGATACTGGCTAAAATTCCAATATTCGTGCATCCTGAAAAGAAAACAAACAAACAAACAAAACAAACAAAAAACAAAAAACAAAAACAAAACATGATTTTAATCAAATAGATCCAGCATTTGAAATAAATGTGTAACCCATCTGGTTGGGGTAAAATGCACAACTCATTTTGTTCTGTCAAATTAACTACAGCTTGGTTGGTCCAATAGAGTAGTTACACAATCTTTAGGTCGAAAACAACCCATGATTTTTTAGGTTGTATCAACGCTTTGTTATCACAGCAGAGAGCATCATGTTTTTGCATTTAGCTCATAAAAGGAAACTAGAAGCAATCATTTAAATGGAAACAGAAAAAAAGCTTTCAGATTCCTGTGCTGACAGGAAACCTTGCAAACTGAAAGCTTGCTAATCGTTGATGTTAAGAAGTAAGGAGCAATGTCACCCGTCAGTGAAACTAAAACCAATAAGCTATAATTAGCAATACAGTGTATGTATATAAATATATATATATATATATATATATATATATATATATATGTGTGGAGTTTACATGTTCTCCCCGTCGATGCGTGGCTTCTCTCTGGGTACTCCAGCTTCCTCCCACCTTCCAAAGACATGCATGTTAGGTTAACTGGTCACTCTAAATTGTCCTTTGGAATGAATGTGAGTGTGCATGGTTGTCTGTCTTTCTGTGTTGGCCCTGTGACAGACTGACAACCTGTCCAGGGTGTCCCCTGCCTCTCGCCTGATAATAGCTGGAATAGGCTCCAGCAACCCCGCGACCCTGAACTGGATTAAGCGGTACAGAAAATAAAAAAAAAGAAGGAAGCAAAATTGTCTGATTCATTGCTTTGTTTTTCATGTACATTTCCAATTAACCTTCAAACCTGCAAACAGCTGAAATCACCTACTGTACTTTGTAGCACGTGGTGTAACTTTGGTATTTAAGTCTTGTGTTGTTAGAGCACCTGACCTCAAATATACTGCAAAAATATGACGTGCTAAAATTTTGTCTTCCTTTAAAGATTATTTTAGAAATTAATACATTATATAAATTGTTATGGATTTAATTATCTACAAGGATCACAATATTGCTATTTACATCCTCAACTGAGTTCATGACTAACAGCAAACCTTACATTCACCACTCTGCATTTACTTAAAGGTTGAATATGTAAAATTTTTATTAAAAGCTATATTTTTAAAAATAATAATACCTCCACAGGTCATTTGGGAGGGTACAGAATGAAAGTACAACATTTCCTAGAAAAATTATATTTAGCCTAAAAATAATTATAAAATAAATTTTAAAGGGTTTGATAATGGCATTATATTTACGTCTATAAGCCAATACACGCCGCCATTGTGGGTTGCCAAATACAATCTCTGTGTGGCAACAATATTTTGAGCACAGTTCGGCTGGTACAGGGAAACAGTGAAGACGACGAGTGAAGCAGCTGCTTCAGAGCCCTGGAGATATTGTTATCTGTTTGTGAGGAGGAGTGAGCTGAGAAGAGCAAAACCTGGAGTAAACTTAGGTGAAGACTTCACTAAATGGACCCACATAAACGTTTTCCACGGCGTCAAAACACGGAAATGGCAACTTTCCTCCTGGATCGGCTAACTTGTTTGCTAACATGGCTAACATTAGCTGTCAGTTATAAACTCCTCTGCCTTACTTGTTGGACATGCTGCAGACTGTTGGTCACTTGCGTATCAGCAGTGAGCCTGGCATCCCAGCAGCTGGAGTTGCTTTTCTATCATTGCAACTACAACCTAGACACACGTGATGTTGCTGTTCTGTCCGTATTCCATATTCAACCTTTAATCTTATACAAAAAATGGGATCAGTTGCCAGCCAATCTTGTAAAAAAAAGATTTTGACATATCTGTTTTAATTATTGTGTATATTATCAGTGCTCTCCAATACAGCAAAATTATTTCTGAAGTATTTATTTTAAAAATATAATCTGTAGTCAATACAACTACCATGTCCCAAAGTAGCAGCAGCTCTTACAACATCGAGTCAGAATGAAACAAGATGCCTGTCAGAATGGTGGCAGAGAAGATTTATATCATTTCTGTGTTAGAGCTACAGTACTGTAGAGCCAGTTAGCTAATGGAAACAAACAAACAAATCAGGTAGCCTGGCTCTACCCACGGGTAACAAAATTCATCTACCTGCACCACAAATAGCTAATTGATGAACATATTTTGATAGATATATGTATATATATTTTTTTTAATTGTAAGATCTTAGATTTTATTCCAACTAATACTCTGTAATGACAACCTCAGATGGTTAGCAGCTGGTAAATTAACAGTCATTCTGCTTTTCTCTCACCATTGTAAAACACAAATGCAGTCCTGCTTTGTTCTGTGTTCTTATCCACGCTCTTGCAGTGTGGGGTGAGGCAGTTGTGTCTACAGCCAATAACTGTGGGTAAGAGTGGGAGAACAGAGAAGCCAAAGAAGCATGTGCTTCTGCCAGGGTTTAAAGACCTGGAGGATTCAATAAAAGAAGGGTAGGCAGATGTAAAAAGGCTGGCAGAGGGGACACAGACCATTAGCTTAATGACAGAATGAGGAATGAGGAATAGTGAGACGAGATTCAAAAGCCAAGCAGTGCAAAATTTGCCTTTAACAAGAATCAAGGCAAGTAATCTCATAAATAGCGCGGCAAGGAGAGGTGCAAGGGGTCTTGATGGCTTTTTTTTTTGCCGCGAGTGAAGAAAGTAAAGAAGAAGGGTAAACAGGAAAGGAAAAGATAGCAGTATCATTAAGTTGGCTTGCCATGACCATCAGCAACATTAAGGCTGCCTCCTCTGCTTTCCTCAAACTGGTACCATTTGCTTTGAACTGCTGCTACGTTCTCTGTGAGGCTACCTGACTCTCAGCTTCCAAAGCTTTTATGGACCCTGAGCTGGTAATTACACATTTCACAATTACTTCTCTTACTTCAAAGCAGCAACAGTCTTGTCACCAAAGCACATACCAAGCTGCAGTGGTACAAAGCCAAAGCCTCGAGGATTACTGAAGCCATGCATTGTTTTTCTGACATTCAGTAATTCAATTAATAGCGCACGGCTTTAAACTGACTTGAAAGAAATTATAACTGACACAAGACTTTGCTTTTATAATACCTAAGGATTTTTGTGTTTTGTTTCTATAAGACTAAGTAAATGTTGGTTTAATTTGAATGCATTTATGCCTTATACGTGCTTCACCAGACTTATTTTAGTGGATGTGCAGCAAAAATAGGGAATTGAACTTCATGAAGAGTCAGAGGAGAGGGCAATTATATTATCTGTCCTAGGGCAAAAGGGGAATTTACTCTAAAGTCATAAAACAACCAAAAAAAAAAAAAGGAAAGGGAAAAAGATCTCTAGCTCATCATCATATTTATCAAATTGAAGAATGCTGTTTTTAAATAGATTTATCCCCATGTCAAACCAATTTAAATGCCACTTTTGTTAAACCTTGTCCAATCACATAGTGGATATTCTACTGCTGACAAATGCCCGAATCATTCACAGAGGTCTATTGATGACAAAGTGGCTTTGAATGTCTAGATAACTAAATAATAGTGACAGTTTACAAACCAAACAGCCATACAGTCAAAACAAAACACAGGAGGCCTTCGTTCCCTGAGGGCGAAGTCTCAAAGCCTTGGATGTCTGCAGATAAGTGATATTTAATAGCAGTCATCTCTGTTTTGCTCTGTATCGGTGGAGACAATTTGAGGTGCTTGTGGACTGTTGTGAGCTCAGCATGAGCTGTCAGTGGTTTGCGAGCTCAGCTTGATAAGAGTCTCAGGGCACTCCCTGACAAAAGTGTCAGCTAATACAGCACTTCATAAATTATACTCTGAAGATCTGATTTAACAGGATTTTTGGATCAGTATTATTGAAGTCTGTTGGTTATTTTACTATTTTAAAAAAATTACTTTATGTGCTGCACACTTATCAGATGGACTGATAGAGTATAGCTGGCCAGATTTTGTGTAGGTCCCCTCTGGCAGCCAAATCAGCTCGGGCCTGTTAGGGCCAGGGAGGAACCTCTGGTTCTTGTTGGGTGACTGCTATGTTGGCATCAGATCTCTTGGATCACCGTGGATTGGACTCATTCCAGTGCAACCCTTAAATGTTCTATTAAGGCCTTTTCACACTGGGACGGATACAAAAATGGCATGAAATTGCAAATAATTCAGAGGACAAATATTGACATCTTTGTCTATACCTAATCTGATGCAAAATTATGAAGATTCTGGAACAAACTGGGATTTATTGTGAACATGAACACAACATGCAGAGAGCAGCGATGGGGGTGGGGGGGTGATGTCAAATCTGGACTTTTAAAATAACAATATAATAAACTGCTTTGGTGGTAGGGATGGGTACTTAATTCTGTGCTTTTATTGGTACCTACCGGACTCCGTCAGTACTACCAAGTACCGATTCACCAAAAATCAAACGGTACCATGTTTCAGTACCTAAATGCATCCTTTTTACTGTGAGGGAGTGGAAGAGTTGGTGATTTCTATGCCGGACGTGAACGTCCCATCGCACGCTTGACATCAGCTGCAACGTCCACGTGTTCAGTCAGAACAAGCAGCTGACTGAAGCGTTTCTGGCTTCACTTCTCTGAAACATCAAGTTCGCTGCAATATTTGTGATGCAAAATACAAGACAAGTGGCGGGAACTCGTCAAATCTGAGGAAGCAGCTGATTAAACACAATATTCTTCTCAAAGCTCCGTTCCCGACGCTTCATCTGCAGCCAGCACAGAGGAGGGAGAAGTCAGTTAGCGCCTCAGCGGCTGAACACATCTAACCGGGGGGCAGATAATAACCAATGGGGTTCACAAACTACCGTTCAGAACTCAGTATGATGTAAATACTTACTGAGTTTGCCATCAACCAACACAGTAAACCAGTTCGGTCGCCGATGTGCAGGTCACGTCTCTCCCTCCCTCTTTCACATCCCACATCTTATTAAACTCCTCATCACAGCGGAGTTTCCGCATGCGAGTGCACCAGCCACAATACTTAAATCTGACATTGAGTCTGCGTCTCTCTGAAGAAACTGGTTTGGTTAATCCAACATGGCAAAAACTGTCTGCACCAAGTTAATAAACCGGGCTTGACCATTCCAGCAGGAGACTCACAGCCTCCATCCTACCTGCGCAAAATGCCGCGACAGAATCAGTTTAGTGTCGGACAACATTCCATCTTTTTTCTCATTAGATTATTCCATCATCAAGTTTCCCTCTGTGTACCAGACGCTCTGACACCATGTAGAATAAAAACAGCTGGATTTTGCTTTAATATATTAGTTAAAAATTACATGTTGAGGATGAGAAATAAATCTGGTATTGCCATATAAACACATGCAAAAGTACCAAAAACTGGTACAGTTTGGTACCGGTACCAGAAGTTGGTACCGTATCGATTCAAATGTGAACGGTACCCATCCTTATTTGGTGGTACTGTAATTCTCGTCTCAATGGCCAAACAAGCGTGCTATGACACAAAGATGATAACACGCTCAGCCATGATGATGCAGTACAGCAGCGACCAAGCTACACATCTCTTTCTTTTTCTTTTTTTTTTTTAACATTGCGTAGCTTGTGACAAGTTCTGGTGACTGTGAAATTGTCTTCTCTGATTTGTTGATTGTGTTTCCGTAATAGAATTGACCTCATTTTAAAAAGAAGAACGTTAAATTGCTCGATGGACGTTCCCATTGACTTGCCATTAATAAGATAAAAAAAACCATAAAAACGTGAAAATCTTTCAACATTTTTGAGGAAGTGTGTTAAGACCTTTAGTCTGACATCTTGTGAGTTTGCAGGCCTGGTCAACATGTAATTATTGTGCATGGCTGTCAGATTCTCCTATGACAGGGGTTATTCAGTTCGGTCCTACGAGGGCTGCAATCCAACAGGTTTTCCAATGCTCCCTGCTCTAACACACCTGACTCAAATAGATCCAATAGCCAATCAAGCTCTGCACAATGGCTCATTAACTCGTGTTAGAACACGGAGACATGGAAAATCTGCTGGATTGCGGCCCTCGTAGGACCGAATCGAGTAGCCCTGTCCTATGACATAATCAGATAAGAATCACAATGCCTGGGTTCAAGTTGTATGTTTGTGCTCAAGGTTCAGAGGGTTCAATCAGCATTGTAGACGAGACCCTACTGGCTATTGTTCATGATCTGTCGATACAGAGATGACAAAGATGTTGCTTAAAGAATGAACGAGATCTGAGGAATACTTCTTTATTAAAAGTTATGCAGAGATATTCATCTGTCTGAGTTTGATTTACCATTCAGCATCTGTTGTTGATCCTCATGGCTGATCTACATTTTTGAGAGCCAATGATAAACAGATTCAATCACCTGTTTGCTGAATATTCTTTTAAAGTGCTTTCTATTCTTTAAGCTTCTAAGTAAAACTGCTCTGATAATTCTCTGCAACAAACAAAGTCTTTGATGCTTCGTTGTGCTCTTTGGCTGCTACTGAGCAGTTTTTGACGGATGGTGGCGTTGATGAGGAGCGCCTTCGCCATGTGGGGGTACGCTGGGTTTGGTTTGCAACAATGTTTAACTGCCATGTCTCATATTTATTTGATTGCAAGAACCCAATGTTTCTCAGCTGAACGCTGTATTTCAACTATGTGATCAATGTTACTGACTTCACCACATGTCAGCGGTTTGAATGTTGTGGCTGATTGGTGTAAAACTCCTTTTTGTATAATGTAACATAACCACTGGAGTAGAATTTCCGAACACTGCAGTTTGTCATTTTGCCTGCCAGCAGCAAAGCAGCAGCAAACACCAAATGACTTCTAGTGCTCATACTCTTACATGAGTTTCTTTGCACCATTAAAGGCTTATGCTTCTCTTATCTGAAGTATATGGCAGTATTGCGACAGTATGATGGAGATGCTAAGACATGGGAGCATGAAACGGGGTCACGGCTCCCAAAGGAAGCCCTTCCTTTTTGCTGAAGCTCAGTCTGCCCCTGAATTTAATTAGATTCTGATATCAAGCCTTTTTCTTCCTATGCTTCCCTTCCTCTTCAACGTGCATGAAATTGCACAGCATTATCTATTATTTATTCACTCTCATTTGCTTATTGTTTCTTCTGGATGCCTTCGTTAAGGCACTTGCAGCTCTGCAGCCTGTGATACGATGCTCTGCTTCATCTCCCTCACTGCTCAGGCCCACCTCCTCTGCAGGTCTGAGTCCAACTCATTTGCTGGCGTTGGTTGGGGAGCTATGGATTTTTTTCCCCCTTTCACCCAATGACAGCACGGTGAGGTGCTATGAGGGCTGAGTGCTAATGAGCTGACTCTGCAATGCTGGGGAGATGCTCTCGAACACAGGGGGAGTCAGAGGACTGAGCAGGCGGAGACGCTCTGGCACACCGGGAGTCAGGGGGCCATTATGACCATGTCATATAGGGGTTAGAGGGACAAAACCACACCAGTCAGACAGACAGAACAGTCTGCCTACAAAGATGGCTTTTTGGCCAAATTGAACTCATCATTTTAAATGGCATAGCAAAATGGCATTTCTGTTCCAATTTATTCTAATAATGTCAATTTGTTCTCTTATAGGAAACTGCAGCCACACGAGGTAAAGATGAAGTGGATATTTACTGCATCTGTTTGGATGATCATAGCATACATATTATTATATATCATTGTGTTATTCAATTCAAGTTATTCTTTATGATCACATAAGTTCTTTGCTGTGCAGAGTCTACTTTTTGTTACAGGGTATGACTTCTTCCAGCAGGAAGTCTTTGACATCAGGTAAATTGAAGCATGTTTACTGCATGTAACTGTAATAGCAAAACACAAGCACAAATGCTGTAAATGTAGTAATACTAGAGCAATCCTAACAATAGCAACTGTGTGCCTGTAACGATGTTACTGTCACAAATAAAAATGGCTATGATTTATAGACCACATTTTATACAATGAGGGGGGAGCTGCATGAAAAAAAAAACTGTTTTTTTTCCACAGAAAAATGTGTTTGTGGATGTTTCTGTTATTTCCACTGAGACTTTATGAACCAGAGCAAGGTGAGAGGAACTTGTCTGCACTGAGCTGCCTCTATAAGCTCCATAGGAGTTTGACATCAATAATTCTGCTCATTCTTGGTGGACAGAAGGAGAGGGACTCTGGACATGACTGACAAGTAAGCACACTTACATGCATGGGTGACTGAGAAGCTGTTGGACGACTCGAGGTTGTCGACATTGTAGTTGAGATGAAAAGGCTTTTCAGTGGTGTTCTGATTGGTGTTGTAGAGTTGGACAGCGAACCTGAACGCGCTGTGCTCCTGCACCGTGGAACGCATGAACAGTCCCCCTTGAAGAGATGAAAACCAAGATGAGAAAACTCACTCACAGTCGCACTCAGGCTACTGCCGTTTTTTCCTGTCATTTAGTTGAATGGAGAGCTCTGCGTTTTTGGTTATAGACAAATAAACTAATTGATATTTGACGGAATAACTAAGGCATCGTTCACCGGCGCGCCTGTCTGTAACTCTTCGCTTTGAGAAAGGGGGGACTCAGTCTCCCGTCATCTTTATTAAAAAAAAAATGCTGCTTCCTAATTTAAGGCTATTCTAAAGCAGTTATTACAATGACAGTCAACAATAGATGTAGCGATAATTTAGTTATAAAACCAGCGGCTTTAATGTTGTAGCTTGTCTTCTGGAAAAGCAAGTTAGTCGGCATCATTGCGCAGAGCTCCGCGCGCAGTATCCGGCGTAACATTTAATAAAATTAGCTCAAACAAGCTACAATCTAATGCGGCTTATTGTAGTAAAACACTTACCGATGTTAATCTGATTGGGAAATCCTGCGAATGACCGGTCAAAGAGCCACAGTAGAAAGAAAACCATGCGTTGTGCCATTTTCTCCGACCTATCTGTTCAACTCCTCAAAAGGGTCTGTCTAAGCAAATTCATATGTTCTGGGTGAAAACCGGGAGCAAATGGAAATCCAGTGGATAGATGATGGTCGCTCACAGTGCACCAATTCATTCATTGAGGTGCAGCCCAGCTGCAGAGCTTTTTTTTTTTTCCTCAACTAAGGAAGAGAGAGAGAAGCGGAGAGAGACTGAGGGAGTGGAGGGGTGGGCTAGTGGGGGGAGAAGGAGCTGATCTGAACTCCGATTGGACCTGTCGCAGCAGGCCAGTGTTACTCAAACTTGAACTGACGTTAAATTAAAAAGCCTCAGTCCGCTAGATTACGACACTTCAGAATACGCGCGGCACTTGTCAATATTAGCCCACTGTTGAACGAGTCAATAAAAACACTGCAATCTCAGGTGGCCAATGAACGGTCGGCCGATTCCAGCTGTGGCAGCTGCTGCATTTTCGAGAAGCAATGCATATATATATATATATATATATATATATATATATATATATATATATATATATATATATATAAAAATAGCCTATATATATATGCTGCGGTCAAAAGAAGGGACACTTTTACACTTTTTCCCCCCTTTTCCCCATTAAATTAATCAAATTCAGTGGGAAAGTGTGCATGTGTGTAGGTCATTCTTCACAACTTTGGGGGGCTCTTGTATTTTGGCGTATGATCCACTGAGACCCAGAACTCTCAGTCCTATGCAGCTGGATTGTTTTAAAATGACCATGTTGCACCTTTTAACTCAGGCACTATTCAAGTTTTAGGCCTGAAAACAATATTATTGTAAAGCCAGGCTTTAATGAGAGTAGTAGCCTAAGTTATAATAATGATGAAACGTTAATGAGCTGGGTAACTTCATTGCCTGGACATTTACTTTTAATACACTGCCCGTCTAAAATAAAAGCCACCACTTAACCAAGCAAATAGTGTCGAGCCTAACATCTAATATTTAATGCATGGATGGTTATGTTCCAGCTGGCAGCTTGTTATTTAACCATAACTAATGCAGTGAATGGCTACTCATTTAGTAAACAACTGTTAGAAGATATACCCTGAAGACGGTAATCTGTTTCAGAAGGGTGAAGTTACTGGCAAGCAAGCTAAGAAAACATCTAAAGAGATCTAAAAAAAATAAAATAAAATAAAGAGATTGTTGAAACTATTAAAATATGGTTAAGAGTTCTCCAAGACATCAGTGCCAGCAGTAAGGATTGTTGGGAACCATCAGCTTCAAGTAGGAAATGTGATCAGAAATAAATATTGAAAAATTGTGTTTAAAGATTAAGCAATAGGTGAAATTAAATCATAAGAAACAACAGTAGAACTTACGGCTATGTTTAATAGTGAAAGTAAGAACATTCCCACATGCACAATGCAAAGAGAACTCAAGGGAATGGGACTGAACAGCTGTGTTACCTAAAAAACAAACAAACAAATAAACAAAAAACTTTATACATGGGGCTAATTTAAAAAAAGAGCCTTTCATTTGCTATTGGACATAAATTTTGAAGTTAGGATTCATCCTGGCCCAGAGTGATGGGTGCATCGGTAAGAAGGGCAATGAACTGATCCACGATTCTCAGTTAGGGTGTACCGTATCAGTATCGTTTGGTACTGGTTCCTAATCTGAACAATATCAGGATACTGTTAAGATTCTGGAGAAACAATATAGTTATCGATACTTTTTGAATGACACCATTGCATAAACACGATAGTGAAGTAAGACAGACATAGTTACCTTGTTCTCACAGCTGTCCTTCACCTACCTTTGCGTCCACACCTCTTCTTAGAAAGTAAATATGTTGCTTTTTCTTAAAAATTGTTCAGGCGAAATGCTGCAGGAGAAGTGCCTCCACTGCTCTTTCTGCTCTGTTCCTCTTTGTGGGAATAAATGTTGAATCTTTTAATACCTTGAAATGTCTTTACTGTTTACTATGAATTATGTTGTAGAGTATCAATTTATATATGTGCATATATATATTGATATATACTGTATATATAAAAGAGTATCAATAAATATCGATGAGGAGTATTGATTTTGCTATTGATAAAATCATAACGATATACATCCCTATTCTCAGCGTCTACTGTACAACCCTGTGGGGGCAGTCTATGATCCAGGGCTGCTGTGGTTGGTCAGTTCTAGGTTCTGCAACATTATGTGCCCAAAGAATGAGGTCAGCTGATACCTGAATGAATGACCAGGTTATTCCATCTGTAGATTTCTTTTCTCTTCTGATGCTATGGGCATATTCTAAGATGACAATGCCAGGATTTATTGGGCTCAGATTGTGGGAAAAAAAGGCTTGCGGTGAAGCTAAGACATCCTTTTCATACGTGTTGACCACCACAAAGTTCAGAAATAAACCCCACTGAGAATCTTTGGAACATGCTGGAGACGACTTTGCACCATGGTCTGACTCTTCCATCATCACTACAAGAGCTTGGCAAAAGATTTGGATGGAAATAGATGTGACATTGCAAAAGCTTATCTAGACGTTGCCACAGCGAATGTGTGCCGCAATCAAAATGGTGGTAATGAAATATTACAGTGCGCAACATTGGTGCTTGCAGAAAAAAACTGAGGATAAACAGAGTCAGCGGAGCTGTCCATGGTTCTGAAAGTAATCTAGATGAAAAAATCCTAAATGGAAGCAAAACATTCACTATTTGTGGTTTCTTTGTACTTTACCAGAAATTCCTAATACATTATGTAAACAGTGCATTAAGCATTTTTAAGAAGTTTGGCGATAGTAAACTGATATTTCTCTGTAAATGCTGTGTGTCATTGTATTTATTTGAATTTTTATTCCTCTAATGAAACATCTATCATTCCTTTGATTCTGCTTATGAGAGAACAATTAAGGGATTACTGGCCCATTTATCACCCTCACCAAAGCCCTTTGAAAATTGAGTTTTTAATTGCATTGCACATGACTAAGGCTTTTGCTATTGATACGACAGTGTGCCAAGGTCCCTTTCACACAGGACATCATGAGTATCCTCTTCTCAGCTTTTTCCTTTTTTGTTTACTTTTAAACACAAGACAATGTTATTTCATGTTAAAGAAAATCATAAACAAATGGCTCTTATTTACAAGCCATTTGTTAGTATGAGCCATTTATGAGGTCTTTGCTAGTAACAAACAATGTAAGTAGAAGATAAAGATGATCTGGTATTTTTTTTCATTCTGATTTTTACCCAGAAAAACCAAAGTAGTTGTACATTTGAAGGAGTGTCAACAAACTAATGGCGTGATATGAGTTTGTCATCAGATGCAGAGATTTCATTTCTAATTGGGGTCAAAGTTGATATCTAGTCTTTGGGCTCATCCTGTCTCTGGGAGTACATTGTGCAATGACATCACATTGATTCTTTGTCAAAGTTGTAGGATGTTGGCTGTTGACCTCAGTAGCTGAAATCATAATGAGCAGTGTCAGTCCATGACCTGCTGACTTCTTTGATCTGCTGCCCCCCCCCCCCCCCCCCCCCCCCCTCACATCACAACCAGATTTCAGATGTCAATAGTTCTTTGAGTTGGGATAAGGGGCAGTCTGCTACGTTGATTTGCTTTAATGCTATATAATACAGTTAATTGAAAGAATGCAAAAGGAGGTTCCTCTTTAACGGTGTACGCTGATTCCCTGTGAGAACCTTAATTGTGCTTCATTTTCAAACAAAACCCATAAAGCAAAAAATATTATTTGCTACCAGGGGAACCAAAGCAAGTGAGTTAAGGCCTTGACATAATTGATTTTAGATGATGGTGATTGTGCTGCATTATTTGTAATTAGGACATTTTGGCCATGGTGCATTATCCTCGAGGCTAAGTCTCAGCAGGAATTTCATTCTCTCACAAGTGTAAAATATCACAGATTTGATCTATATGAAAACAATTATTATATGTTACGCCTTTTGGGTGTGAAAAAGGAAAAAAAAAAAACACGGGGGTGTTATTCAGGCAAGCAACAGTGAATACCAGGTGAAGTGATGTCTGTATATCTGAAGATAAAGATGGTTCAGAGCCACTGGCTCAGAACCTCAACAATTGTCCTTTTCCCCACTAAATTTCCCTCCTATGGTAAAATCTTCATATTTGACTGTTGAAGAAAATATGATATTTCTGATGTCAGAAAGAATAACAATAATAAAAACAGCCTTTGCCTCTCTGGGAATCTAAAGGCAATAAGTGCAATTATTTATAGGCTTGATTTACTGATGATTACTGGATAATTATTCTGTCATCCTGACATTTCAAGCTTATATTTCCTTATAATCACAAAGTAATCTTGGCATGTGTGGGATACATTATTGGATTTTGATGGCAGATTCTGTCATTCTCATCTGGAGGTTCAAAACTGATGTAAATGCCTTGAATTTTATATAAACTCCATTTTTATGATTAGAAAGTTTTCAATCAAAGAATTCTAAACACATTTGATAAACCAAAGTATAATTCTTTTCCTTGTGGAAAAGGTAAGTAATGCTTTTAAGACCTCAATTATGTTATTTGCATTCATGTAATTAAAACAATCACGACAAGCATCGGTATAATGTGACCCTGCAGGTCAGTTTGTGACACTTCAAATCATGACTTCATTTATTTAGACATGCTAACATGTACACATAATTAACTCCATCAAAAAGGTCAAGGGATTTGTTTGTTTGTGTTTGTTTGCATGATTTCTTTGATGGTTATCAATTAATTTCCTGGAAACTTTGATTAGATCAGGACCAGAATCCTGTTATTTATATTTATTTATTTATTATTTTATTTATTGATTTATTCATTTGATGGTCAAACCCAAATCGTTTTATTTTTCTTTGGTCTGGACAGAGGTTGAAAAAAGTTTTGATAAAAAATTTATATTTTTGAAATGCTTTACAATGAAGTGCATTATTACAAAGAATAAAACAGATTTATTTTTTAAAATTTACTGATATATCTTGTGACTCAATGGAACCATTGTGGAGTCATAATCTCTGAATTATTTCTTACAAGTAGCTTAAAGTACATTCGTCCTAAAAATGATTCAATCCCTCCTATTAAAGCCAAGGCTAAATTTACAATAGTAATTCAAATAACAAGAAACTAAAGAAACTAATAATAGATAAAAATTTTAAAAAAATATAATTTAGTAATATAACATATTGTTTATGAATCGTGGTTGGAAATAGTGATAATGATAATAATATAATAATAATAATAATAATAATAATAATAATAATAATAATAATAATAATAATAATAATAATAATAATAATAATGATGAAAAAAATAAAACTGTCCCAGACACATAAGAGCACCTTTCCCATCAACAGTAGACCAACATACCTGTCAACAGGTGTAGGAGTCTGTTTGAACATTAGAAAAAGCACATGATTGCAGTCATTGCCTCAAAGTGTTGCTTTACAAAATTTTAGCTTTGGAGCCCCTTCATGCTTGTTTACATATTTTATGTTTTGTGTGTTTGTTTTTAATATTTCTTTCAGACCTTAATTCAAAACAACTGCCATGATTTTCATAGAATTTTTATTTATTATTACTTTTGTGAATTTCAACTTATTTCACTGAGAGCTGATTCTTTAATTTGAGGGTATGAATAATTTTGAAGAAGACTGTATATAGTGTACTTTACAAAGAGCTTAAGACCTTAAAATATTTGAAAGTGTTAAAAAAAAGTAAATAAATAAAACTAAAGCAAATTGTTGTTCAGCACCCAGTTCTGATCAACACTGAGGTAGTGCAAAATGTTTGGTGTACAACAATCAGATTTAATTGGCTTCAGTGTTTCCACAGAACCGCAGAATTCCTCATACTTGCAGTGGTGATTCCCATTGGTTTATGAGGGCATCTGTGAGGGGATTTGTGTATCTGCTGGAGATTTTCTAAACCCCTACATGCACTGTAAAGCTTCTCGCTCTCAAGTCAAAAGAAGCAGCTGGCAACTCCATTCAAACTGGAGACAGCACAAGGTTGAAAAAACCCTCCCCAGTTTACCAGTGGGGGTTGTCTCAGCAGGCTCTCGGTACCTGGAGATCTGGCCTTTGAAATGGGGAAACAAGGGGAGAAAATGGCAAAAAGAATACAAATAAAAAAGAAAATTGCAGGTGGAAGTACTCAAATGTTCTTATTGGACTTTACATGATAAACTAACTATTCCATAATGATATGAATACATGAGATAAGAAAATAGTCGCCGATTAAAAGAAAACAAAGTGTGAATGTACACAAACACAACTGGTTCCATCCTGTTATATCTTCCTGTTGTGACAAGAACAAAAATGGCTCAGCATGGCACATCTGCTCAAATCCTCCTCATGTTTTATTATCAGACTTGGTGCACATTGACTTGCAGATACTGAACCAGGTGTTTGGTTAAATTCTTAAATCTAAATCAGATTACCTTTGAGCTTTAAACTAATAGCTTATTATGAATGAATGACATGAACCTCAGCAATAAGTTCAATTTAGCTGGACTTAAGTGTGCATTTAAGTAAAAACCATTCATATGAAAGATAAGATTTCAAATTAAATATTTTTTTTCGACTTGTAATTTTTGATCAAAACTGGTCAACTATATTTATTTTCCTTTACTCACACATTTGCTCACCTTTGTGTCTCTCCTTTTGTACCTTTTAGTGTATTGCCTCACAGCAATCTTGCCCTGCTGAGGAACTAATTTAAGTAATCATAGAAATGGGTTCCTCTGGTGAAAACCACATAATGAGAGGGGCTGAATTAGTATTGTAGGAAGGATGCAGTTAAACAAGCATTATGCAGCTCAAACTCAATGATATTTGGAGAGCTGTTCCAAGAGCCCATCAGTCTCAGCCAGATGTTGGAGGCTGATAAGAGAGTCTGCTCTCAAGGAGCTCGTCTTTATTCTGTCAGTGCCTCGTTCAATGAGGGAAACTGTGGGAAGGCAGTGGCCTATCGAGATAAAGATGCACTTGCCATTGTTGTAGAGTCACAAAGATGTAAAGAAACAGCAATTCTAGGCAAACAAATCATTCAAATGTTGTACATTGTGAAAGTTCCATTTTGTATACAAAAAAGGAAAATATCTTCACTGAGATAAAACTTGACATTTACCATATTTGTAGGATGGTCTGATGGAAACAATCTTCATAAACATAATAAACATAGTGATTGAAAGGACAAGAAAACGAACTCTCCCATTACATCTAATGGGAAAGTGCATCTAAACTTCTGACTGGTACTGTAGTTGATGTGATGAGAAAGCCCCACCTCCGTTTCCCTAGTTACATGCCACCATGTGCTGTGGAACAAACAAATTATGCACTTTGGGAATCCAGCAAACACTCTTTGACCTGAGTGTGACAGATGTGGTGTTATCAGCTGCAAAGACTGATGCACTTGCTCTCAGAACCATGTGACTGTAGCAGTAAGTACACTGTGACAGGAATTGTGTCCACATTAAATGTGTGATGTCTGGTACCAGAAGGGTAAAACTTCCAGTTCTTAAAGAAATATGTACAACACAGGGTTGTAAAAGGTATAAAACATATTTCGTTATGTTATCACTGTATGGGCATGCTGTTAGAGGATGTAAGGGGCTTAATGGTAAGATTATTAGCAAATTACACATTTTTGGGGTCAAAAAAGTATGTAGGCACTGTAGAGTTTAAGACACACAAATGCTGAACAGCAGTATGAAATATTTATCAAAATGATAATGCTAGTATTGAGTGTAGTCTAGAAAAACAGACTACACTTCTTTGTATCACAAGGCTTAAAAAAAGAGAAGAATCTATTTAAAAATAATTAGCTTCTAAAATGCAAGTACAGTAATAGCCAGAAAAACGTGCTTTTGCTGGTTTTGGTATCTGTAAACTACTTTTTTTTTATATATATAACAAAATGTCATCATCATTTTCTGTACCGCTTATCCAGTTCAGGGTCGCGGGGGTTGCTGGAGCCTATCCCAGCTAATTCAGGCGAGAGGCGGGGTACACCCTGGACAGGTCGCCAGTCTGTCGCAGGGCCAACACAGAGAGACAGACAACCATTCATGCTCACATTCATTCCTAGGGGCAATTAAGAGTGATCAATTAACCTAACATGCATGTTTGGATGGTGGGAGGAAGCCGGAGTACCCTAAATGATTTCCACCTCTAACATGAGATCTGAAATGCTTGCAGTGACAGAAAATTACAGAAATACAGTGATAAATAGCTGAGTAACATCAGTCATATCACCATTTAAGACTTTTCTATCATGACTTCAGAAGAAGGAGAGAAAAAAATAAACATCACTGTCCTCTCAGACACATCTCTCCTATAGCTCCAGAGTTAATGGCTCAAACATAAGATGTTCCTTCATCACACTCCAGTTAACTTGAGAAAATTCTGAAGGAGAAAAGTCTTCCATCTCAAGAGTCCTCTGCAACATACAGTAGCTATCTTACAGCTGCTCACTCAGTCTTTGTCCCCACCAGGGGATCATGCCACAGAGCCAAGCCTGACCATGACAGGTTTGTTGCACCTTTTGTGAGAGTATGAACAAGTTAGTATGAGCCTATACCTGCAGCTACCAGACGGGAAGCAGTAGAGGCTTGAACAAGAAGGCAACAGTGACCAAACTCAACTCAACTCAACTCAACTCGATTTATAAACTGGGTGCACACATCCAGTCCTCAAGAGCTTTAATCCTGTAACTTTAAGAGCACCCATTCTCCAACACACCTGAATCAAACGACTGAATTACCTCCTGCACGTGTCATTCAGCTCTGCAGAGGTCTGGTAACGAGCCATTCAGGTGTGCTGGAAAAGGGGTGCTCTAAAAGTTGCAGGGTAGCTCTCGAGGACCAGATGTGTACAACCCTGATTAAAAAAACCCTTTAAAACAACTACAGCTGCATCGAAGTGCTGCACATAATCTTGCAAATATTAGAATAATTGTTTGTTGTTTACAAAACGATTGAAAAACAAATAAAACCATCAACTTAAAACAAACCAAACAGAACAAAAACAGAGACAGAGTCTCATGCTGGGTTGACTGCTAAAGAATAAAAAATGCAGAAGGTTTTCTACCGAGGAGGAAGAGCTCATTCCACAGTTTTGGGGTGGCAGCTGAAAATGCTCTGTCCCTTCTGGGCTTATGTTTGGACCTTGGTACCTCCAGGAGCATCAGGTCAGCTGATGTGATGCATCGAGCAGGAGCGTAGGGGTGGAGAAGCTCAGAGAGGCTTGGAGGTTCAGCCCAACAACAAACAAGAACTACCTCAGGTATTTCAGAGCTTGAGCATTTTACATTTGACTATATTGGCAGTATAGAGAAGTGCGCCAAGAAATCTTTTAACTTATCAGAGTACTTGAACATTGGGTGCTATAGTGATTAAAGTACTGTCTTATAATATATTATATCTTCCCCTTTCCCAGATTGGAAACACAGCTACTGAGACTGTACAGCTAATGGAACAAATCAAATTCCATTTTCCGACCTAATGTTTTCTGCAAAGAATAAAAAAGTTAGAAGTAAAATTGAAGACACATAGAAAATGGAATGAAGTATAAAAGTAATGGAGAAAAGAAGCACCATATGTATTTGATTCAGGTCAGGTTTCAGTGACCTGGTCATTTTAAATCTGGAAAAGGGAGCAAAAAAAAAAAAAAAAAAAAAAGAAAAACCTGTGGAACAAGTTATGGTGGAGAAAATAAAGAAGTGAAATACAGCAAGTAAGCAAAATGCTCAAAATGAGCAGCAGTGTTAACAACAGCTGCCTGTTACTCTCCCCTCCCCCTCTATTGCCACATCCCAGTATTAGGAGATGGGTGTTGTTCACTCTCTGCGTGCTTAATTGAGGGGAAAACAAACTGGTCGCTACAGATAATGGGGAAGGTGAGACAAAAAACCATTAATAGTCAGTGATCCTTTTAAATATTTTCCACTCTGTCCAACATGTCATGTTACCTGATCTGCTGATTGACGTTTCAGCTATTACAGGCACTAAAATAAATCTGTTACTGTAAAGAGAAATCAGTCTTACATATGATGTTTATTTCCTCCATGAATAAACATCAAAGTTTAAGGTGATTTAACAACACCCTTACATAAGGCTTTGTGTAGGCTGAACAGCAAGCATGAGCAGGACTGAATGTGCCTAAAATGCATGCAAATAATGACAACCAGAGGCATATTAGAACGCAAGGGAAGTATTTATCTTTATATAACAGATGTACATGTTTTCAGGCACATGATATTAGCCTAATGGTACTCCCTCATGCTTTCATTTCCAACATACACGAAAGCCGAATTCAAGGTCAAGCATTTAAACAATGCACTAAAGGCTGTAGCTCATGATGAATGACAAACATTCTCCAGATACTCTGTGCCATACCTCTTAATAATTCACTCTATGTCTCTACAGTTACTATGGAACATTAAGTTGCTGGGAAAATTAATATTGCATGTCATTAATAGATTTGAGGATGAAGCGGTCAGCGGCAGGTGCATGTCTGTGAATGTCCGAGCTTGTATTGTGTGTGTTTCAGTGTTCATCATCAGAAGAGCGGCTTCTGTTGTTTGCTGGCCCCTCGCAGGCCGCAATGCTTCAGTTATCCCATTGTTAGCCGCTTCTACTTTACCTGCAATTAAAATTCTAAAGTCACAGGAGCTTAGCTAATTACTCCCAGCAAATGTCCGCCCTTTCCAATGCAAATAATGCTGCGGTATGCTCAAATGGTTCAGGAAGCCATAACACGGGCTCGGGGAATCGCATGCTGTCAATCAATACAAAATTGGATTTGCAAAACAATGCGATGTCAGCTATTTCTGTGTATTTATTTTGACAGATAAAACTGTAATCAAGCTAATGCAAAGCTCTCAAGAGAGAATATTTAAGGAGTACAAGATCGAATAACACCACTTTTTAAAAAATGGTTCTCTGAGTGAAAAGAAATGAACTGCAGTTAATCTGCAGTATTTCTTGTGTCTGATGCTGACAAGTCTTTGACAAGGCCACGACCACACAGCTTGTCTCTGCGCTGATAATAATGAAGAATTCATATCACCCTGCTGTGAATTTGATCTTTAATGTAAATTCTTTCAGTTTTGTGCCATGCTTGTATATTTTCATATGCTGTGCTGTCACTGGTAGTAGTGGGTGGTTTTTGGAGCTCAGTGAGTGTGCTAACTTCAGAATACAAGTATTGCTATAATTAGAATGCCTACAATGCCACCATCGGCCTATAAACATCAGCTGTGGAGCACAAGGCCTTCAAAACCATTTCTGCATAATGATGTGGCTCCAAAATATTGGTACTGAACTGGAAGCCAAACTGGGGATAGCTCTGAAATGTTACAGCAATGACTTATACAAGATAAAAATGTGTGGCAGTGGAAAAGAAAGTGCAGAAAATACAATCCTTAGTCTCCAAAATGAACTAAGCAAAAACAATGGTAGAAAATTTGCATTTGGTTAATCATTCCACCCCTTTACTATAAATGCTGATGACATGATTTTGAAATTTTTTGCCATGTTTTATTGACCAGAACATTCTCCATGATGATCTATGTAACAGAAACAGGCGTGCTTGCATACATGTAAGTTGTTATCTTCTCATTTTTAAAGGCTAATCATTTGCCGTGAGTTAGTCGCGTGCTAGAGGTTAGCCGTGAGCTAATTGTTAGCTGCCTCTCCACTGTCACTCCTGATTCTGTGCTGGTCTTGGCCCGCTCGATGCTGCTCTAAGCAGCTCTTTAGCAGTTTTCTGGCTCGTTTTTTAAAGATCTCAGTCCGCTTGGTGCGGATCTTGTGCTGGAGCTGAACCGAGTGGACTGGGCTCTGTTATGCGGTCTTGCGGTCTCCAGCATGACAAGTGACTAACCTGTCATGCTGTTGTTTCCTATCTGTTGCCTATGTTGTTGACTGAGTGACTGTTGTTGTTTAATTGTGTTTTAGCACTGCTAGTTGCACAAGAAATTGCCCTACGGGGACAATAAAGACTCCTTGAACCTTGAACCTTGGAGCTAATTTACAGTTCTAAAGTCCGGTTTTAACCTGAAAGGTCTGATGTCCCCATATTCCTCAGCATCTTCACACTCTTCTGTGATGATCACACACAAACCAGTTCCAATCTAGCTGTTCTGGGGCATCTTTCATGTTTTCCACTGATTGGATTATACATGTAAATCAATTAGCCGACCGCATTCTGCTTTTACCCATGACATTGTGCCATCGAGATGCTAATGGCTAGCGAGCTGGGCCTTTTAAACATCGGACATTTATGTGAATATAAGTCTGACTGACTTCTGTCTGCACAGAACTACTTATTTTATTTTGTAGTATTGTTGCATTGCAAAATTACTTGAAGTTCAGGTCATGCCATCAGCACTTTAATGTCACCAATTGTTGATACATTATACATCACTGGAAAGCCTGATTAGTCACCTCTGCAACGAAGTATAACTTGAACATTTCTAACTTTTCTGTTTCATAAGATACCAAATATTTTCAATGAGTGGCGGAGCTTAAATAGACTTTCTTTAAATATTTTATAAGGCACTCTCTCAGATCAGTATGGTTTTATAGGTACAAATTAAAGAATTAGCCTATCATTACAACTAACTGAGCATGCATAACAGCTAACAATGCAGCCAACAAACACTAAACAGACTCACATTGAAGTAATTTCAGATAAAAGTATGTGGTTACTATTCTAACTGTACGCACAGCTGACATGTCTGAATTATTGATTAAGTCAGGAAAAAGCAGCACATATGTGGTTTATTTACTGGTTAAGTGGATTAGATGAGCAGAGGAGGTGCAGATGCTCTAACGTATGTCTAGTGCACAGCATATGTGACAAATAGGAACTAATCTTTGTGTACTTTAATCTTTTTTCAAAAACTCTGACTCAGTTTTTAACAGGTTACCTCAGAGCTGTGTGCCATACATGCTTTCTGAGGTTTGTTTATTTGAAAAATGATTTTCTCACAGTACTGAGGCGTTGCTGGCATCAGTAAAGTAAAACTGATTTCAATATATGAATGCTGAACATACTAAAACAAGGTTCCCAGCCTGTTATTTTTAACATCCTATGCGTGTGACATTTTTAAACATACTGCAGTTTACCACATTTTTCCATCACCTTTCCTGAACACCATATTCCTCTTAGAGTCATTAAATATTCACATATTTTTTCTTTCCTTTCAGAGGAAAAGTGCACTGAATGTGTCATCGGTGTGATCCAATTTACTTTGACAGAAGCCTTTATAGCTGGGCCACGTTTGCTTTACATGTACGCATGTCCTTGCAAAATAACCCATATTCATTTCCATTTATTTTGACCAGTGGTGAAGCCACAGCAATACAGGCAATAAAACACCTCATTTATTTGACATGGAAGCTGGTGATTAGTAAAGACAGCTAGAGTGGTGACAACAAAGGCAGAGGAAACCAAAAGAAGATCGAGGTGGATTGATCTGTCTCACGTCAAACAAATGGCCTTGTCACTGAGGAGAATAGCTCCACTTTATCCTCTACTGCCCACCTAGTAAAGCCAGATTTTTGTTTAATGTTATTTAGAAAGAAAGTATTGAACTGAGCTCGAACCTAATATGCCAAACTCTGTAAGTACTTATGGACAGGTGATTGTTATGCAAGTCTAGATGGGATAGTTCAGCTGAGTGGGAGTTCTGCTTTAAAAGGATTTCCAGGAGAATATCTGAGCTATAACAAATTGCTCAAGGCTGTAAGATTCATCACTGTCAGACCCTCTTTTTGCCATATTTCTATAGGTCATCATGATCCCACTAAAACAGGGATTTTCTGCGAATACAGCACACTTATTCTAAACCTCTTCACCTGACATTTAAAAAGGTGAAGCTCCCTGGAAAGGCCAAGCTAATTAAATAATTTCTTCTCAAAGAGAAGAAAAAGCAGCTAATCACTGTGGAGATTTATCTCACCAATATTACATCATCACCTAGAAGCACTTTAGAGAAACCACAGCACTGTGTCAGGCAGAGCTTGTTTGCTGTTTTTAACACCTTGACTGTTATAAGATATTTGACTGAGCAATCTTTCTGGAGATGTTAATCAGGGGGGAATTCAAAAAATACAAAAAACTTACAGAGCAATCATCTTGACATAGCTTAGGAAGTGTTACTAAGCTCAGCATGCCTTTAAGGATTTAGTTTTTGTTTCTTGAAGAGGCAAAAGATGAGCGGAAGAAACAAAGACTGAGCTGCAAAAGCACCTGTGTGCATATTGAAAGTTATTTTTTTCTTTTTTGATTGCATTGCTGCAAACATTGAATCTCGCTTTCATCATTTTTCTTTTCATCCTGGATCTTTTAAAATAAGAATGGAAGTAACTTTAAATTGCTTCCCTTAACAATTCATTTTGTGACACAAACCACAAAGTGTAAAACTTATCACATCACACTTTTCATCTGATGTAACCTGACACATAAATGTTCTTTCTTCAACTATCTAGCCCAACTCTGCATTGCATGAACAATATTACTTTTTTCCTCCATCCTCCATATGAATTATGTACTGATGAGGAGGCAGGCAGTATTTTGGCCAGCACACTCCTACTCTCAACTGATATCTGACTGAAACTTAATCCTGGATTCCATCGCACATGGAAATGTGTTCCTCATGTAAAGCTGTTTTGTTCCATCCTTCATGTGGCGTCATGCCCCACCAGGAGTGTTTCTGAAGTGGAGCGTATGTGTTGTCTGCCAGCCTAAGTGGTATTCAGTCAGGGAAAATCATTTATTGCTGTTGAATCTTATAACTTGGAGCTGAACCACCTACTCCCAAAAATTCCTGCCAATAATTCCCACGCATTTTCCTCTTTGGCGTTGTCCTTTATCACAAAATAAATGAATAAATCTTTCTGTGAGTATCCATGGTATCATATAACACCGTGTGTTTCTCACCAGCCTAATATCTGCAGTAGTTATCAGTGATTGAAAATCTTCAGGCTAATTTCTGGCCAGTTATTTTAATGTAGTGATTGGATATGCAAGCAGAAGCCTTTGAAGTGTACCAATGAACATATCAATACACAAACCAATAATCAAAGTAGTCATTTTTCACCTCATTAAAATTTTGCATGATGTTATGATGTTAAGTGTTCCTCTGTTCAGTCGCAGCCTGTTACGACTCAGTAGGCATCTTTATTGTACAGTCCGCACTCCTCAGATATAATGTTGTAGCCAATATCATTAGCTTAGACTGCTAAAATCAGAGTGTGTAACTGCCTTTGCATGCAGGAGACAGTTCCAGTGTGGAGTCCTTATTGGAAAGCTTTAAATTTGTGTTGATTCAAATTAATCAGTAATAAATTCGCAGGATGGGACAGGGTATGTATGATTATGGATGGATGGATGGTGTCATGGTATAGCCCATGCCCTCTAAGAAGTAGGTTGCACACAGTTTCCACACACCACTGAAGTATATACATTTCTATTTATTACTTTACATCTGATCAGCTGACTGTGTAACTAGGTTGTGATGTGTTACTGATTCTGTGCACCATTTTAGATGCTACCTGTAGAGCATGTGTGGCATGTACCATGGGGATATGTTGAAGGGGGGTGTTCCTTGAGATGTAACTGGTAATTTGGTTCGACATATCAATGGAATCATGGTGAATATTGTTTAGTCTTGAGTAGTTTAGTCAGTTTAGGTACGCATTCATGTTTTGGGGCTGGGAATGGTACAGTATGAGTATAAAATGACTGATAATGTGACTGTCAGTCAACAATGGTTTGTCTTGTAGGAGGGGCATCTGGTGTAAAGCTGGAGTGGAAGGTCCAGATGCCAGATTTTTGTATTACAGCTTGATAGGCAACAAGAACTAGAGCCCTGTAGCTAAGGGCCTAGTACTTGGCATTTTTGTAGTTATTTGTTGTAACCTTTTGCTACAATTTTTTGGGTAACACTTTACAATAAGGGACACAAATAAAGAAAATACTAGGGTGAAGAGCTGAGCTTCCGTCTGTCCTTTCCTCAACCCAGCCCAAATCTTACAGATGGATGGATGGATATTATCTAGGTTGTAACAATACCTACTTCTAACTTTACTGATTTTTAAGTTCATATTTAAACATTGCATGGCTGCAACTGATCAAATCAGCTACAGGAAACTTTCAGACAAAACCAGTTCAAGGTTGCAGGTTAAGCAGGATCCTGTCCTAGCTGCTTTCAGACAAGAGTCAAGGAAGCTGCAATATCCACACTAAAAGGAGATAGCTGAGGTTTGAACCAGCTGGCTATGAGGTGACAGCGCAACACACCACACTAGGGATGGGCGATATGGACTAAACAATGTATCACGATAATTTGTGGTTTTTATCACAGTAAAGTTAAATTGACAATAAAAATATCAGCCTACAGTAATTGTTTGTATCATAAAGCTATCATTTCATTATGGGTTGGATTTATTAAGATCCAAATTTGCGTGTAGTAATTTGTAATGTCAGTCACCACATGAAGATGGAAATATTTGGAGGATGGAATAAACAAAAATGATTTAAAATAAGTTTGATAGATATAAAAAATGATACAACAGGTAGGCTGTGCAAAGCCTCAGAAGTGTCCAGTTTATGAGGACATGGATGAGGATTTGCTGAACAAATGAAAGTGTCTGTAGCTCCAACGTGGTTTCTATTACGCAGGAGTTGCGCACTTTGGCACGATGCCAACGGCTTCAGAGGCTCGCGCTGCCAGGTGATCCTGTGATCTGTCCAGGTGCTAAAATCCAAGATAAAACGTGATATTGGCAAAAAGGGAAAGAAAGGACACAATTAATGCTGCTTTAGTTCTCATTAAGCTCCACAGTGGTGGCAAACTTTCATTTATCCAGAATATTTTACACCTGCGTTGAATAGTAGTTCACTGTATTGACTTTTATTGAATTCAACAATAAAAAGTTAATACGCTGCCCTCAGTGCTCATGAAGAATGATTTTGAATCAGATTCGTGCATGTCCAGGATCGTCCCTCTCAGAAGTTGCAGTCTTTTGTGCACAAAGCTGCAAGTTTCACCTGCTTTTCAGACGTCCTAAAAAAGACGCAAAAAACCAGCAAGGCAATGCGTCTCACAGTTGATAAATCGCCTTGCAAGTGCTAAATTAATATATTTACATTTTCTCCTCCCATTACACGCACTTTTGCGTGTAAACGCCCCATTTTGCATATTCATTGCAGAGAAAGTACTAAATGGATAAGAGGCGCTATTTAGCATGTTTTAAAGACCGAACCCTTTTAACACACCGTTGATAGATCAGTTTGTACATTTCTTAGTGTGTGCAGTGAGATAGCTCACGTTTTTATACACGCAAACCTTTAATAGATCCGGCCCTATGTCTTGAGAGCCCTAAAATAATACAAGAGGCCACTAAACTACATCAATTAAGTTCAAGTAGTGCATCTGTACTGCAAAAGTGTAGTGACATCAAACATACAAGAATGAAAATATGAGAACAAATTTGACATTTATTCAAACAGTGCATCAGAAAAAAATCACTTTGTAAATAACTGTAAATACAACCTGATAAGTTGAAGTTATCATTTTTATTGTGAGTTGACAAATTATTACTATGGGGAATTTCTTTGAGAATATATCGCACACAATGATAGTGTGGTGTAGGGATGGGCAATATATTATTGCCCATCCCTACACCACACTATCATCCTTTTAAAATCAAGGATTTAGAGAGTGAACATGTTACACTTCACGGCTTCTCCATTGCATTCGATGCTGTAGTTACACATGGCTAATGAGTGTAAGAAAAGTTTACATGCTTACTCATGAAATATCCCACTAAGGAGGGAAGTAAGTGAGTGGTTCAAAAAGTGTGTTTAGATGACCTTTGATTCAAAGTAATGTCTTATATCTGATTGCTGTTCAGATGGTAAACATAAATGTTTCACAAACTTTAATAACAGGAAAAAAGTCACATTACACGGCCTGAATACAATGTGTAGAAACAAAGAAACCAACCTGATTAGCACCTAAACTTTCCCTTTTACAGATTCCTCTTGTAAATTCTCACTTGGTCAGTCAGGAGGTGAGCCAGCTTTCTCTGTCACCATTACAGTTTCAGGTAAATTGCTGTTTCCAGATCTGCGCCTCAACTTGATGTCTGGACATGAGCAACACTGCAGTTGCTGATACAGTGAACTTCCAGGATCCTCATGTGTGAACATCATCTTGATATTTTCACCAATGCATTATGTCCAACCCTATGCATAAAAGGATGCATTAGCATGATTAGGATCAGAGCAGAGGCGATAACGCTCAGTGCAGTCTTTGTGATTTCAGATTTGACACAGCAGGTTATGATATAAGACTGTATCCTATCAGACAGGATGGAATGGACGGACGAGGCAGCTGGACTAATGCAGAGTGACACTCGCTCCCTCAGCGACTCCCCTAATGGCCCACAGATAGACGTGCAAAACTGGGTGGCGTGAAGGACACAGAGTTACGGGTTTATTCAAGCACTTCTCCATCTAGTCAGATGTGTTCCATTATATAGTGTTCATACTGAGATACAAGAAATACAGAATTTTATGAGAAAGATTTGTATTTTGGTTGAGAAAAAATAAAACGCTAGTTTGCACACTCTACACACATCCACACACACACCCACACATACAAAATAAGGCGAGACAGAACTACAGTACATGACTGTAAAATAAGTGCAAGTGAATGTTTAGCTGAATGACAGTATTCATTTGTCATCTTGCAGACTGCTGCTGGTTGACTGTTTAAAGCTTAGCAGTAGAGGCTATGTATTGTGGCTGGAGTTGGTTTCCAGGGAAAAAAGCTGTTAGTGGGAAAGCTAAATAAAAACCAAGAAACACACACCATTTCACTGGAACACTGTGGTCAGAGATAATGAAAGGAGGCTTTACCAGTGACCCTGGCCTGCAGCCATCTGCACACATCAGAAAATGTATAGGTGCTGTCATTTTACATCTCATTAATTCCAACAGTTATTTAACCATAAGCATAAGTTAATTGTTTTATTAATGCATGAAGTCCATATGCATCCTGTTATATCTAAAACATTTTTTTATTGTTGTTTTAATCTGGAACCTGTTCCAGAATGTTATGTTGACCTTGAGTTGAGGGAAACTCAGGCTTTTTATTCCAGAAAATGAGGTAGGACTTACCATGTCTGTTACCATGGTAATTGATTCTGTTAAGTATAACTACTCGTTGGCAGATTAGGCATAAATAAACCCTGAATTTCTACCTGTCCTCTCACTCCTGGAGCAGGTGTCAGACAAGGGTTGTCCATATGAATCAAGTGGCAACCTATGGTGGAGAAAAGTGAAGCCAACCCGGAAGTCCAAAAAATTGCAGTTCATCCCTCATCCACAAGGGGCTGGCTGGAAATGGGTGTCAGTCCCTGCAAATGACATGTTCTGTCATAAACCAGTAGTTTACCATAACTTTATGTACACAGATACACAATTATGATGTGTTATGATGTAATAGGCGACATTACAACATGACAACCTAATAAAGTATCTAACCGGCCACTGGAGTGGAAGTGATATAAAGTTTAGTTGTGTCACGGTGTAAATATCACTATGTATTATATACAGTAGACCAGCAGAGGCAGCGCCAGCACCTGAGGACATATAAAATGTTACTAAGAAGAAAGTTTTTAAAAAAATACCTGTCCAGGCGGACCTCCAGTCCACATTCAGTCCGAGGCGTCCAGTTGCTTTCTACCTTCAGTACAATCCATTGAGATTTACACAAACTTTATTCCTTCTTTTTCATGAAATTACCTCTTATACCACATATCATACCGCACAGAAAGCATTTTTCTTAGACAGATTAAAATAAAATCAGGTACAGGTTCTTTAACTCAGAGTTCATTGGCTGTCAACAATGGTGGGAACCAACCAACGAGCCTGAACTCAACGCTTCAGGAACAAATGGGTCACATGAACAGAAGGTTTGTCCAGTACAGTCTATGGTCAGTCAGAATGCTGTTCCAGAAGTTTAAAAGCTGAATTAATAGACAGTGGTTTGCAAAGGAAGATTTCTCAGAACGTGATATATAATTTCTTTTGCTTGTCAATAGATTATCAAATGGTACCATTTGCAGTTACTCAGACTCTCCGGCTGTATATGTCCAAAATAACACTGTAGTCATCAGATGATGTCACAGAAAAATTTGATACTTTTTTTAAAATGAACTTTTCTTTATAACGTTGGCAACACAGAACATTTTGTAAAGACAACTGTATGTGGGGTCAAAGTCCTCACACACGTCTGAAATCATTATTTCATAAATGTGTGGATAGAGATTCACTGTCAGCCTCTCAGGATCCCAGCAGACAGTGTCTCCTCACTATCCTCTTTCTCCTTCCGTGATGAAGAAGATCATTCTGCTCTGTATATTTTAAACTACCATATGTGGCAAAATCTGTGTATTCAGTACTTACAGAAGGGTTTTCTACTGTGGTCAGAGGCTCAGTTAGATGCAGGACACTATCTGTTATGTAAATATTAGTTTGTTAGTAGGGCGGCATGTAATGAATGAGTTAAAACAGCGTTTGTTGGGGGTGTAGAATTAGCCACTGAATATTAAAATTGTGTATTATCCAGTGTGAAATAAAAGCAAAATCATGGCCTTTTCAGCCTCCTCCATGTATGTTTTCCAAGTTGGACTGAATCTAAATTGGATTAAGATTTTATCTTAGCCACCAATATTTTAATGAAGATAAATATTCAGTCAGTGGTTATAACTTCCACATTTACGCAGGTGGGAGTTTTCTTTCATGATGCTCCTCTTCACTTAACAGCTGTGTTTCCTTCTTTAAGAAATGCCTCTTTGTATTGACTATATGCTTGAATAAAAACTCCTCCCTTAAACTGGATGAAACAGCTGCTTTATGTCACCCGTTGTCACGGTGTATCGAGGTGTTGGGACTCCATTGATGATGGTTTTTTGTTTTGGTTCTCATCTTTGGACAAAGATTCTCAGAGTTGATTTAAGCAACTCAAAGCAGCTGATCTGGAATGGAAAAGTCAGAGTTGGTCTGCTCAGAATAAGTGAACCCAGGGGTTTTTTTTAGACTCCAGGTTTCTTGAATCTCCTTTCTGGAAAGGGCCCTTGGTTTCATTATGACGATTTATTTATATCAAGGGGTAAACAGACACCATCATTGAGAGACTTTGCCTGGCTGTACAGTATTGAGATGTTATATAATCTGCCCCTGCAGTGGCCCTGAGCACCATCCAGGCTGATATCATTTCAAAGTGGGCACCGGCCTGCAGAAAATGCCCAGAAACTAAAGCAAGAGAGCTTTCACTCACTTTAGTCTTTTGAAGTGGAGAGTCAGGCTGCTTGGAGCCATTAGTGAACTGTATGTGCTCAGCAGACATACAAATGTTTGTGTGCGAGAGATCAATGTTTACATGATTTAATACAACACAGTCTCATGAAACTGTTTGGAAAAAAGTGTTTTAACGCAACTGTCCTAAAGCAAACCTGAATCTCAGATCATCCAATCTAGTGATTTTTACAGTTATTTATTAATAAATTTATTTTTTAAAACTCAGTTTTCTTTTCACTCAGTGTTTGGTGATTTTCTGAGCTTGAAAACATGTGTTTCTGAAGCACACAGCAACTGGATATCAATACTGGCTGTATTGAACCTGCACTGGCTGATTCCTAAGAATCACAAGAGGATATCATCCAAGGAAGAGAGGGAAAGAAAGAGAGAAAGGGGAAGAGCAAGAGATAATACAAGAGTAAACATTGGGCTGACTTTTTTGAGTGGAGAGAGCTTAGAGTAGAAGTAAGATGCAAGACGGATGGTAAATTAGCAAGAAAACACTCATCAATATTGATGTAGGTCTTTAAAGGTGCAGTGTGTAACAAAACCAAAGGTCAATGGCAGAAAAATCTAGTATTTAATCAGCTTAAACTTCCTATTGATGTGTAATCGCTTCACTAGATTAACTTTAATGTTTATTTTCTTAGAATGAGTCATTTGTATCTACTTGCTGTGTGTCCACATACCTGTACATAGAGGCTGCCATATTTGTGCCGCCATTTTTACCACAGTGTTCAATAATGAACAAAAAAATGTGTGTGAAATGAAAACCTTCTGAACTTTAAAACTGCAGTACCAGCTTTGTTTAATGGGAGTTAGAGCACTTTTCGGTTTAAAGGTTGAATATGGAACACTTTTATTAAAAGCTGTATATTAAAAATAAATAAATAATTAACACCTCCATGAGGCATTTTGAGGGGTGCAGAATGAAAGTACAGCAATTCCTTATAAAATTATATTTAGCGTGAAAATAAATATGAAATTAATTTTAAAAGGGTTTGATGATGGTGTTATATTTACATCTACAAGCCAATACAAGCCACCATTGTGGGTTGCCAGATACAGTCTCTATGTAGCAATAGTAAGTTGGACACAGTAAGGCTGGCACTGGGGAACTTGGTGGAGTCAGCAAGTGAAGCAGCTGTTTCAAAGCCCCAGAGACATCGTTATCTGTCTCAAAAGAGGAGTGACCTGAGAAGAGCCAATCTTTAAGTAATGCCCTGAAAGACATGAAATAGTTTATCTGTTGTACAATCATAGCTACATCTGAGACCACTGGATCCACTCACAAATGACAACATCTTTATGTCTGGGAGAATTGTGGCCACTGACGGCCACCATACATTTACAGCAGTTCTTGGCATATGAAGTCATTGCTACCCATCTGACACACTGTACCTTTACATAATTTTTCAGACACCCTTTGGGGCTTTTTTTGTTTGTTGGGCTATTATAGTGGAAGGAGACATGACAAAGACCATAAATGCAAATAAATGCACAGGTCAGTCATGACTGACTCAGCAACTGGGTCACATCTATGTTGTGCATGTTTTATTGAACAAAAACTGCAATGCTCTAAAGCAGGGATCACCAAATCCAGACATCTTGGGCCAGTGTCCCAAAGGTTTTCAATGAGTCCCTGAGTCCCAGTCATTGTGCAGAACTTCATTGGTCATTAAATCCATTTCATGTGCTTTGCAACATGGTACGTGATCCTGCTGGAAGTAGCCACCAGAACATGCTACACTGTGATCATAAAGGGATGGGCATTATCAGGAACAATTTAGGTGGTTTTTAAACCATGCTTAGTTGGTGCTAAGGGGCCCAAACACCAACCCCGAATTATTTATACAAGTTAGAATGTATCCATCTTGTTTACACCAAATTTTGACTCTACCATCTGAATGTCAAAGCTGAAATCAAGACCCATCAGATCAGGCAACATTTTTCCAGCCATATGTCCAGTTTTGGTGAATCTGAATTGCAGCCTCCGTTTCCTGTTCTTAGCTGACAGGGGTGGCACCTGGTGTGGTCTTTGCTGGACATGTTGGATGTATTATGCATTGGTATTCCGTATACCTTGGTTATAACAGGTAGTTGACTCAGTTTTGCCTTTCTATCTTCTCCAACCACTCCATTCTCCTCTAACCTTTGACATCAACGAGACAACTGCTGTTTGCTAGATATTGCCTCTGCTTCGGACCATTCTCTGTAAACCCTAAAGATGGTTGTGTGAAAATCCCAGTAGGTCAGCAGCTTCTGAAATACTCAGACCAGCCCGTCTGGTGCCAACAACCGTGCTAAATTCAAATTCACTTAAACCCCCTTTCTGAAGCTCGCTGTGAAATTCTAGTCGTCCTGACCATGTCTTCATGACTAAAAGTAGAGTTTCTGCCATGGGATTGGCTGATTAATTATTTATGTTAAGAAGGAATTAAAATCTAATAAAGTGGCCAGTAAGTGTACTGTATAAGATGTTTTCTTTCCTGTATAGACTCCATGAATTGAGCTCCAGAACATCATTACAATTATAACTATCATAAACATGCTTCATGGTGTTCAAGCCAAACTTTGTTGAGACTATTTGGTAGATAAATAATGGAAAAGGGGGCAAGAGATTGTGTTTTTACTAACCCTTTTAAACAAAAAGCTACATTAGCGCTGCCAGTGAGAGGGAATATATAGAACATGCTACTCCAGAGCCCATCAGCTTAATTGTATACTCCTGGCAATTCCACCAAAACAGTTTAATGAACAAATATGTGAATCCTTCACTGTTGTTTTCATTCACATGGATTTGGCTTCTTTAAAGCAAATAATACAATGAGATAAACAATGCATGGTGCATGGCTGTCTGTTCCTCTGTGTGAGTCCTTTGATAGATCTGTGGCCAGTCAAACATTTACACCATACTTCTCACCATACAACAGCTGGCATTAACAAGATAAGGTTGGCATAGAAAATGAATGGATTAAAGTGAATGGATGTAAAAGAAAATGCAAGTTTTTAGTCATGTAATTTGTTTGAATTGCTTCACCTCTGGTTGCTGCTGACAAACATTCAGAGAAAAAAGTTTAGAAAAGAAAAATTAACCTGCCTCATAATAAAGGCTTTACCCTCATGTGGTAACTTGTAAGGCAGCTTCTATAATTGGTAATGGGATTTTCACTGAGCTCTAAAGGCAGACAGAAAAGACCAGTGCACTATAAAATGATTTATTTCTACATGGGTCCCAGTTGTAACACCTTTGTTTTTCTACATAATTGAGTTATAACAAAGTGTATTGCACAAGTCACTCACAGCTTTGCAGTGAGACTGTAAATGGACGATATAAATTTGTATGTGCAAAGTTAATGTTTTGTTGGAGGGAAAGAAAAGGAGATAATATTGTTAACATTACTTTTGCACTAACAAAGGAAGCAATGCTGTCTGAAAAGTACTGGGTATACAAAAAGGGTATGCTTTTATTTGTACAGCAACAACAGGAATGTGCTGAAATTAAAACAAAATACAAGAAAATAAAACATCAGTAGTAAGTTTTTTCACCATAAAATCCATGGATAAAAACTAATTGATTAGTTTTACTGGATGATCTTCTGTTTTCTGATGTGATCTGCAGCTATGGTTTAATCCAGAAGGATGTCTGATTCCCCCCAACCAGTTAATATTTAATGTATTATCTATTTAAGTTAGAGGACAGCGACACTTTTAAAGGTCATCAAAACAATAATTAAAAAATAATAATACATTCACATGGTTCAGAGGGGTGCAGATTTACAGTAAAGTAATTCTACCCGCTGATTTTTTAAAAGCAAGTGATTATTGACAAGTCTAAAAAGTGAACATTTACATCTATTTTCCATGCCAACATTGGGATTCTTCCCTGTTAGCATTAGGTCCAGAGTGGCTAGCTTGATTGTAGAAATAGCATATTTCTTGCGTTACATTTCTCAAATTCAAGTGGACAAAAAACAGGATCAGGGTGAAGGTAGCAAAGGGGCTCAAAAGCCCCGTATAGGTTGCCATTTTCCTCGTGGACATGTAAGCCTAATTTAATCATTTGTTCATGCTAATTAATGGTTAGCCGGTTCTATAATATTGCTAATGCGCACTGAGCGAGTGTTCGCATACCACCTATTGGCGGGGAGGAATTAAACCTGTAGCTCTCACCTTTAAAGTCATAATTAGGAAGTTTAGTGCCATAAGTCTGACATTTTCATGTGCACTCTTGCAAAAAAAAAAAAAAAAAAAAAAAGATTGTTTGAATTTGACAGAAATCTATAATAGCCAATATGGCTTAGTTATTTTCAGCAGGGTAAGACGGCAATCTAGTCTAGGTCTGTTCATGTGTCCAGTGGAGCTGCAGTGTCTTCAGAGATCACAGATCATTGACATAAGCATGTCCAAAGCGAACAGGTTTCATTCCCTGGGCACTGATCCTTCTTCCTGGAACACTTCTCAGTATGTCTGTTTGGGTTTGTCACCTTAAGCTGCTGTGAGCAAGGTGAATGAGTAAAGACAAGGCAATAGCACAGAACCATCACAGCCTTGAATACAGATTATGTTTCAGATTCAGTCCAGAAACTGTTTAAATTACATTTGACTTTTTTGCAATTCACAAACAATTTCCAGCTAATCTTCGATATTTCTTCTGGACCGGTGGTTGGAAATGTGCATCGGCTGATTATTCAAACTGGCCAGTTCTTCTATCAGCTTTCGCTATTTACATGTTTGTTGTTGTTTTCTTTCTACCATGGCCTCAACTTTCCCGCCTGATTAAGCAAAACATTCACTTGGCACTGTAAGGGAACAAACAAACAAACAAAAAAACAATGAATGTTCTGGCTGAACTTATGATTGTTTCAGTTTATCTTGCAGAAACATTTGTTTTTAGCAAAACTTTCCAGAAAAAAAAATGAGGCCATATTGTGTAAAGTATTGCAATCATGACATTCTTCAAAATACCAGTGCTGCACTAGTCTTCAGAATTAAAGACCCTTCATGTACAACAAGATAAACTACTGAATGTTCAGTTTTGGCTGCTTTCAGAAAAATGGCTCAAACATCAGATGCATTCTGCAGTTTGTCATTACTGTGCTGCTTACTGTATTTATTTATTTGCTTAGTTGCATGCTCCACCTTTTCTTAAAGCAAAAGCAAAAATCAGAGAAGAGTGGTGACACTACTGCAGCAGTTTTAATGTGTGCCTTCCAAAAGCTGACGATGGTGATTATTGGACACATCGGTGCTAATAGATGAGTTATGAATGTGGCTCTACATTAGCTGAATTAAGTCTGTTATACTGTGAATTAAACACCATCTAAAGTGTTGGGATTTATAAAGTTAAGAAAAGCTTTGATAGCTTTTATTGCAAGTCAAAATAGCTTCAAAGCATAATTAGCTACAAATATTCATGTCCGTATTTAAAGAGTTACCGACAAAACTTGGCTTGAGTAGCAGCAATGGTTGGCCTGAAGAAGCTAAAGAAAGTCTGTCTGATTAGCACAATAACATAAGAAATAAAAAGAAAAAATACTTTTGTTTCATCATAAAACATACACTGTAAATATGTCAGCACCTCCCCTGGAAAAGCATTGCTCATTCATGTTTCTAGAGTTCAAGAAAATGTTCCATTTCTGGGTATTTCAATAATACATATGCTCTCAGGGTCTCCAAGAGTGCCTGTCACTCCCACCACTTAACATAGTGAATCTTAATACACAAGAGTTCAAAAGGCCGTATTTCAAGTAAATCCATGTTTTTTTGTTTGTTTTTCAACCAAGTTTTATTGCCTAAACTCAACCACATTATTTCCTAAACCTAGCTTGGTATAAAAGTCATCTGAGAAAACGTTTTATGTAGAGTGCGACAGTTTGAACTACGGGAAAATTTTAGGAGCATTACAATACATCTAGGCTCAGAAGTCATATATTTCATAAATGCTTGATGCTGCTTTAAAGGGGAAGTTCAGGATTTTTGACATAGGGTCTCATTTTTGAGTAAGCCAAGGTCCTACTCATCACTGGAGACAGCTTCATCTTATTTCATCTAATATTCTTGTTACCGGTGGTCCCCGATGCTAATGCTAGCATAAGTCAATAGGAATCTGCTAGCCTGTCATTAATAACAATCGTATCCATTCCACAGAACACCCGAGGCAAATCAGTTATAACACAAGACTATCTATGTAAATGCCGTGTTAACTAAATAATGTTACAAATAAAACTTACCTTGTATTGCGTTACATTTTGATAGTATAAGTGTTTTAGTGGCAATACATTTTTTACTTCCAGTGTTTGGCAGGGGAATGATATCATCTGCCATTAAGTGTACGAAGGAATTTGATTACAGTGGCAGCTACAGTAAAAATGAACACCTATAAACCATGTTGCCCATTTCTGTTCTTAACACTAGAGCGGCCATGATTCAATAACTCCTAAAACGTCCACCAGCGGTAATTTTGACTGCTATATTGAAAATTCAGTAAGTTCCCTGTAATAAGTACATAGCTAAAATATTATTAACAATGATTAAATACTGTTTTCGAAAACAAAGTTTAAAGCTGCAGTTGTACGGTAGTGTTGTTTGGTAGGCTACAGAAATAAACAAGATCTAAAATTTGATCCGCGCAGCCTAAATATTTATGAAAAACAGAATATAGGTGATCAGCCTGATGTAGCCACACAGACAGCATGACAAATGTAAAAGTTGGGCTGTATGCAGGCTAGGGCTGGGCGATATATCGATATGAAAAATATATCGATATATTTTCAAATGAGATATGGAATTGGACCATATCGCCCATATCGAGATATGGAGTTCAATGTGTGTTTGTTTTGTCTTTGTATATAAATGCTAACCTTACTAGGGTTTGCTACATATAATTCTGTGTAATGTTCCTTACTTGCATGTGCGAGTATTATTACATACAGTATTTTACAGTATTTCTGTTTACATTTTATCATTCTTTGAACAGCTGAGCATTATTTAATCCGGTCTGTTTAAATTAAACTACTTGTAATGTCATATTTGGCTTTGACTGGAACAAAATATTTGCTCTCACTTTGCGCTAAAAACATCGAGATATATATCGTATATCGATTTTCAGCCTAAATATATCGAGATATGACTTTTGGTTCATATCGCCCAGCCCTAATGAAGGCAAGAATATTTATACTGTCAGGATAATCTACAGTGTTTACGGTAACGGTAAAACAAGTTTTGAGAAGTCACAGCGAGGCGGATCACGTCTCTCCTGCTGCAGTTCCCCCCTCGCCCGGCCGCACAGCTTTGCCTCACGTGCAGCCAGTGTGTCTAATTTTTATTTTTATTTTTTTCAGCTTCTGGGCCTACCTGGCACCGCCTACTTACAGTCTGTAAAGTAAGTCTGTACTGTAATTTTGCTGCACAGTGGATTGCGTTGCCTTGCTGCCTGTTTTCCTTCATAAACTCCGCCAGACGTTCCTCTGCTATACAAACTCCTGTAAGCTGGTTGGGTGCAGTGCACCACATAAAGACGATGTGGGAATTTATTCCTTCAAAGACGTTTGTGTTGTAAAATGTTGCATTGCTTCATCTCTGGATACCACCCTCTACAGAATACTTTCACATTATCTGATCCAAATCGTCTGTAAACTTGAAATAGAACAGCGCAAACTCCTGTGCGGTCAAAATGACTGCCTGTGGATGAAATAGGTAGAAATGATAATATTTTCTCTGTACCTTACATAATAAAAAAAACTAGTCTTAATGAAAATTTACATTGTTTTAGGAAAAGTCAGTGACCAGCAAGGCTTCATGATTTTAATTGACAAAGTTATTGAATATGCAAATTTAAAAACAGTCAAAATGACCGCCTTGGCTGTTCTAGTGTTAATTCAACTAACAAGCTATTGAAAATGTGTGAAGACTGTGGCGCTTCTGTTTGTTTTAAACCGCATCGCTCTCCTATCTTACCACCTGGAAGCAATGTATCATTCCGCTGCTGGTCCTCAAAATGTAATGTGTAATTTGTGATGCAAGGTAGTTTTATTTGTAATATTATTTTGTTAACACGGCATTTACACATAGTCTTGTGTTATAACTGATCTGCCTCGGATGTTCTGTGGATTGGATATGATTGTTATCAATGACAGGATAGCAGATTCCTATTGACTTATGCTAGCATTAGCATCGGGGACCACCGGTAACAAGAATATGAGATGAAATAAGATGAAACTGTTTCCCGTGACAAGTAGGACCCTGGCTCACTCAAAAATGAGGCCCTATGTCAAAAATCCTGAACTTCCCCTTTAAAGGGAGATTCAATTTTCTTATGAATCTCCAGTTCACAATTAAAATCTTTTTAAGCTGTAATTTTTTCTTTTTATTCCCTGTATTATATCTCTTCACCATACTGGAAAAAACAAACAAACAAAAGCGTGTCAGTGTTGGCCTGAGACGTGAGAACTGGCAGGGAAATAAAGAGCAAAGATATGGCAAGGGGAAAAAAAAAAGAATAGTGGATGTAACTAAATTAATTTACTGCATGTTTCTACTGATTGACCATTTTTATTTAGCAATGGTAATTAAATAACAACTCAAAAAATCCTCACCTTTCTTTGCATTATATTGCAGTTCAAGTTTTCATAGTATATGTATTTTAAGATCTGTCAATTAAAGCATATTTTTCATCCCTCTCACTGTGTGATGAGCTGTATTTAGATAGAAAGCTGCTAAACTGTCCTCTAAGTGAAGAAAATTAGTTCTGGGCAGTAAATCTTGAAATCATTTTTCACTTTCTAACTTCAAATTTAGCTTTTATGTTTTGTAGAATATTGGCAGAGAATAAAAACTGCCAATAAAATGAACTGAAGACAGAGAAAACAGAAAGGAGAGCTCAGCTAGTTAGAAAAAAATTCTGTGCAAAATGAAGGCTTTTCCTTTGACAAAGCTGTCTTATATCCTCCTGCCTACAACAGGACTAACTGCAGATTAGGGTGTTTCCATGTCAAAATCTGACTATTTAAAAGTCACTTTTTTATCCCTGTCCACAGCATTTAAACCACTTACTGTACTGTGGGAATTTAAACGCCCTTGGTTAAAGGATTCACTTTCTAATTCCCGTTTGAAATGGAAAATAGGACTCTATCAGCATAGGAACAAAAATATGTGGTACAAATTTACATTTCTTGGATGTAAAGCATGAAAAACACAAAGTAAAATAAACAATCAAAGGACCCAGCTGTACATTATCTCTTCCCGCTGGTAATTGGACGTGTTCACACAGGAAATTTGTGATAAATTCAGTTTTTTGTGTGTTTAACATTTTTTGCTTTCAAGCTATTTAGAGTTGAAAGCAGAACAAACATACCTAACAGTTACTGAGACAAAGAGAGGCCATCTCTCATTCTGCTGCTACTTGTTTAGCACCAGTGTGACTAACAGCAGGGCTGAATGTCTTTTGTCAGTAATGAGAGTTTAATATGTTGCACCATGGAGATGGGACATAGAGTGTGTGGCCCCTGCTGTTTCCTTCATCAGGGCCTTGCCTTGTCACAGATTGCACCACATGATTCCACCCTCATCTTCAGTGACAGGACTCCGAAAGAGCACAAACCTGAGACCTTTACACCAGCTTCCTGAATTGCTATTTGATGTACATTCATCAAGGCTGCTGGACTCAAGCTACCTTAAGGTATAAATCTCCATTAAAATTCGTTCAGATGGGAAAGGTGATTTGTCTTTTTTTCCCATTAAGGGAAACCAACTATCATCGAAAAATGAATGACTTGCTATTACACTCTGATTTGGTGGGGTGAAAGCACTGATGCAGAGTTTTGATGCTTGAAGATGATTTGATGAAATTACATAATTTTCTATGATTAATTTCAGCTGTTCTTCTAAAGTTAAGCGTTTAAGACAACTAGGTGGTTCCCACCCAAGTGTATTGATGTATTTATTTTATTCAAGTTGAGCCATGATCATTTAGACCTTCTCACCTTCATTTCCTCCTCAATACAACTAACCACGCCCATTATTTCCTCATCTTCATCAACTGTTTAATCACAGTTTAGGAGTTTTCAGAAATCTTCTTTTCCCCACTCATGCTGTCACTCAATTCTTCTCAATCCATTGGAACACAGATTTTACACTAAAATTATCTTTTTTGGTAATTGCAGTAGATATGGTTATAATTTCATAATGTATACTTTACCTCTAAATGATAAACTGTAAGTTGTTTTTCAACCATTTAAAGAACTGATTTACTTTTTTAATCAGAAATCCATTTTCAAGGGACAAAAATGTATTTAATAACACAAAAAATGCTGTAGCCATTTTTTTTTTATTATAATCCTTTTTTTTAGTAGTTTATGAAACTAATATTATTATTTAATTATAAATAACTATGATATAATTGTGGACTACTGGCAGCCATGAGGATTTCTGATCTTGTGACTGAGACAGACACCAACACCACATAAAAGTTATATATTAATTGGTTGAAAAAAACCTTCAATCATGCCTGAAGGGGTAAAGGGTACAAAAAAGATGACTGCGAACAAAATCTCAATCTCTGCAGCAAAGATGAAGAAGATGCGGAGAGAATAAACTGCCTTGTTTTTTAAAGACCTCTCCAGCCTGCGCTCATGGCTGTAAATAAACAATAGCACATGAACAGATGTGAGACGTATGGGCTAAAGGAAAAAAAAGGAATCACCCACCTAATGCCAAGTGGCTGAAAGACCTAAGGGCAGACTGTCAAACAGTCCCTCCAGGAAGTTGCAACATTGCAAATACAAATATTAAACACAAATTCAACAAAACACAAATTATTCAAGCAACAAACCATGTTTTCCTGGTGGTACTGTAGGTCAAATTTGGGTTTGCTACATTTTAGATTGATACATTCCGCCCGTTTGTGTTTGTTTTGATAGTTATAATTATATCATTGCAGCTTTCTGGAGGGACTAGTTAAACAAAATTTAACTTCTATCACTACCAAGGTAGATATCCAACAATTTTTCTCAGACATGTAGAGCTGGACAGCACTAAGTCTAGACAAGTATATTGTCTCAAGAAGCTAACAGCACTCCACAATGGCTTAGCAACACAAATGAATGAGCTTTGCAAAACGGGCACTTGCTCAAAGTGGTTAACACAGGGCAGGACTATCCTGATCATGAAGGATCTGCACAGGAATACAACAACATCAGAGTAGAGGTCGATAACCTGCCTTTCCACGAGCCTCTTTTTTTTTAAGTGTCTTATCAACTGCAAGTTGAAAATTGGGCGACATGTGAGCAAAATTCAGAGAGGCATTGCAGACAACAAAATGGAAATGAGAAAACAAGCAACTAAAGATGGTGACACATCACTGCACCCGAATAATGATGAAAACAAATTGTATATTCTGAAGAAAATATATTCAAAGCTGATCCACTGGTTTCCATAATTGCTGTAATGGCTGGCCAACTTTAAATATTCTACATTGCTTTCTATTAACTATTTCCTCAAAACCCAGGCTCTGTTTTACGATCACAGTCTTGTTGGAAGGTTCTGCCAAATGTTAAAGGTGCCATGACATCAAATTTCACTTTTCTGGGGTTTTGGGGTATAATATGATCTGCTGTGCACTGAGACCATGTGAATGTTCAGAGAATCAAAGTCCCTGTTCATAGACAGTCAGCTTTGTCTCTCTGTTCAGACATGGTTGAATCAGGCAGCAACTTATCATTCAATGTAGTTTCATCATGCTACGTAAGTCAATTGCTCCGATTAGAGCATACTAGCAAGCAAACAGCCCTAGCCTGGTACACCAGCCTGACTAACGCCATGTATGAGATACACGGCAAGTCAGTCTGGATTCCCTCCATTGGAAAGTGATTTCCACTCCATTAAAAAATTAACCAGACAGCGCGGGAGGCGGGACTTTACAACATGTCTTTTTCAGCAACTCATTTCTCTTACCATAAACAGTCAGAATGGCGGCTGCAGAGGAACCACTATGTTACGATGCCCTTTCTGATGTCTTAATGAGCTGCAAATGTCCTTAAACCCGCAACAATTTGCTGCTCTGGAGGCTTTCCTCCATGTTTTCCTCTTGCAAAAAGACGTTTGGGTCACTGTTTCTCTGATTGGCCTCCCGCTGCTGAGTTGATACTCAATGTCAGTCACGCTAGCATGTCTGACTGCATTCAACATGGATTAATACAGGTCTGAGTTTTTGAACAAATGAATTAAAAAAAAAAAAAAAACTTCTGCAGCGACACTGAAGGAGGCGACCACAACCTTGTCATTACCTGTAAATTAATCATTTTTTCTAGTTGCTGTCGTGCCTGATGAACATAATTCACTTTCTGAAATTCCTATGATGCTAACAGATAGCCTTTACAAAGTCTGACCTCAAGGGCAGCTTGACCAAGATGTTGCAGATCTTCTACAAGTCTGTTGTGGAAAGTGCAATTAGCTTTGCAGCCATCTGCTGGGGCAGCAGCATCAGAACCAGAGACTTGAAGAAACTAAACAAGCTGATCAAGAAAGCTGGTTCTGTGCTGGGGATAACTCTGGAGCAGCTGATCGTTCAAAAAAGAATGCTGCACAAGCTGATGAAGATGATGGAGGACTCTTCCCATCCTCTCCACAACACGGTGAAGAATCAACAGAGTGTGTTCAGTGGGAGGCTGCGTCAGGTTCGTTGCAGGACGGAGAGATACAGAGGGGGTATTATTTTCTTTTTTTATGTTGTTCCCCTTTATTTGTTTTTTTTTTTTTTTTTTTTTTTCTTCCTCTTTTTTTTTTTTTTTTTTTTTTCTTCTTTTTGTTTTTTTTTTTTTTTTTTTTTTCTTTTTCTTTTTTTTTTCTTTTCTTTTTTTTTTTTCCCCTTTTTTTTTTTTTCTTTTTTTTTTTTTTTTTTTTTTTTGAAATTTTTTTCTCCCTTTTTTTAAAACATCAGATATTTTTCGTATTTCTTTTTCCCTAATTATTTCGAGATTTTCTTTTGTTCATATCCCCAGCCCTAGATACAGAAATTCATTCTTGCCAGCAGCCATCACCCTAAAGAACAAGACTGACTGACTTTTTTGTTTATTAAAAAAAAAAGAAAAAAGAATGAGCTTTTATAATACTGAATTTCCCTTCTGGGATGGATAAAGTATTTTTCATTTCATTTCATTTCATTGACCTACTTTCTCTAAATAAGGTTATGGCCAAATAAGGTAGCCAATCAAAATTAAGTCAACTTAGTCTCCGGGTGAAGCTGCATATCATTAAGGAACCCAACCATTTTACTAAGGAGGGAGGTTGAGCATGCCAAAACAATCCCCTGCTATAAAAAGTGACATTTATTTTTCATTGGAGAATTAACATATGCTGCAATATCAGCTATATGAAATAGTTAATACTGCTCTGTCATCACTCCTTTAATGCATATTGCCTGATGTTTCTCTTGAGAAGCGAAATGCAGTCCTTGTTTCTCACAACGGAGCTTTATGGTGCGGGGTTCCATGGCCCAGGGACTGATAATGAACAAAAACAAACAAACACAGACAAACACAAGACCAATGTGACTCCAATCTGATAAACAGTACCTGGAGATTGTGCCAGAAGATGAGGGGCTCATTATCTAATAAAGCTGGTGAAGAATTAATGAATTACCATCTAAAGTGGGTATGAAGACCTAGAGACTGAAAGGCAGGAATTGGTCATTCACACCGTATAGAAAGAACAAATCGATGACTTTATGTCTTGTCTCTGTCCCTTCCCCTCTTCCCGCTCCCCACATGGACCCTGTGTGCGCCACTCATTGTAAACAAATATAGCTAACAGACTGCAAGCGATTGCTGCACCAAAAAACAAACAAACAAAAAAACAAACAAAAGAACAGATAAGGATCAAGTCATGGAGGCGTTGACATTTGCAGTGTGGACTTTTTACACTGCAGAAGGAGTTGGAGGTGAGTGGATTAAAGCTTTTAGAAATATGGTTCATCAGCTGTTTATTAGCTAGCAAACAAGCTATCCACTCGGCTGTTATCGGTTAACTTCACCAACCTGCTCGTAAAACATCGGCACACATGTCCCTGCATTCTAAAGGTGTGGAATGGGGTGGTGTTTTTTTTTTAAATGCAGTTTGCGCGAACAATTTTTTCCAACATTGGCCGCAAGGAAGCGGCATGTTTGAAAAGACGAGTCCGTTTAAAGAGCGGATCGACTTTCCCGCTCATCCTCCGCAATGCAAGTCTTTAGTTTGGTCTTTATTATAAGTAGGTTATTCAGCAAAAGTTTAAATGTTCAGGGCTGGACGTAAAATAGCTTTTAATTATATAATGGCTTTTTTTTTTATCGATAATCTTTTTTTTTCTATATCGTCCAGCCCTATGTCATATGTACAGGGTAGAAAAGTAATAATGCTTGCATCATATCTGTAAAACCTGTATGGACTGAGAATCAAATCAAGCTCCACAAAACTGACAGCCTAAAAGAAAACTTGAGAAAATAGACTGATATATTACTCTTTCTTAGTCTTCAAAAGTTGTTTTCTTTTTTTTTTAATATTGTAGTAATTGACATAGTATTTGTACTTGCCTCAATCCATTGAATCTAACAGTGTAAAAAAATGAGCTTGTGAGTCACTTCTTGTTGAAAAAGTACATGCAAATAAAGCTCATCCGCCTTGGACTCACAGGTCATGCAACACTTTAGAAAAGCTTAATAGAGTTGCAATTGGATGAGCAATCACTTTATCAAAAATCTCAGTAAAGGTAAAGTCATATTGAATTTCTCTTCAGGGATTATTAGAGTTTTTCATTTCATTTACTTTCATTTTTATATTCTGCTAAACTCTTTCTGTTCTCCTTTGTAGCAGGTTTTTTTTTCTTTGTTTTACTGACATCGTAAAGAAACAATTAAAAATTGTTGCTGGGTAAAGAGTGTGATATGGTGGATTTTATTTGTTTAAAGATCTCTACAGTTTGGTCAGAAAACTGAGAGCATTAAAAGAAAAGTTATCACTAAAGTGAATTTTACATGGCTCTTACAAACCAAGCTATCAGATAAAATGCAAGACAAATCAAGTAGCGCTGACGCAGTTTGTTTGAACTAAGTGTTGAAAGGTTTTAGAAGAGGAACACTTTCTTTGATGGATTATATAATGATGATTATAGATGTCAGGGTTGATTATGAACAGCCATCGTTTATAATAACAGATTAAACATTTTGCACATTACAGTGGATACCAGGGGGCATACACAGTTCTTTGTATCTCGTGTGAGTGAAAAAGCCTTTGATCTACTGTAAAACTATGCGCAATATTGGAAATGATTATAGACTTAGAGGGAAAGAAGAGTAAAGAAATAATGTAAGTTTAAGCACCAAAAAGTCTGCTGTCACCCTCTTACACACTGTTGCACTCCCCAACTCTAAATTTTTGGGAGTTGCAGGATGCTTGTGCAAAACGCAGACTGTCTTTCTGTTGGACTGAATATGCCATGTAAGATCAGCAAAGGAAAAGCACTCCTTAAAGACACTTTCCTGTGCCCAGAGAGTGACATCACTTTTGAATTGGAACCCGTGAGCTGGTCCAACTTTTGAATATTCTTGCCATTTCCTCAGGGATGTGGAACACAAAAGGCCCCCACGAAGAAAATTAGCATTTTCCACAGTTCATTGAGCTCATTTAAATGAATCAAAAGATGCAACTGACTCATTTTCATACAACGTCGCAAGGCTGATGCCAAGCACCACGCAGCATTTGGCCCAAGACCTGTATTTATGTTGTTATGAAAAATGAGGTCTCACTGGGAGTTGCCTTCAAATTTGGCTCTCGCTTGCTTAGTCAGAACTTTTGTACATTATTTATTCCACACTGTACGTTGCATTGGTGGACAGAGTCTGTACATTTGCTGCATATCCCTGACATACACACATTCAAAAGCTAAAAGAGGCACTGGGAGAAATAAGAAATTCAATATCTTGCTGAGGGAAGCTTAGACACTTCAGATCAAAAGGAAAGCCAGGCATATAAATTCGGATGTTCAGTTGCGTAGATGTCCACTCTGCCTCCTGCCTCACAGTCACACCTTGGTAATTCTTCGTAGTGACCACCATTAAGTCCTTACTTTACAACTTTCTTGTAACTAAGATATTTATAGCCGGAACTGATCACATTCTACATATCTAGACCTCAAGTACCAGTATTTTTTAGCATGTCTGCAGTGGATGATAAACATGTCTTTCTTTAAATATCTGGAGCATATTCTGCTTAAATTAATTAATACAGTTGCTACATTCTGGCAGAATCCCAAAGAATATTGTGAATGCCAGGAAATGCTGGATCAGATAAGCCTAAAAACAAGAGGGGGGGAAAGTTGTGAAGAATATAAGAAATGACTTTATCTCCAGTAATCTGAAGTTGTTTCAAAGCAGTGGAAAAGAAGAAGCTTATTTTATTCTCTGCTAGGTTGATGTTGGCATTTGATTTACAGCATATTTGGAGTATTTTGCATAGTCTCTGAATATTGCCACAAAACCAATCCCATGAAAAGTTATTTTCCTTGCAGGACCATTTATTTAGTCAAGGCCAGAGTAGTTTAACTGGATGGCTTTCATTTCACGGTTCATACTCTCAATGTGATTAATAAGTAAAATGCTGTTGAAGAGAGAGAAAAGCCGTCATTCAATCCTATCATCCTCGTATGGAAGCACGATGGAATATCCTGAAGCATTAGAAGTTGTTGTCAATCACTGCACGGGGGATCATGTATTTTTGCATCTGCTCTGGCAAGTTTGCATCTGGTCTGACTTCTGTCACAGCTAGCTAGAATAAGAAAAGAGATATAAGGAATGGTAGTTACCATATGGGCATTAATGTGGCACCATGTGCACTAAGACAGAACTAATCATGTTAGTTTTATTTCCCTATTTATTAGTTTATTTCTATTTTTCAAACCGTGAGGATGCATACATTTGACATGTGAGTGTGACTTGGCTAATTGACTTGATAATGAGCTTTCGGTGCCTGTGAAGGCTATTTCAGTTAACAAATTAGTAACCTTGTGAGCTGTGGATGCTCAAAAGGTTTGCATCAATACTGCCAAAAAAAATCAGTTATGCTTAATGAAGAGCTTTTGAAAGAAAAACACATATACATATTGCATGCATTGTTTGCTTTTGCAATAGAAATTATTTGTTGAGTAATTTGTAATTTTGTAATTTTATTAAGGATCCCCATTAGCTGTTGCCATGGCAAGCAGCTAGTCTTCCTGGGGTCCATAGTACACATTTCCAGTCAATTCAAGAATGAATGGGAAGATAGACTTTAATGTGATGCATATAAGTTACAGTACGATTTATGGATGATACATGTTTTTATAAAACAGTTCAATGTGATTGAATTCAGTACAATTGAAATTTTATGCAATCTAAAACAGGCTTTTGACCCCACCTTTCACAGGAGGCTTGCAACCTGTTTAGGGGTGAAAGCAAAATGCTAATCAGAAGAGGTGTCACAATCTTGGCGATATCGTGATAAATTGCCACAATATGTCGTGGTTTTGTCACGGTATTGAATAATGTCTCTTGAGGCAAAAATAATGGTTTTCAGTTCGCTTGGAGCAGAGCACCACATTCTAAACTACACAGACCATGATCCTTTGCAGCCAGTGCACTTTTTAAACTAGGGGTGTAATAAAATATCGATACAATAAAATATTGCAATAGTTTGTGTTGCAATATTGTATCTATATTAAAAAAAACTGTCAATATTTTTACGAACAAAATCAGGTGATTTTCTATTAGCAACAAAATTCTGGAAGAACTTCAGAGTCAGGTGACTAGAGCACAGCTGCTGCTGCTACAGACTGAATTGCTTTGAATCTGCTTATAATATTGCGGCAAGGTACGCAACAGAGGTCCTGGGCGGGCTTTGAACCCCAGACTCCCAGGTGAAAGCCATGAGCGCTGACCATTCAGCCAAAGGGACATCCCAGTGACCAAGTAGCCAGGGCACATGATCAGTCGGAGGTATAGTGACAGGACCACACTGTCACATCATGTTTGGTTTTAAGTTGTTTGTTAAGTTACCAAGTTGTCAGAGATATAATTAGCCACATGTTTGCTAATACCTGCTAGTATCTGATATGTGTAGCAGCATTGCTGATGATTAATGTTCCTTTGAGACCTAATAGCTTTGATGAACTGAAGTGTAAATCCAGATGTTTTTTAGTTGAATGAATCACACGCACAATTCTTGTTACATAGATTTGAGTACTTTAAACATTTCACTATATCGTCTTTATATAGAATTGCAATATATCGTATCGCCACTCCTGTATTGTGATATGTATCGAATCACCAGGTTCTTGCCAATACACACCCCTGTTTTGAACAAATTGGAGCAGACGTAGCCCACATACAGAAAAAAAACAAAAACAAACAAGGTGAAAGATGGCAAGAGTGATGAAAACAGGATGGATACGGAGGATAGAAACATAAGCCTGTTGTACTCCGCAAGCAGAACTTTGTTCTCGAGGCCGCAGGGATAAGAAAAAAGTTGGTTTTGGTTCGGTCAAATACATGCTCCGTGAAAAGCTTTATCCATGAGGGGCGCTATGTCGACTCGGTGAGTTGATATTTAACAACAAACTTGGTCCATGGTCGGGTGAGGTTGTGTATGTGAAAGTCACAGTGTCCATGTTTTTAAACACCCCATATAAATTTTCATATTTTCTCCCCACCTCAATGAGCTGTTCATTAAAACTACCCATTGAACCTTGCAGCAGCGAATACAGAAGAGCATTTGCTCTGCTGATGAGTCGAAGGTGCAAAATGTCCCCAATCACGTTTGCAGCATGAAAGTTCTGGCAGAGTATGTAAGAGTGCATCTGACTTACCTTTGACAGGCGGACTTATATACTTTTATTTATTGATCACCAAAGACTTAGCAGTTTCTTTGTGCCTGGGTATTTTTCAAGGGGCAAACTCCGCCTCAGAACAGTGAAGCTCGCTTCCGCGTTGCAAATAGTGTAATATTCCCTTCATCGGCTAGGGGCTGGCTCCAAGAGCGAGCAAATCCCCATAGACTCCCATGTTAAAAACGCCAACTTCACAGCAGAAATAAACAGGTTTGCAGCCTGGTTCAAAAAATCATTTTAAGTTTATTAGGTCAAGTTTACCTTCATGTCAACTGTGAGGGGGGTGAATTTTTTTATAACTCATTCGTTTAGATGTTATTTATTCTTCAAATTACACATAATTAAGGGCGTGTCCTTATGATTGACATGCGGCAGACCGGAAGCTCCGCCTGCCGACCGGAGGCTCCTAGTTAGCTCCTTCTTTGCTCTTAATAAGGTCTCAGTTTGTTACAGAGTCGCACAACGGCGGTGTTTAGTCAGCGAATTGCAAGTCTAAGCATGTCTTACCTTAACCATGCCGCTTAGGGGGCTTATCTTTGTTAGCTCCTCTTAGTTTCGTGTTAGCTCAGTTAGCGTTTAGCCCACAGTACGTCAGCTGTCAATCATTTGCCCCGCGGCCGCGCTGTGCCCATTTAAGTATTTTCCTGGAGTGACGACGTACGTGACACGGCAAGATGGCGACGGTAAGACACGCCCACCTGGTTTCACATTTCTCTATTCAGAAGAGACCGGAAGCTACATCCAGTAATTATATACAGTCTATGGTATTTTTATTTATCAAATAGGCTGTTTTAATGCCTGGGTTAAGTTTATTTAATGTAGTACCTCAGTTGTCTTCTGTTGATAGATACTGTATACTGTTTGTACTTTTACATGACTTTCACACTATCACTTTTTCAAGCTGTTCAAAATGTCATAACCTTGAATATGACAATAAATGTTGTACCAATGACTGGTCAAAGCATTTTATGTCGTCATTAATGTTATTGTGAGCCACTCCACAATATTGCAATAAATATCGTACTGTTAGGTTCATACCGTGATAATCGTACCATAAGATGTGGATAACGTGACGCCCCTACAAACCAGTAACACCAACAACAGTGATCTTCTCCACTGGCACAGTGTCTTTGTTGTAAAAATTCATGCCTTAAATATAATACAAGTTCAGTTCTGGATATACATGAGCCACCAGCACTATTTCCTCTATTTTTCTTTGTATGGAGATGACCAATTCAGCCCATATGAATGCTATAATGTTCCATTTTTGGTTTTTTTAAACTCAGCTCTTAGAGCACATGATCTTCTGTGGGCTCATCCACTGACTATCTACCCGATGTTAGAGAGGGATGAACCATCTAGAAGTTTAAGAGGTAGATTCTCTCATAGATTGAGGGTTTGTTCATGCAAAAAACAATCAAATAAAAAAAAATAGGACAAAGATTAAAACAAAAACAAGATTTGGACTGGTCCTGAATCCAGACCTAGCCCACTGGTGGATCCATTACAAAACCTTTCATAGTACCTCCTGTTTAAAAAAAAAATTGCAATGTTTCCCAGGTACTAACAGAAAAAAACAAACAGAAAATAAAGAAAATAGAAATAAATTTGTTTTAAACAGCAATTAACATCCAATAAAATGTCCTAACAATATTTATTTAACACTGAAAAAAAAAATCCCCATAAACGTCAGCAGTAAACTAAGATGGATGTTAAGTACCGTAGCTGTGGTCGAACACATCAGCAGGACTTTTGCTCATCAGTAATCAGCTAATCAATAAAACCAAAGACTGGACAGCGCCAACTCAGACATCTATTTTTCTCACTCACTGTCAGTTTTTGAACATTATCAGGTTTTAAAATATGGGTCTTAACAGCTCCACAATCATAACATTGATACTACATTTATTATTATGGATTTTACAATGGATTCTGTTCCAGAAAGGCATTAAAGATGCATATATCTGCAACAGCATCATCACATATTCTAAATGATTTGTATTAGTAAAGGATTGATTATTTGTAATATTATAATAATGGTGTTTATTGTCAGGTTTGCCATGATGCAGTTGCAGTTCATCTATAAGGTTTTCCAAGAGCCTGTTTGCTTCTAAGTGAACAACTGCAGAGTTTAAAGGATTATTCAGAGTTTCCTACATGTTGTCCCTCTGGCCAAGCAAAGTGTTTATCAGTGAGAAGACGTGAACTTCTGCTGAAAAATCCATACACTCCCTGTGGGAATCTATGCATGATTAATACTGCTTGTCTACATACAGTATACTCACCATGTAACTCGTACCCACTGTGATTCATACAGCCTTTGGCAGGTGGGACAATATCCATCTAATTTCTGAGGACTGTGTTGGTGCCATCCGCTGCTTTGTCGTTTTTAACGGTGCACGATCAGCTGTCATTTTGATTAAGTAAGCGCTTGAATCTTCTCTGGTGTTATTAACTTCAATTTCCTTTTCCCCCATACATATGGTGGCTAGATGGAGAAGAAGAAAAAAAACCCTGTGACCTCTTTTGAAGAGTTATATCTAATACCGTGCCTCTTTCTGGGCACTCAGCTTTGTCTTTTTATACACTTTCATGGCTGCATGATAAATGACTGCTGGAAATAAATATTTACTGAAAATTGGCAACAATGAAGCAAAGTTATATTAATGATGTATAAAGTGTAGCATATCTGACCAGCTATGGATTTATGCGCTTGTTCATGTGTGTGTGTGAGAGAGTGAGAGAGACGGACAGAAGGAAAGGGAGAGAAAAACTGTAGCTGAACACTTATTTTGAATTCAGGGACTTTGTGCAAATGTCAGCAGGCCTCCCAGCACCTCCCAAGCAGTCTAACTGGAAATGGCACTGAGACACTGCTGACCATATGGCTCTTGTAATTAATCGAGCCGATTAATTTCTGGCTTCCCTTCAATGTCTGCACAGTCACTTATGCAAAACTAGAACCCTATGAGGCAGCATTTCCCTAGCATCACAGAGTGAATGGTGAAATACGAACACAAGGTTATGTTTTACTAATGTTTTTGCAGCAGGGAGCATAGTTTCATCCAGATAATAATTTGCATGGATCAATGATATTAGACTTCATGATTCAACAGCAGTATTTTAACAGAAATAAGGAAAAGATATTTTGTGGATGTGATGTAAAAGAAAAATCATACATAACCACTACAGTTTATGGTCAATAAAAGTAAGTAGAAACTGGTAATGTGTCATGCTCAGAAGAGCCAGCTCCCAGTTTTTTATTTGATTGCAGAACTTTGTTTTGGTTGACCAGTATGGAGGCCTTTGGTCAGTCACATGAGAGCATAGCAAAATGTGAAAACGGAGAAGAAAGCAGATATTCCATTGGAAGTGAAGACAGCAGACAGTTGTGAGGAGAATGTGACGGCATCACATTGTCGTGTAATATAATAAGCGACACCTGAAAGTAAAGCGGCATCTCGGTGCAGTCTGATGATAGAAAAAATGCACAAATTGATGTGGTTTCAACAGCAACCATTCATTTTTTGCAAAGGTAAAGTGAAATATAGGTCTATAAAAGATCCCAAATTAAGAGCAAAGCAAGGCACAATCGAAAGAGCCAGCTCTTCTTTAGGAGCCGAGCCAAAAGAGCCGTCTCCCTGAAAGAGGCGAACTTCCCATTACTAGTGGAAACAGAATTTTCTTTAAATTTGAAACACGTGACTGCCATCCACTTTCACGTGTTACTCTGACAAACTCTCAGGAAAAACAAACAGGGGATTTGTGACGCACCCTTAACTGTCAATCATGTTTTTCTAAACTTGTGCTCTACTCTACATCTACTTCTACCCAATGGCGTCCCCAAGGGGTGGCCATGGTCCCCGTAGACAAAAGGCTGGCCACCCCAGCAAAAATGATATTTTTTCATTTATATCAGCTTTATTACTATTAAAATGGTGCAGCATGCTTTGCTTATATTTGAATGTCAAAATCTTTATAAGCTAATAAAAAGATATAATAAACAAAAAATATTACACTAGACCTACCATTTTCTGCTATTGGTGTTTTGCCGTAGCCCCCACGGAGAATGATTTGAAGTAGAATTCAAGTAGAGATAATGTTATATATGTTATATAATGCCACTCCTTACTGGAACTGTGAGACAACACAACCCTGAACAGCTCAGCGAAATAGATATTTTCCAGATAAAGGCAGCAACAAAGTTAAAGGGTTGTGTTTTGAGAGTGTTTGACTTTGCATTCACTTTAGGCATCACAAAATTTGATCTTAAACTTAGGAAAAAAAATGATGAGTCTCCTTTCAACAAAGTTTAATTTATTTCTGTCTTTAGATAGCATAATTGGATTGCAAGATTTGCGTAGTAAACAATTCTGGAGGCAGAATGGACACAATTCTTCCCAGCAGGCAAATAATCATCCAATTTAAAAATCAATCTAATTCATGAGATCACTGCCCAGAAGTAACAACCACAACAAAAACTTGCTTCACTTGTTACTGTACACTTCACAACAAAATTAAGTCAAGGTCAGTTAAATTCATGAGTCCTGCAGTTAGTTGGAAAAGTGAAAGTTTCACTTCCCTAAATGTTATGTTAAAAACTAACTTCTAGATTATGTAACTAATGACTGCCAAAGACTCAAAAGGTATGCTAGCAGAAGCTAACAAGCTGCTTAAAGCTAGAGTCCGGAGTCTCCCCACTGTTAAACACTATTCAAACTGAGTGCTCCTCCCATCACGCTAATGGCTGCCTCGCTCTTCCGCCTATTCAGCTTCAAACCTCTCCTTCAAAGCTCGGAAGCGGGTAAAAGCCGAACCATTAACCCTGGTTTTTCAACGTGCACTATCCAAAGTGCTTTTCACTTCCCCTTTTCTTTGCAGCATCTGACATTTTTCTTTCTTACTTGCTTTCTTTTTTTTGAGAGAGAGAGAGAGTTTGAGTGACTGGCGTTTGCGCCAATCATGAGCTTTTTTCCACACAGTGTCATGCCCCTAGCTCTGTCATTGGCTGGCGATACATATATAGTAGAAATCTCCAGCCAGAAACGTCCCGACCACACCATAACAAAGGAAAAAGGCGAATTACAGACGGGGGGAGAGGGAGTTGCAAACAGATTCGCCACGACACGAGAGTAGAGGCCCAAAGGCGCAGATTGAGATCGATTTTACTTGCACAAGTCTATGTTTATTTTTGTGGGGGAAACTCCAGACTCTACCTTTTAAGTCTGCAATGTGTAACATTCTTTTTTTCCTAACAAAAATCAGCACTGTAACATATAAAAAATGTCTTGACTTTGGTACACAACTGTTTGGGTGTTGGTCATACTTCAGCAATAGCAATGTGCTCACATGAGAAAAAAATTCTGAAGAATTATTCACTTTATTTTGCAATTTGACCAAGCTTAAAGAAAATTTGCTGACTTTGTTTTGTTGAATTGCAGCACCATGATTAGCTAATCAATATTTACCCTTGGCATTGTACTGTAAATCCCTTCTATGAGACAGAGTAGATCATTTGACAATATAAAGAAAAATGTTGCTGTGATTCAACTAAACATTGATTCACAATGATACACCTTTTTGTTCAAATTAAGCCAATTAAGGAAAAACCTATTTAATTGCATTGAATCACTGTCATTCCACACAGCGACACAACAACTACAAGTGCACATACCCTCAATGTAGGCCAAAACACTTCAGAGTCCAAGTGTTATCTATTATACAGTATATTGTTTACTGCTCGGCTGAGGTATTACACCCACTGGAAATGTGATGAACAGCCCAGGGACTTGTTCTTTACCAGATGTTCATCCATAAAACAGAACATGTTCACTTCAAATGCTCTAGTCATTTCAGTGTAGTCCTCCAGCCTTTGTCAACAATTCGGAGAGGATATTATGTGGATGCTGTCTTGTGTTTCCTGAGTAAGCTAACCAGAGTAATGCTATCTGTTAGATAACCTCAGACATTGTGTCTAAATTGCAGTCTGTTAATCTTAGTTGTGCCTTGTCATATTGCTTTTACGTTACAGTTTTTAATGACTGTATTTATCTCCAGCCCACAGGTTTGAGGTGAATTGTATCTGAGGTGCACATTGCCTACTTTGAGAAATAAATGAATAAATAAAAATCCCTGATTTTTATGCAACAAGCCATTAGTTGTCTGAGTCATGCGATGTGTCACAGGGCATTGTGTTAATTGTCCTTGGATGACTAAAGAGCTTGTATTATAACTATGTTTTTCCCATTTTTCTTTTCCTTTTAGAAATGCTAAGTTTGCCCCATCTGAATATTAGCCGGACTTTCTGTATGCAGGGAGTAAGAAGGTGTTGGTGGGGGAAACTTGAAAGGCTCCTGCAAGTCAGTTTTCCAGTATCATCTTTCTACTGTTCTCCTGCCTTAGCACAGATAATACTGCCCTGATAAGACTTCTGCTCCTGCAGCTGTGCTGCTTTGGAGCATCGCATGGTGATAACAAACCAGCCAGACATCAAGCTGTTATCTCCTTGATACTGACATTCACCTCATATACTTGGTAACATGTTCCCAAAGGGTGCAGAGCTCTAGCTGTGAAAGCTGCAGGGAACCAAAGGGCTAAAACATGGTGAGGCAAGACATACACATGTAGAAAAGCAAACACAAAATCTAGGCACTGGTAGAAGAACAATTGTTAGTTAACAAATTAAAGCTAGGCCATCTAAACAGCCTCAGTGATTCTTTGCATTATTTGTAGAATGGAAATCCAACTTCCTGAAGATACTGACTTATTTGCTTATGATGGTTCTGAAAAGTGCCATTTAACTACAAAGCTACAGCAGGGATGGGCTATCAGATCCTGCTGTGGGTTTTAGATGCTTTTTGCTCCATCAGACCTGTTGCATATTAAATGGATTCTGCACAATGACTTGTTAATTTGAGTCAGATGTGTTCAAACAGGGAAACCTGCAGGACAGTGGCTCTTGAAGACCCGATTTGCCCACCTCTTGTCTGCAGTCTCCAATGTGTGTTTATCTTGGTTGTAATCTGGTGCTGAAGCTATAGTATAAAGAGCATGCCAAATACACAGGTATCGGGACAGGAGGAGATCATGGGATAAAGGTGATCACAAAGTACAACTTTATATTGATTTTCAGTGAACTTTGCCTTTGAGAGGACAAGTAGAACAAACCCATATTAGTGGACCAAAACATGTCAGTAAAATGCCCCCACAGCACAACTGCCACATCAGATTTCTGCATGGTAGGGGTCAGGCAGTCAGACTACTGTTCCCTAGGTATACTGTAAGCTGCAAATGCACTTGCCTACTTGTTATTAATGGGATGAAAAATCACTCATCTGAACACTTTTCCATTGTTATGACCTGTGCTTGGTTTTTGCACCACTGAACCCTCAATTATTCATCCTTTAAATTATGTCTAGTAACACCCCCATCCTGTAATTTTCAACATACAGATCTAATTCTGCAGTGACATTTTTCCTCACCTGAGAAAAAAAATGTTTTTTGCATAATTTTTGCATCAATAGCTGAGCATCATGGGTATAAACATATGTTATAGATTCCAATTACTGACCCTAACTGGGGATTCCCTTAATAGGACTGTTTTGTCTCAGAAACAAATGCAGTTATTTAAAATTGACCATTTCAATTTTCAATTTAAATTTATTAATTTAGAATAGGGATCAGGCATATTAATGTACACTTCCATGTAAATATGCAAGATTATAGCAAATTGTTAATTTCCATCTTTGGTCCCTTGGCAGGTAGATGGACATAAAATGAACTGACATAATACATAAACAGCATGTCACATAATATAGGAGCAGAACATAAAAGTCTCAGTCTGATAGTTGCCCTTCCTTACAGTTCATATAAGCAAACTAAAAGCTATCAGTACATTCAAAGTATCAAAATATGTGCCGTGTATATGCTTCAGACCTCTGTGATGCAAAGAAAACTTTTGCTTTAATGCAGGTACATGATTTTTTTTTTTTTTATCATTATTGTCATAATCATCATGATCAACACCATCAACAAGAACATGCTGAACTTTTTGCTGATTGGGACGACCTTACTGGAGTCTTTCCAGTTGATCTAAATGGAGAGTTCACCTTAGTCATAATCCCACTGAAACCACTCATTTAAGCATTCTTTATGACCAGCAAGCCAAATATGATGGAACCTCTTCTAAAGTATGAGTTTTTTTTTCTTCTCTACAGAATCAGAAGCGACTTGACCTTCTCAGCATTTTAATACATGCTATCGGGCTTGAATATTAACTGCTCACTTGTGCCATTTGCATTTGTTATTCATTCAAGTTGTTCCTTTAATTTGTCTCTCTCCCAGATACTCACTGGTCTGTTTTAAGCTGAGCTACTTTTGAGCTGTGCCAGTATAACACAGCTGTGCCCCGGGTAACTTCAGGTCATATGTAACTTGGTCTCTAGGATATTCAGTCAACCCTAGATTCCACTAAATCCTGTTACGTCATGTTTTGGCTGAGACATGGTTGCCCGAGGTGGCGAGGGCCACTCCAGACATAGCTTGTTATCCTACCAGATGTGCTGCAGTGTGTCTAAGAAGCTAAAAATACATGCCTTGTATATTCAGACTAAAGCACAAAGGATCCTCTCAGCTTTCAAAATACAGCCTTTTTAGACTTACTATCTTATCACATCATAACGCTTACACAAATAGTGGTGCTGGCCAAGAAACGAACCAGCCTGAGCTTTTTCAGTACAGACGGTTTTCAGGATAGGAAAGTGCATAGGTCAAAAAATGGATAGGTCAACAAAGATACATTTTCTGAGGTCATGACAAGGAAATTAATTGCAGATATTTGGGGAAAATAAGATAAATTACCTTGTAATTACATATCTGATCTTGCTTTCCTGCAGTTATGTATAAAATGATTTCATAGATGGAATAAAATATTTTTATGATGGACATTGGTGATGTTTATCTTGTAAAATCCCTGTTTTAAAAATAATTATGTTGGATAAATCATGATAATGGATTCAAACATTTGAATCCGCCCAAGCCTTGCCTATGCACATACATAAGAATACTATCTGCAGTTAAACCTACAAAATACACAAAACATGCTTTAAAGCCAATATTATTTTTTTGTTTCAAACATGAAAGGAGTTAAACAGAACCTGTTCATGTATTTTGAGACACTTTGTTCCTCAAAATTGAATTAAGTTTCGCATTAAAAGGAGGTTTGTACTTCTTAAGAGCCTGCAATAAAAAGGAAGGCTGTACCTTATCTCTGCCTGTACTCTCGCTTGCTTTTATTACAGAAGTAATTTGCATTTTAATTCGGAGCTTGAACCTGTGTTTAATAGAATTAAACTGAAGGACACATTGACATGGTTTTCTGACCCCTTCAAGGCCTGCAAGTAGAGAAAGGGCAGAATCACTCAAATTGTAGGCAGGCATGAGGTTGACCCCAGTTCAGATAAGCTTGAAATGTAAACACTGGCTTCTTAAATGCCAATTATTACCATCCCCTTTAAACAAACTCCCCACAGATGCAACACATTAACCAGTGAACGCTGTGTTGTTGAGTCAATGGAGTTATTTTGATGTACTCTACCTAGAAAATATGGACAGTTTGGTGTACAAGAGACCCTGCGCAGAAATCAATTCAGTATTATGTTTACCTTTTTAATTTACAGCAAAATAGTGATTTGTTTTGCAATAATAACTCATAAGCCCGCATATATGAAACTGAGAGCAGACTTATCAGACATTTCAATGTTTACTATAGCTTCCCATTTCCTATTCCAGTCAATATTAGGTTAGACGATGGAGGAAATAACTTGAGATAGAGGAGTGCTATGAAGCATGAACAGCCTTGCTAAGAGAACAGGAACCAGACAGACAGAATGAAGTTTGGCATTTTATAATTAGAGATGAGAGGCCAAAGCAGCAAACAAAGCATTCCAACTGGCAGACATCAATGCCTTCAATTCTAAATACAAGAGGTAAAGTGAGATGTACCATGAGATGGCTGTCTCAAACAATAAAAGTAGAACTCCCCCAATGCAGGTACTTGTTCCCTTTTAGGGATTAGTTCTCTCAAAGTGTTTAGGAAGAACTCTAAGGTTGGCTGCACAAGGATACAATTGACACATAGAGCAGAGATAGATACAGAGCACTGGTAACTAGCAAGGTTCTTTAAGTCGCTTTTGGATAAAATTTACATAAAGTTGAAGAATAAATTGATCTGAAATGGAGAATATGTATAAGTCAAGACCAACTTACCTGTATGTGTGAAACAGAGAGACAAGAGGGTTTATTCCAACTATAGGGGGATTTCGCCTCCCCCTGTCTATGGGTGCTGAGAGTCTGGGTTGCTGTAGATATATTCTGTTGCCTATAAAATTAGAATAACTATTTTTTTTCCAACTTTAGGACAACATTGTAGAAGACTACAACCTCAGAGGGAGGAGAGTGATTTTGTGTTTGTCCAGCCTATATAAAGCAGGCTTATGATCATATAGTATGCTGTGGGTGTTGCTTTAGTTTTTTTCCTTTCATTTCTGTGTGACCAAAGTAAGAACCTGGTTCACATTACTGGCAAAAAGACAGCCATCTTTAGGTGTATGTTGGTGTCCATGTGTGCCTCCAGGTCCTTGGCCAGGATCTTTGCATGAGTAGAAGAAAATGATGAATGGTGAAAAATAATAAAGTTTATTATCTGCTTCACTTTCCACCTTAATCACAACATCCTGGCTTTGGCTGGGGGAGCCAGACAAAGCTATTGTTGCTTTGTTCCTGTTCCTTCCTAAAGTTCCTGTTTTCTCTGAAATTATAGCACATTGCACACTTACTGTACCTGTTAGCTTGCCATCAACATACAGTAAGTGAAGCAACAGCTGAAACACATATTAAACAACTCAATGTTGGTCATAGTCAGCTGCTACAGATCTTTGGTCAGAGACTAATAAAAATGCCATCACAAGATAGCAAGATTCATGTGTAAAGACCACACAACAACATGACAACAAGTGGTTGCTGTAGCCATGGGTCACATGAGTTTAGAATTTTGCATTATGTTTAAAGTATATGCATGTGCACGCATGCAAGTTAGTGTGCCAACTAAAAGCAATATTGTATAAAATTGCTTGGATCTCATCTGACAGTTTGTTTGTCGGCTCAACAAAACACATAAAATTTTCATGATTTTATGGAATTATTTTGCTTTTATGTTAACTGTCTGTCAGTGGACATCAATGCAGACTGCAAAAGTACCAAAGACCTCTTTCATATTAATTCTTTACCCACAGACACAAAGAAAAACTCACAACAATCATTCCTGCTTTGAACTGTTTTACATGTGCATACATCACAGCCTGAATAAACTTATGTGTTTGCAGGTCTTTGACTCAGAGGTTTGCCTTTCAATAACTTCCTTCAATACTTCAGTAACATGAGCATTTCATCACTATATCTGAATCAAACTGTGAAATTTGTACTTGACATTTTAAAGACGCAGTACAGAAATTTTTGCACTTTTCTCAGTGATACACCCCCTATTGACGTCTATACTAGCATCCATCTTGCATCGTACCTGTACTGTGAGCTCCCTCCAGCCAGTAAAGACAGTCTCATCTTGACTCTTGTCTTATCTCTTGTTCTGTCCCTCCCTCTCTTTCTTTTTCTCTCTTCCTCCAATAATGTTTTCTTGCATCTCTTTGCCGAATCCGCCATGATGCGCATTCAAGGCACCCAGTGTGTTTATATCCATTTGCTAGCATGTGACACAAAGAGTCAGCTGCAAAAACAATGGAAAAAGTTGTGTAGTGCGGTTTCTTGACACTGGGTGTCAAGAAATGCACATAATGAATGTTGGTGTGCCATCAAAACGAGTCAGAAACGTATATTTTCAAGGTAGAAAAGTTATGTTGTTGGTCTTTAAAGGTAAAGATTTCTCTCTAAATAATGTTGTACTAGTTCTTTTTCTTGTTGTAAGGACATAATCCTTCAGTCCTAATAGACAGACGACATCCCTACATAGAACTGGGCTCTGCAGATGGTGCAGCTGGTTGAGTGAACAGATTTATAGTAACATAACACAGCTGCAGAGGTCTATAGTGCTCTGGGTGCATCAGTGTTTGTCATCTACTCATAATTGAAAAGTGTAAACACCATGTTCTCACATAGTGCAGTTAGCCTTATTGTATTCGCTGGTTCTGGTTCTCACATTCTGTGGCTGTGTCTGGAATACTTCACAATTTACTGTCCTCTCAAGTCCAAACTTTATAGTGCTGTCTGAATGTATGGTAAGATTTCATATTGCAGGCTCAAAATGTGATGCAAGGTGAGAGTAAAGCAGTACCACTGTTCAAAAACCAAGCAAAGACCATATTGCACTTTACAAAAGAAAAAAAGCGTAAGATCAAGTGGACCTGATGTAACTCCAAAACCTGTCATAGAAAGTATTCTAATATATTTTCAAGTTTGTTTAACTTGTTTTTTAGCAATATGAATGAACTTATATTGCTCATTCATGTGGGTAAGTTATTTATCTATCAATCTAACTTCAATCAATACCTTTTAGTAAATTAACAGCAAGCATTAATTCGAACATCAAAATTAGATTTTTGATTTCCTCATAACTGCTGGCAGAAGTCGTTTGTACAAATGCCTGTTTTCTTTAAACAGTAATGTTCAAGCAATTTTTGATAAACAGATTGATACCTGGTTTGCAGTTGTCATGAAGTCACAAGCAGAGATAAAGCAGTGATAAACCTGAGAGTATTCACCAGTTCATCACCTAATGATTTATTAATATAGGATCTCTGTGTTTATATATATATATATATATATATATATATATATATATATACATTAGACAGGTATTTAGTCATTATTACTTATTTTCTAGATCCTGATAAGTTGATCACTTGTAGCATTCGAGCTAGTCATTAGCCTGTTGATGAAACTACTGTACACTGATCACAGGTGTGCAAACTGAGGAAGGCTTTTCAGTCCCATCTAGTGGGCTGCTCTTATCCTCTGTGTGCTATTTCCGGCAAAGTAAAAATCCATTGAATTTTTAGCATTTGCATGCTTGTCATCACCCTTGGTATGTTGATACCCACCCGGTAGAAGTTATTCCAGTTGGCTGTTAGTCATGGTATAGTCGTAAACAGCCAAGTCATTGGCTGATCCAGTGGTTTGATTACATAAATTGCCTCTAAGGTTGAATATAGGAAGTCACCTTCCCGTATTCTAGTAAGCTGTCATTTGCCAAATCATTTTCTGAACTGGACATATCACATATTTCATCATATCCATGTTATTATTATTCAGTACATATTATCATGCATATATTGCAGTTTTCTAGTGATTGTATGATTTGCCTATGCATGCTTTACAGGAAGCTGCTTGAAAAGACAGATTAGACACAGCAGAGCTATTCCAGTTATTTAAAGCTTCTGGCATGACTGGATTGACCCTCAATGTAATGCCAATTAATATGGAGGCAAACTGCACTGTTCGTTTAATCTTCCTTTTGCCCCATTAAATTAAGTAGCATATTATGTTTACTGGACACATTTTCTCTATTCTAACTGGTAAATGCATAAAGTCTTAATTAAACTAAAAACATCCTTTTCATGTAAGCAAAGACAGAGGTTTAACTGCACATGGTAAAGGGCTGTCTTAATAGTGTAAACAGGCAGCTCCACTAAGTCCTCTGCATATGTTTAATAAGAAGGTGCTGTGCAGTGTTGCTTGGATATGTACAGTGTAAAAGAATATACACAGCTTTACGGGGCAGATGGTACTGGTATTTCAAACTCAAATTCTCATTACCAGCAGGATTTTGTTTTAATAAAAACATTTAGCCTTAAACTGGGTGTCTTTAGATTTGAAAAAAACATTTCATACCATATCCTTCTTTCACATTTCCATTAAAAAAACCCATATGCAACAAAAACAACAGTCAACTTAAACTAATTTGGCAACTAATAAATAATTAATCATTTATGTAATTTATGACTTCCTTTTTCAGGTTGTAGTTTTTCTGACACTGTTCAACACTCGCCGCTACTTTACTGAATGGTAATGCTCTCATTTTAACCACAGGCCACAATGTTTGATGTTCAAGACTTGATGTCTTCATATGACTTTATCCCCATTCATACCATCAAATGGATGCTTCACAGACCAAACAACATTGGTCTTGTAGCAGCTTTTTAAGTATTGATTTGACATTCCTACTCCATCCGTAGCAATGGGAGGAGACACAAACAGATCAGAATATCCATCACTGAACCCCAGAAACCCCAAGAGTGTACAGTGTTTTTTCAATAAAAAAAAAAGAAAAATATTCCTGCACCAGCTGTAAAAATAAGGGCTGGTTCAGAAAATGGGTAAGTAAAATTAGTAAGAAAACTAATAGAAAATAAATTTGTTATCTTGCATTTCTGTTACTTTGCAGACGAGCACTCTCAGAATAGATCGTTCAGTCAACACATCTATATTTAGTCAAATTTCCCAGCATTACAAGTATGTTATTAACATCAAAGCCTACAACATCTTGCTCTTAAAATATGCCTTTTTAAAGCTCAGAAGTCATCTGAGCAAATACATGGTAGTTTCACACAGTTATTCACTTTGAAGCTGCATCTTCAATGAGCGCCTCTCCCTCCTATGCTGGTGAGCTGTGGGTGAAAGTATCTTCCAACCAGAACACACTGACATGATTTCAAATGCTCTTTCTCTCTCTCTCTCTCTCTCTCTCTCTCTCTCTCTCTCTCTCTCTCTCTCTGGATGGTGCTGTCCTCACCGCAAGCAGTTTAGAATTTGAATGTGTTCTGTGTTTGTTTTTCTGAGGGAAAAAATGTATGCACTCCAGTCTAGCATGATCTGAAGGAAAGTAGATTGAGACGGGCACAGCCCAGATCTATAATTGGAATCTGTTCTTGGATGTGAAGAGTTTGAATGCCTATTCTCCAAAACCCTCGCCCTTCCTAATGGGAAAGGAGCGCATGGACACGTCTTTGTAGATTTCTGCTTCTGTTTGGCAGGCTCAATAGAGGACAGCACTAAATATTAATGCTGCAGTGAAGAATTTCTCTTGGTAATACCACAAAAAGCTCTTATTTATATGGGTCCACATATGCATTTTAAATTGCTTTCAATATCTTTTGCTCTATGTGCAACATGTTTGCAGTGGCAAATACAAAGCATTTTTAATATTTTAGTCTCGGAAGGTCATCATTAATTGCTGCAAGTCCTTGTTTTTTGCTTTGGAGGCCTGAATCCAATGTTTGCATTGATTGGGCCATTATCAGAGACACCAACATGGAGCAGCCTGGGGTGCTAAAGGCGGGCTCTCTCATTCATACAGACACTGAGAAATGGTAAGCCATTATAACGCACATATTCTCAGCATATCCTGTCACTGCAGCTGCTCATTTAACATCCATCCTCTCCAGTGGACCAATGATTGTAGTTGAGGGAAAATGATTAGGCATGCTAATGTTAACTTTTTCTTTTTCTTTTAGGAAGCCCAATGACAGTGTTACTCTTTTTTCCCCCCTTGTTTTGAAAACTTGTAGTTATGGGGATAAATATATCAAATACTGCCACTATTACAGATGACCCAGATGAATACTTCTGATGGAATACCCGTCTGTAATGTATATCATTGCCGGCTAAAGCCAAGGTTGACATTTATCACCTTAGAGAGAATAAAAAACTTGAAATCTCTGAGGTCATTCTTACTTTAATCTGTTTTAGATTCTCAGAGATCCCCTGGCTTAGACTGACTTCACTCAGTAAGGCTGAGAAAATAAGTGCAAAGCAAAAAAAGAGAAAAGTACATAAGACGGGAAAGGAGAGGACAAAAACACTGGTGAGAATTATGGATGCTGTAAGTACACGATATAGAAGTTCTTCATAGATAAATGTATAAGAGAATATTTTATAGCAAGAATATGTCAACAGAAAGTTTAAAGTTGTAATAAAACAGTTTGTTTGCATTTTTTGAAAAAGATGCAAATAAAAATACATATGATTTATGTTTGTTTGCTAAATCTGTGGCAACAGTCGCAACATATGAATGTTTCATGTAGATTTAGAAACTCTTCTCTGTCACCATTTCCGTGCAATTTTTTGAAACTTGTTCAGTTGTGAGAGCTTTCCAAAGGTTTTTTTCTAAGGGATTTCAGCGAGGAAACATTGCAGGCAGTTCAAGATATTTCATTCTTTCCTTTTTAGCCTTCCCCGTGGGTTGCTGGATGTGTGCTCCAGGTCATAGTCCTGCTGAAAAATCCAAACCTTGCACCTCAGAACTAAATTTTAACACTTGGCAACATGTTTAACTCAAAGATCCTGCTGATATTCAGTGGTAGCATAAGCCCTGAATGATCTGATCTCAAGAGGATAACACTAACTGTGTTCACGCTTGGTGTTGCAATGCTTCCCCACATGTGTCCTGTGCAACCGTTTGTCATTAGATCTGTTATCTGCTCTGTAGCAAAATAAAAGTACAGCCGACATCACTCAGTCAGCAAACAAACATCAGGTGTACTATTGTTACTGTGAGATCAATAACTAAGCTACCTCAGTTTTAACACAATAATGTTTCAGGTTCACTCGAGTCTCGTTTACTGAGAAGTTATTTAGAATTATTTCAATAAGCAGAGTTATGTAATAGTAGGAGTTGAGTAAAAAAAAAAAAGAAAATAGGCGATTTGTAGTCTCAGAGCTCATCAACCACTGATGTTTTCTGGGAAACATAGCTGTGCATGTAAGAGCTGTTTCAAGGGGTTGTCCATAAAATATTTAATTGCTAAGCTGAGGTTTTTATGATTTAATCGATGCAAAGAATTTTAAAGCCATGACCACAGTGGGTATCATCCACACGAACAAAAATCAAACCACAACTCAATGGAAACTTATGTATAGAACCTCCTGTTCATCCACTTTGATATTTTCAAGACAAAAACTGCCTTTTTTAAAAAATTGGTGAGAGTTCCTATGATCTCTTTTACAGATATTTTTTACTGTATAAAAAAAAGTTAAATGATTATTTAAAAAATGCATGTGCAGAAATTATTGAAGGTGGTTTTCTTTATTAATTTGTGCTGTTTTAGGCAGGATTTCATTTCTTCCAGAAACTGGAAACATCTGATACCTTTACTGGTTGTGTAGTCTGTTGATAAGAACATGGCCCTAGAGTATCTTCTGGACTGTGTTGAGATTATATTAAGAATGCGGCTTTTGAATGTGGTATGACATGGAAGTGAATGCAAGCTCAGTCTGTCCTGAGTCTGCACACATCTGTACTTGCCATTTCCCACTGACCCTGCGTACACATCAAACGCGATTTGGGCGTCAAAATCGCACCTGACGCCCAAAGTTGGACACTTGGTCACTAAAAAGTCAGACGCTTGATTTCCAGCATTTTGACGCCCCTGACGCGCGGTGAGGGATGTCCAGCCAAGCCATGCCAGATGCGCCTCCTTTTTCTTTTTCCTGTCACCTGTCTGCACCATGGCAGATGCAGGAGAGAGAGCGACTCAGTTTTATGTGATAAATAAAGCAGGAAATGTCGTCATCGGGCATTTATGCTCTGAGTCGGGGTTCACCAGATGATTCCAGGTGTTCTGAGTGTGATGACTTTCATCATTTACTCCAGGAGCTGCACGCTGGCGACGGGCGCTTTCAGGCGTCTGATCCAGCCCAGTTTAACAACCCGCTGTCCCGATGCAGGGCAGTATTATAAGCCCAGTAAATCCCATCGGCACAGCAGGTCATCAAGCTGCCGTTCAGAAACCGGGACCGGACGCAGATAACAGTTTATCGTCCTCTGTCTTCAGAGAGAGAGGAGATTCCCCTGGTTCTTCTGGGTGTTTCCCGTCATGTCATTAAATGTGTGTGTGTGTCATGACACTAAGTAGCTCTGATTGGTTGACGACCCGTGACAAGACGCCAAAGTTCAGATTCTGCCCGTGATGCGCGTAAAGCGCGTCAAAATCTCAAAACTAGCAGCGCGAAACGCGCATACATAATGCACCGCAGGGTTTTCAACGCCTCCCCAACATGCGTCAGCCATTGATTTTGCATGTAAACCTGATGCCCTTGATGCCCTAATCGTGCCTTGTGTGTACGCAGGGTAAGGGTGCATGTTAGTGTGGCAGGACTTAGGGCTGGAATATACTTGCTGCTGCATCATGGCCGCCACGTTCTCCTAGCATCAGTTTGACACGAGTACGGTCGTGTTGACGCGAGGTAACTCTAGCTAGATGCTAGAGGTGCTCGTGTGTAGGAAAGTGTGAACGCAAATCACAGGTAAACACAATGGGGAATTGTTCAGAAGAGCGCCGCTTGGACTTTGTCCTCAACTACTGGTGTCTTAATTATGTTTCCTATGATGCAGTGACAAACACTCGTGCTGCAACAGTTAGCAACAGTTTAAGGTAAACTGTTGTTTGCAGAAATGCACAGGAAATATGCTGCGACCAGCAGACTGGCCTTTCTGTCAAAAGTGCTGCACAGGCCTCCTGGCGGAGACCTTCATAAGCATTTCAGCGGCCCCGTGCATCCTGCAGCAAGTATACACAAACATTCCAAATGCTTACGCGCACGCTTGTGTCCACAAGTACATTCCAGCCCTTAGGAGGTGCCTGGGTTTGAACCCCAGCCTCCCAGGTAAAAGCCATGCATGCTCACCATTTAGCCAAAGGGATACCCATGTGGGCGCATGATCAATCGGAGGCATAGTGACAGGACCATCAACTGTAATATTAGCACCAAAACTGCACAATTGGTGATATACAGTACCTCGCCTGATCTTCTGATTTCTTTTTCCATCACCAGATGGCAGAAATCTAAAACACGATGGACATCTCCCATGTCGTACTTTTGGTTGGGTGTCCCTTATTTTCTCTAACAAACTCATGCACTATTCTTCTGGGAGTCTTTGTTTCTAGTTTTCTGTCCAGAAAAACATTTTTCCAGAAAGACTAAAGGCAGGTACACACTACAGGAGTCCTGAGACCTTCACAGATGAAGAGACCACACACTTGATGATTACAAAAGACAAATCCCACAAGATTTCTCTTTTCTGATCATATAGTGTGGGGTGTACATTACAGAGTACACCCCATACTAACTGATTCGTCAGCCGAAAATCGGCTCATTCACTGTCAACATCCCAAATCTTGCAATATCAAACAAGACTTTGTGAGGAGACTTCACTGATTAGACTTTAGCGTAAACAAACGTAGCTAAATTTTCAGCCTCTACATTGTGGGAAAAAACACACATACATAGAAAAAAACATTGCGGAAAAAGTCATAGAGACAGCGGGGATTTGGGCTGTATGGCCTCAAGTTGGAGGCGAATAAAAATGGCCACAAACATTAGACAGCTTGGAGAGCAGGGCTGTGAGCTACGGCTGTGTGCTCTTTGTTTATTTTTTTTTCTTCCTTTTCTGTCAGTCAGCTGTTAGTCAGCTGTTAGCTCTTGCATCTTGATTGGCTGTTGTTCCGGGAGCCTACACGTGATTTCCCAATGGGAGCAGCGTTTTTGATTTTGCACAGCTGTGAACACTGTGCGTGTTTGGGTCCTCTTGGAACACCACACACACACACCAGGATTTCTAGTCGCAAATATTGAACATTTTCAGTATCTACGATCTTTCCGGCCTTCCGAGTGGATCGTACTGGACAAAATCACTCTTAATTCACATCACACCATGGGAAGATCAGATGTGATGTTTTTTGCAAACATCCGACAATCGGACCTTTGCTGGCTTTGATCGTAAGGGGTAGATCGGGGCAAAAGTCAGGTTGATTTCCCTGTTGTGTGCACCTGCCTTAAGGATTACTGGTACAAGTTTAGTCTATTTTGCAGTGACTAATATGAGCACCATTATTACAAAGTGAAGGCTTCCGAATCATGATCGGATCGTTTGCTGGACATTTATTGTTCAGCAATGTTTCACAAGAAGTGGCCTGAAGTTGCCGTTCAGAAAAAGTAACAACAGTCAAGCGCAAGCAAACAGGATAGAAAAGTTCAAGTTAAGCACTCTTCACAATAAAACACTTCCGGGTGTTTCAAAATAAATCATTTTACGGTAAGTTTAAACAATAAACTTCTCTGTACTTATGTAATAAAATCATGTTAAATCCAATGTGTGTAAAATGCATTTTCTAACATACACATGTAAACAATTCACAATATCCTAATTAATAATAATCATGTAAAATGTATTTCAGGTCAAACATATGTGAGAATAATTCACAACAACTCCAGTTTGCTCCATATAAATCTGATTACATGTGGTGTTTTGCCCTCAATTTGCACCAACCTTTTGCTATTTGCTATATATTTTGTTTGTTTAAGTGCCAAATTCTGGAAGTGTCTTTACTAATAAGATTTACCAATAATTAATTAAGATTCAACTTTAATTACCACAATCTTTTGTGGTAATTAATGGTGGAAGACATTTCAAGTTTCGAGTTTTGTCCACAAATCTGGAATCACATTAACATCACCCCCCCCCCCCCCAAAAAAAGAGCAAGACAGTAAAAAAATAAAATAATAAAATAAAATAACATTCTTTTTTTTTTTTTTTAAATTAAGGAAACCTAAAAGCTTTGAAATATAAAGGAGCTTGAATATTTCTAACAAAACTCTTTGATAGCACAGTGATGTGTACATTTCTTGAGCCACTGCAGCCCAGCAGCATCCCAAGCTGAGAAACTGCACATCCCAACTTTTGCTTCCTGGACGCCATGTGACGTTCCTGCTGAGTTTGGCTTTATGCATAGTGATACACACCAGCAAGCGGATATTAACACACTGGCTGTTTTGGACACACACAGCGGCTGATTCAGCAAAGAAATATAGGGGGACATTATCGGAGGAAGAGAGGAAAAGAAAGACAGAACAGGAGTCAACATACTGTATAACCCTCTTTAGAGCAGTAGTCCTCAACCATTTTTCTACAAAGTACCCCTTATGAAACATATTTTCAGCCTTCCACAAAGTATTTTTGGTTGGAAAAATAGATTAAAAGATTAAAATGAAATAAAAATAAAAGATACTGCACTTTGTCATTTGTGTCTGGTTTTTCAAACTGGAACCATTCAAAGCAATGGAAATTTTTCCTTTTTTGGCCCTTTGCGTTATCTATTTTCAGTCAGATTTCTCCTACACTTAAACCACTTCTCTACTGTTTGCGTTATCGAGGTAACAGTGATTGACATGTGATGTAATTTGGCTTGTATAGGTTGGATTAAACCATGTTGGTAAGTGTAAGACAAGTTTTCAATGAAATACAGTGAAACTACATTTAAACTCCTTTTTATGAACGTACACTTACATTTATTAAAATATTTCTTAGATACATTTTATTGCAGGATATTTTTCATTTTCTTAAAAAGATATTTAAAAATGTCACGTACCCTGTGGAATGCCTAGAAGTACCCCCAAGCGAACGCGTACCCCCATTTTAGAAACAGTGGTCTAGAGCATGGATGTTGAGGCCTGTTTTAGCCCATTTTAAACACATTTGATAAATACGGTCACTGGCCTGTTCATGGAAACATCTGAAACTTTTAAACTTTACACAGTTTTATCATTTGTCAGTGAACTATTGTGGACCAATAATGGGATGAAAAATCAATGCACTGATAACTGCATAAAATCTTTATCCAGCAACATAATTCAAGTATTATTCTAACAAACTACATTTGTACATAAATATGACAGAATAGGAGCGTGAGGCCCATTTCAGTTCTTTCTGAATGACTTACAGTAAAGAGGTGCATCAGTGTGTTAATGGTGAGGAACATAGAACTCAGATCAACCTGCCTCACAAATGAAAAGTGAGAGAAGCCCTTCTTTGTCCATATACCGATTTACCGTATGCAGCCAGAGTGGCCGTTGACAGCGATTGAAAGGCTGTCAGAGGATAAAGGCACAACCCCTCTCCCATGTCACTATTTATAGCTGAGCCATGCAAATGCCAGTGATTTATGCTGACACGTGTAAACGCTGCTGTCACATTAATAATTATGTTGAGAAAACAGTCATGTAAATAGCAGGCACAGCAAATTATAGGTATGGAATGCTTATAAGAAATATGAATGATACAGTGGGATGATGATCGGCCCAAGAATGGGACCCATGAAAAGCAGTCTTTTAAATGATATCATATAAAAAAACATGACACTGGTGACTTTGCTGAAACATTTCGATTGCATGAACTGAATCTAATGAAAATCAGCAGCATACATGCCCCGTTTAAATGACGTACGCTTATTAAGAAATTTAGATGCCGGGGCAGATACCAAGACCATCTGTTGTGTAGCTGTTTGGTGAACTACGTGTCCTGCTTTACAATGGGCACATCAAGAAAAGCATACCGATCAATATTTCCTGCACTAATTGAAATGCTTTTTATCTTGTTGGACTCACAGCAGAGTGTGTTTTTGTGTGCATTTGTTTGAGGTGCACTTGTATATTCATCCCCATTGCTGTCCGCTTCTCTTTGTCTGCCCTGTCCTTCCTCTTAACTCCCTCAGCCTGTGGAAGCGAAAGACGCTTTTATCAATATTTATGCCAGACTGCAATTTGGACTCAGGTCACGAGGATCTGCACTACTTACAGTGAATGCAATCATGGATCATCATAGATGTATGCCTTAGCCTTGTGTCAGTCCAACATTTTTTCCTCTGTCAACAAAAAAGCGTTACGTTTATAACTGGTGCATTTTAACTCATTATTTTTTTCCACTCCTCTTTAGTTTCTCATTTGCCAAGTGTGTGTTGTACAGTATGAAATATCATCATAACCACTCCTGGGTAATCAAAAGTTGGTCAATTGATCATGGGTGACTCAAAGATAGTTGAATTTTCATGTTCCTATACTCATATCTGGCACAGCTTTTCAAAACTGAAAGTAAAAATCAATACAAAGAGCTACTGCAAATGAATATAGCCACTGGAAAGTCTAATTATTTTATAAGGAGAAAGAGGAGGCAGTGTCTTCACAATGAATTTAACAAACAAGGTCTCAAGAGATTTCTGCGATCTCAAGGGTTCAAAGTACAAGCTATTGTGAAGAGAAGAAAAAAAGAAACAGAAACATTGTTGTCATAGTTGTCTGTACACACACTACTCATAAAAAGTTAAGGATATTTGTTTTTTGTTTGATGAACTGTTTTAATCCAGATTTTACTTTATTGCAGGATCGTGAGAGATCGGCACGGACACAATGACAATACAAGACAGTGACTTTGCTAGAATAATGTGCTCTTTATTCCCCACAATCAGTCACATACAGTTACAACAATCCGTTTTCATTTCAAGAGCTGATACATAAAAATTGCTTACCATAGCACAGAACCGGAGAGCCCAACAGTTCGAGTAAGACAAAAAGTATCAGCTGGCTGGGCGATTGATCAGATCCCGCAGCAGACTCTGACTCGACTGCAAGTTGCACACTGTTTTATCAGGTCGGGCTGCGTTATCACTAGACTGGCCAGACCCGGTGAGTAAGCATCCCTTCCTACTGACTCTCAGGCTTGGTGCAAAAATGTTGTGTTAGAGTAGAATAAAAACAAGTTATATTCTCAAGCTTGGTAGAAACATGTTAGTTAGAGCAGTATCAAAACAAGTTATATAAGGCAATTATCAATATATAAGCATTAAAATGTGCATAAAGACATAAACATAAAGCTTTTCCATATCATGAACCTAAAATGCACTCTAACCTTTCCAGATGAACTTAATTAGACTTTCTCTAAACTTTTGAATGCACGTGTACAGTAGTCACTGGTTGACATCTTGTTTCTAAACAGGATGATGAAGAGGCATCATCGGACCAAGACAGCACTGAGCACATGACAAGTTATTGAAACATTGTCATTTTTTGTTATGGGATGGGCACCATTGGTGTTCAATTTTCCTTCAACAAATTGTTTTAGATGGAGGAATTACCACATCATAATTCCAGTCAAAGGTCCAAAATTCATGGTATAATAACAGGGAGTTATGAACTTTTTACATTTTCCTGAAATTGTAACCTAAAGTTGAATATCCCTAATTTTTGTATGTCCTCTTCTGAGTGTTTTTGTCAAGCCTCCTTTTGCTTTTGACTTGATAAGGCAAAAAACATGGATGCGAATGTCCACCATATATTCAAATAAGTCTACAAGATATGGGGGGAGCTTGACACAAACATGGCTACAGATGTTCTGTACAACAATCACAACCTTCTCAGCTAAATCTTCAAAACTTTCTTTGCAGTTACACTGCAAATATCAAGTTCCCCAACCGAGAAATTTTGTCTGAGGCTATGCTTATGTGTGGTAATCTGCCAGACTTTCAAGTGCAATCACTTTCTTCTGGAAAGTCCTGCTCCTCATTTGACACAGGGCGTTAAACCGGACCAGCAGCTAATTACAGTACTGTATGCTTGCCCACTGATTAACATTTGAAGGAAATAGTATCTTCAACAGTCAGGGAAATAGTTGCATCACAATGTAGCTCAAGGGGAAGCTTTTCTGTTTTGCTCGTGTTTTTGTTTGATTCTGATGTCCTGTGTATGCTGGATTTTTTTTTTTTTTTTTAATTATCATGATTTATTTCAAAACCCAATTACATGCAAGCCATGTTAAGTTTACCTGTAGGAAATCGGCTTCTGGTTTCTGTCCAAGTACACATTAGGGATTTTTCACCTTATCCAAGAAAGAAAGCTTATCTTTACAACCGTGGTATTTTTGTTCCTTTGAATTTCAAATCTTAAAGCACATTCATTATTGATGCCTTATTTGTCACAGAGCAACCATTGTAATAAGTCCCTCGGGAAGGAAGGCCAGTCTGTGATTCAAAAATATGAGGTTTGTCAAGAGAGGTGGGATTTCCAGCTCCTGTAACTTAGCACAGCAAACACAGTTATGTAAATATAACATTACAGTGTTAATATGCAATATTATCTCTATTCAAATTAAATGAAGCAATCTATAAGAATAAAAACAGATAAATATAAGTTCAATAGGACAGTTAATATAGAGCAATGTGTTAATAGCGCAAGTACTAAAATATAGGTACAAGTTTATTTCGAAATAGTTAAACAGAAACAGCTATGTCAGGAATTTGCATCAAACATGCAATACTGTATGTGCTTGAAAATAGTTGAACAAGAGCTTTTCTTTCTTTTTTTTATGAAATTGGGAAGTTAGAGTGAATTTATGGTCAGAACTTTTATGGAATCTGTTTTAATTGCAGAAGACTAATGAGTCTGATGAGAACAAAAAGAGAAAAAGATCAAACTGAATAGACTTAGAAGCTGAAATGTGGCACCACCTGACAGCTCAAGAAGCCGATCTGTGCTTAGTGGATGGAAGAGGTGAGTTAATGATCTTGAACTGTGCTGTTATGGGACTGTACAAGTACTTCTTGAAGTTCCTACATACCATGGATTAATTTTGTGTGGGAATTTGAGGCCGCCACACTTACTCTAAGGTTATTTTCACACTTAATAGCCCGCTAGACTCAATACGACAGGGGACTCGGTCTGAGTTTGCCTTCACGTTGCACTTAGTCAAACAAACCAAACCTTCTGAACAATGTATTACCTTCCAAGCCGGAGGCAGCGATGCATCAAAACTTACTCAAGGAGAAGACAAGACAAACAATGGATAAGAAAACTTGCTTATCTATTGATTAATGCAAGGCAACCTCTGTTCCTGCCACACATGTTGTAGTCCCTCGGATATTTTCAGGCAGACCAGAGTTGGCTTCTTTGATGTGCATCAGAGTTTGGTTGTGCATTCACTTCCACAAACAAGCCAGACTTTCTCACTTCTGAAACCTATACCGCATAATAGTAGACAAGATCCTACTCAGAAACTTACAAAAACATCACAGGAACTTGTTAACAGAAGACAATAATAGACATTCATCACACAAACTTCACAAAGTTCTTTCGAACTGTGCGCGGGTACATTTTTCTGTCATCACATCTGCTTTTTATAGATTTGCTACAATTTAATGTTTCTTTCATGACTATACCTGCATATTTGGAATGGATTACATGCCTTTCTGATGCTGAAGCATGACAGGTAAGAATCTAATGATTCTGTTGCCTAAAACCTCTTGCACTAATATTACATACAGTATTTGATACACAAGCAGTGAAAGTACAGTTATAGAATGAAAGCTATTATAAACTAGGGAAGTCAATCATTTCTTATCTCTTTGACCCTCTTGGTACAGTATATACAGTATATAGGTATAATTATCTCTGACATTTCTATTCTTTTTTTACCACCATCTTTAAAGGTTGCAATGACAGCCACACACCAGCACAACCCAATTAAATCTGTCTTTGTGGATCAGCATGGAGCTAATGGGTACTGTCATGATAAAGGACATTATGACAATAACATAATGGGTACAGTTTGCTGAATAGATCATTGTATACATAGCAACACGTGCAATTATTCCTAACAATAAAATATCTTGACTACATGTGACGCAATCTGGACTGGACAGGACACTGTACAATTACAATCACAAATTATAGGTATTAACATAGTTTCTTGTGTAGTTGCTGCTGAAGCAATTGCTCCTAGAGGTCCATTGTTTTCTGGGATTACAGTGGTATTCACAGTTTAAAAAGTACTTTAAAATGCTAATTAACATTATATTTGTCTCCATATTGTGCAGCAAATCTCTTTTGGTTCCTGTTTCTTATTCTTTTTTTGATACTAAATACTGTATTATTGAAATTCTAAGTTTGTGAAGGATGTTGTTCATTTTTGAAAATGTTTAATATTTTGTAAAAATTGTATGAGCTCATCTCAGTAGACCCAAGGAAGGGGGGGGGGTCGAGATTTTGTACATGATTCCCCAGGCAGCCCTGCAAGACATCATGCGGCAGCACAGAGTTTCTCAGTTTGGTCCCACAGGGGCTGCAGTCCTGCAGGTTGTCAGTGTGTCCCTGCTCCGAAAAAACCTGACTTGAATGAATGAGTCATTGTACAGAACTTTAAAGGATGTTGGATTAATTTAATTTGAGTCAGATAGGTTGGAGCAGGGAAACACTGAAAGCCAGCAGGATTGTGACTGTCAGAGAACCAAATGGAGACCCTTTCTTCATAGGAACAAGCATGGAAGTACAAGGATTCAGACACTCATCATCAGTAAGTCTGTGTCAGTCACATTCCTGTGTTTTAATCTCATACCACCATCAAATCCCTTATTTTCATGTAATATATGGGTAAAAATGTTTCTCACTTCACTCCAGCTCTGTTCAGTTTGACCCACAGCTCTGTTTGCTTTGCTTTCTCTTTGACCTCAGCAACCCTGAACCCAGAATCTGTGTTTTTAATTACAGTTTATACAGTATATATGTATACTGTAATTACAAATGTCATTTGTTTGACATTTGTTCAGATGAAGTGTGCGGAAATCTCCTCTTTTCACTAGTTGCTCTCCATTTCCAGCTGCTTCTTTAGACACCAGGTTGAGCGGTAGTCCATTTGCAGCCCAAGATCCATTATTTAGCCACCTTTTCGACATTGTTTACTGTTTTTCAGCTTTCAGTAGCTCCTGCTTGTAATTAGCCTGTTGTAAGCAGTTGTAGCGCTGTAGTGGGTGGTGCTTCGTTTGAATATTTCCATCATGCTTTGTGGTTCTCCCTGTATCATTCTGAGCTGATATATATATATATATATATATATATATATATATATATATATATATATATATATATATGTACATATATGATCCCTATTATATTCTCCTGGTGACACATCATCAGAGTGATGTGGGGAGTGCTGTCAATAATCTTACTTAATTCAATTGAATAACAAGGTTACTGAAAACTTGCATTGACCATTACACAGTTTCTGCGGACCGTTCTCAAATACAATCCCGTCATCACTCACCACGTGTCTGACGGAAAGAGCCAGGATCTTCAATATAATATGAAGAATTCATTTGCATAAACAGTTAACCACCATTTAGGAAAAATGGAGTTAACTGCTTCTGCAAATAAACTCTTCATTTACTTTTTTGATATTGTCACCAAATCAAACACATGAAGAAGAGGGTTTTAATGATGTAATGGAGATAGGAGGTTTGTACCCGACAGTGATGAAAAGCAGTTAACTCCGTTTTTTCTACAGTAAATGGTGGTTAACTGTTTTTGTATATTGCTCTCACATCAGCCCTTAAATGACGAAACACTATTAGAGGGGTTTGAAAATGCAAACTGGGCCCGGGACAACAGATCCACAACAGATCTCATATTTTACTACATATATCCTTTTTTTAAAAGATTAGTTTCCTCTATTTAAGGTTAATCATCTTTTATGTAACTTTAGATTTATAATTTTAACTAAGGGCAATATGTTAATTTAAGCTTAATTTCTTAATTGTAGAGTTTTTTACTTTGCAGGCCTACATTATTTTTACTCATTTTATTCACATCTTATTACTGAGTGTTATCTAACAATGTTCTTACAGTGACAATAAAAGATTAACTTTTCTGAAGGTTTGTTGAGTGAAATGAAATTTGTGAATGTGACTGTGGTGTTAGATAATATAATTGACTTTTAAAAGAATAAAGACAAGAACATTGAGCTAAATTGATATTAATGGTTTGTTAGATTTCTTATCAACTAGCAACAGAGAAACTAAATTTGAGACACTGACCATATCACCAGAAATGTGTGCATCACAAACACATGTCTGGCTGAACACCCTGGTATGGAAGTGTCGAGGGGAGTTTCTTTTCAAAATTGCTACTTGCTTCTGGGTCAGATTTATTGGCAAACCAGTTGAGTCTCTGCATCCCTCTTCTATTGTCAGGTATAAAATGTTCTTTTCTTTCTCTTTTGTGGTATCTAAAACATAGAAATTCACGACTGATCTAGCAGACAGTGTAGTAAAAACAAATAGCAAATTGAGAACGGGCAAAAAATGAAAAAGTCTTGTGGTCTTTGATTGCACTATTTGGTTACTGGAAGTTGCACACAATATGGAGTGATGTCATATGTTACCGTATGAACAACATTAGACATGGACAATGCATTTATCTGAAAAGGTTTCGGATTAAAAAGACATCTAGTTAATTAAGAACTCATCTTTAAAATTCAAATAGCCATAACAAGCGTCAGTGTTGGGTACATTGTTGGTGAGGTTCAGCCAATGGAAATGGTTAAACTTTTGCAGTTTTATCAGAGAAATCAATTTCAAGGCTCAGATGCACAGTTTAATTTTAGAGTTGGATTAATATTAAAAACATCTATTTCTTCATTCTCTCTTGTGCAAACATCCTAATTTAGCCATTTGGGAAATACATTTCTAAGTTAAATGATATTGACAACAATTACCACTGATGCAAGAAGCATTTTGGTCTGTGTTTAGGTCATGAATGACATCATCAACACATTGGTAGGTGAAATGTGTTTCTCTGTGCAACTGTCCCTTAAGTGAACCCAGACTCCTCTGCTTCAGCCAATAATTCAGCAGCAGCCATGCATTCTCCTTTAGAACCAGCTAATCCTCTGATCATCTGTTTAGTTTCCAACTATTTAGTCTTTCAATAAATACAATTTTTAAAATGTCTCTTTTTTTCTGCTGGGCCCATTTTTTCCAAAAGTTTCATCATAATTGGCCATACCAATACCAGTCAGTCTGCTTGTATGTTATTTTTTGACACAGTTTGACAGGTCAGGCTGTAGATTAGAGCAGTTTTGACTTTGACTTTGACAGTTTAGATGTTAAGTTCCCAGAAGAGGATACTACAGCAGCACTTGCATTTTCTATGGTGTCTGTGAAAACGATCATTAAAGAAGGTCCTGTCTATTGAAATTCCTATGATATCTCTTAGCATGGCAAGATGAGCCCTTGGCAGCAATTAAATTGTAAACTTAGCTCAGCCTGGGAGGAACAATGCTGAGTACACAGTTCAAACTCTAAAGCAATTGACATGTGAGAGATGAGTATGTTTAAACAAATTTAAACCCATCTTACAACATTTCAAAACATCCCTGCCTGTGCTTCACTTCATCACCTCGGGCACGTTAGCTACAAGATGGGGGTCAGGTAGTGTTTGAATTCATCTCCTCAAGCTGCTGAAATGGTGAAGCAAACCGATGAAGGGTCTGCCTGCTAAAAGAGAAAAGGGCTCCTATACATATTAAACACAGCCCTGAAGAACACTGTGTTAATGTCAGGTGTTCCCTACGGTGCTGCAGCGTCAGGAGCATCTGGCTCATTTCAGGGAAGAAGGAAACATTTTTCTCAACACAGTGGAGCACAAAGGCAGAAATTTAAGGGGAGGCATCTGCTTTTCTACCTGAGGTATGAAAAGAAGAGAGAATGGGAGTCGCTTTGGCAGAAGTGCACAAAATAGATCCTGATGAGTTGCAGAAATTTTAAGTAGAAGAAATGAAAACATACTCTGAAGCAAGAACAAAAGCAATGTCATGATTCGAACTGCTAAGATAGCTGTTTGTTACCTTTTCAAAGCCACTTTCACACTCCAGAGTTTCTGACATGTTTTAACTGTGGTCCTTTTTTTAGCATAATAATGCTAAAAGTACCAGTGATATTTATTTTTACATCTATTTTTCGTGTCGTTAGCTTAGAAATTGTGTTTTTTTTTTTTAACCTGCATAATTTTCCATAAAGATTAGGGATGCACGATAATTATTGGAAATAATAACAGGAAATTATTACATCATTGCGATAAGTCAGGTATATGACGACTTGCCCCAATAACTTACCCCATACAGTTGGAATTTTTAAGATCAGACATGCAGAAGTTGAAAATCCCACTTTTAAGCTTTTCTTGCAGATATATTGCAATTGATATTGCGAAAAGAAAGCTGCTGCTTCACAGGGGAGACCCCGAGCTGCTTCCAAACAACTTTCCTCCTCTTATTTTAGACACAAACTACCCCCAGTTGGAATTCTTAATTTGGTATAAGTAGGTATGTATGTGTGTTATTGGTATCGGTATCAGCCTTTTGGAACTGAAATTAATCGGTCATCATCGGTTTTAAAAGCCGGTTATTGTGCATTCCTAATAAATATCTATTTACCATAGAAACAATTTTTTATTATCTTTTTGCAACATTTTCTTTATTTTAAAACCTAAAAATAAAAACAAAATTGTGACCCTTAGAATATTACAGCAAATTTCTGAATATAGATATTTATGAAAAATTATAAGATGTTCTTTTTTTTTTTAAAGGGTCCTGTAACATTTTGTTTTATTTTGCTGGTTTGAGGGCAAAAATGGCTCTTTGGAGTGGAAAGGTTGAAGACCTGCACACTAGACAGAAACCTAGTAAGCAATAATAACCGAAGCACACCACACTGTTTGTGTACCTTAAACGTATTTACCCAACCCTAACGTTTAGGGTTGGGTAAGCCAGCTGGCTTCACACATTACTATCACTTTAAATTTTCTGGGGAACATGTATAATTTGGTTGGGACTGTTTCTACAGTTGCTATTCACTTAAATACTTGAACAGCTGATATTGCATGAGATGTGTGCATGATGTGATGCAGACAAAATGCTACAGAAGTCGTCATCGATGGTGAGAACAGCAGGAAAGTCCCTGTTGCGATGATACCACATGTATCTGAGCCTGTGCATAATAACAAGCAGTGAGTTGAAAGCAAGATAGGTCAGCAAAAATGAGGATGACGCTGCAACTCCTACAAGCTCCCACATTAATTTAGTCACATGCAGGCGGTAAAGTCTCCTGCAGATTTGCTGGTATGTTTGTACATGGTCACACCAGCTGATTTACTGGATATACTTCCTGGTGGCAAGAATTACAGACAAATGCTTCAAATCTTTGTGCTTACATGCCCCCCTAGACCTTCTCAAGATCATTACAAGAGCATGTCAGAAAATGACCTGGGAGTGACAACAAAACACAAGTTTTAATCACGGGGGAAATCTTTGCCAGCAAAAGTCATCAGCTGGCTGGCCAACGCATCAGTGAAAGGAAAAGTGTACTGCGTCTGAGTGTCATGCAAATACGTTTTAAATGTATACTGACTGCATGATATGTTTCAGTGTTATTGTTCACGAGTGTCAGTTTTGATTTATCAGTTAACTTTACACTTACATCTTCAGACTGCAAGAGGAAGTAACTTTAAAACGCCCCAGGCATGAAGAATATGCAAAGTTAACAAAGGTAAGTCCCAGCTGACCTTCTTTAAAGGCGCAACCTTGAATGCAAAGTATTCAGCAGATTCAGTGACTATTCATTCATTTAAGACCTCATTATTTCTTGGCATCAGTCAGAGTGGCTCTGCAGTCTGCACCATTATTACACCTTCACGTTGCTTGATGCCACAGTGGTATGTCTGCAGCTTTCAATTTTTATTTTATTTTATTGTATTGAACTCAAATTTGCATTGTTATTTAATCAAAGAGCTGACATAATTTTTGACCTGCTACTGCTCAGCAAGTCATCTCAGTCCACAATGGTGAGAATACAGACATGCGGGGTATATGTATATTATAATCAGTCAGCAAAACAGACCTGGGATCACTGGATCAATAGTAAGTACAATGACTCATAACACACAGTTGAAAATATAAATCAACATGGAAACTTGACAAAAATCAGTTATCTATGGCTTTCTAAGCAGCTCGCAGTCCAAGTTAAAACATCTGTGAATAACTTACGTGCAGCTTTTAGCAATTATTAGCAACTATTAGCAGATGGCTACCTTCATTGAAAAAGGCACTTATAAACATACTGAGAGTGTATGCTCTGATGCAAAATCTTTGATGCTTTTCTCTGATATTGATGGAGTTGGCTTGGACTTCAGACAGTTTGGCCTTGACTGGAGAGCAGAACCTCACATTTAGGCTCCAGATATTACTTTGCATGTCAGATGACACATCAAATGTGAACATCTGACGCTGACTTCATTAGTGGGCCATAAATTAGTATGATATCCAGATCCAGTTTTGCACTAGTTCTCAAAACCCGTCTTAAATAGTCTATGGGGTAATTTTGTCAATAAATTAAAGGGTGTGCCTAAAACATTTTTTAAAAGCCAAATAACTCAAGTTTTTCAGACCTGTGTTGGTATCTTCAGGCATTTTCTTCAATTTCATCATTGATCAGCTATTAATATTAAGCGTCTGTCTGATTTAGAACAGGTTCCCCCTTTAGCTCTGACCTTCCAGGGTGTGGACAGTGAACATCTTAGGTGTCCTGGAGTTTTAGTATATGAGACAAGCAATAATGCTTTGAACCCAGTAGTTGCGGGTTACAGTAGGTGAACTGAGTTCCCATCTGCCAGCAGGTGACTGGTCTACAAAAGGTAGGTGGAACCAACAAAGTAATGCTCATGTAAATGCCAGGGTGCACATTTTTCTAACAAAATGAGCAGTATTACTGATTTTACCTGTCAGTGCCCTGATTTTGTCTGATATATCTCAAACATAACTTTTAACTTGGAAAACAAATGAAATGTTTTAAAAATTATTAAAATAATGGCTAAAAGATTATTGGTTGCAGTCAGCAAAAAATTGTTGGAGGTTGTGTTGATTGTTGCTACAATTTAAAACATTTACATTATTACCACTTGCATAGATTATACTGACATGGAATGCTTAGAAAATGCACATTAAATGGTAGAGGTTAAAAGGTTCTTTTTTTTTTTTCTAAATTCACACAAGCTGGATTAATGGATACTTAAATCACATCTCCTCATAGGATAAGGATTGCAGTCACCTTATGAAAATACACAGAAAACCCTCAATTGTTGCCTTCATGTGACAGTTTTCCTGATCAATCAACTGATAAGGGTGTGGTAAAATGACAAGGACGTGATGAAATTGTACAAGTTTTTATCAAAAAGTTGGGATTTTTTTTTTATTATTATTTTCAAATAATCTGTATATATTTTTTTGTTACAGTCACACTCAGCAATCCCCGGCTTGGAGACGAAACAAAGCAATTCTTAATTTCCAGCAGTTACAAATGCCAGAACCCAAGGCGCATGGAGGAGGCAGATAAAGTTGTTATTGGCAAATGTCCTTGGTGCAAGCAGAGAGAGCGCTCCGTAATCCGACTGTGTTATTAGTCTCCCAGGACCCTGGGACTCGACGTTACTATCACAGGCTGGTCCCATGTAGATAACACCAGCTCCATTCACCCTCACATCTACTCATAGCTAAATTGTCTGCAATTATCAAGACTGGGGAGCTTATTATTGCCCTCTTTTATTTCCACGCAGACTCCAACAAAAGCCCTAAAGTTTTTAATGCTGGACGTTTCATAACATGTTTTAATTTCCCATTCACTCCTCTGGAAGAGCAACATTGATCCCATCAGCTTTCCCCTAAGTCTAAATTGACTGTGAAACAATCAGGTATTGTTTAGTCTGCATTCTCTTTCCACTGTTGGCCAGTCAAAAAAGTTGCTCAAACTTGAGGGCAATTTAGATCTCGGTGTTAAACAAGCCCATTATTATACTGTGTACAAGTAAGTCGCAGCTTATAGCAACACCTATTCTAGCTGCTCATATTTATGCTTATATTTATAGCACCATCATCTAGTTTCCATTCAGGGTTAAGGAGTTTCATTAACTGTAGTTGCTGCTTTGAAAAACAAAAGAGGCAACAGTCAGCAGTCATGTGCACAAGACAGATTAAAAAAAAAAAAAAAACTGAAAAAAAAAAAGCTGCAATATGCTCCAGATAAGGCAAGATGGCAAGTGGCAGGGCTGAGGTGAGGCTGTGACCCTCTCTATCAAAAGAATGTGGTCATCTGCTCTTGGTTGGGGCCGTAACCTTGCTGTGGCTCAAACATCAGAAAAAAATGAAGTGGCCTGTCAGTAATCGGAAGTGTGTTGGGGAGACATCGGGAAACTGGAAGGGAAAAACATTAAAACTTATCATTTCTGACACGGCATGCATTGTAGCGTTCTCAGACTCATTTATATTCACTCTTCCCAGAGGCTTTTCTTTCCATTCACCCAAGCATGCCAGCTGAAAGGCTAAATAGAAATGAGGCTTATCCATATGGGTAAACTGACATACCATTGGACCTCAAGCAAAGTACACTGGAAAATATTTTCTTGAATAATAGTAAACATTAATGTCCTTGGGGCCATATCACATACTGTAATGTACTGTCAGAGGAGAAACACATCTATAACGTTACTTTAAAAAAATGTGGAGATCATCACCCATGCATGAGTTGAACTATCAGACATTATCTGTTATGAGAAAGGAAAAATATCTTGTGTAAGCTTCAATAAGTGACAGTTACAATCTTACAGTAATGGAATTACAAAGCATGAAATAACAGCTGATGGTGCTCCAGCAACTCCTGGGTGTTGTTACTTTATTTTTGGAGCTGGATCACAGTGGAGTGCTGTCATGCTATCATATCTAAATAGCACTAAGGTGTCCAGCTGAAAAATGAGCCCTGCATCATTTCACACTGAAATGTGGCTCCAAAACAGTCAAAACTCTGACGTTTCATTTACATAAAAGAGTTACCTCACAGATGGGATATTCATCAAAGACATCACTGATTTGGGATATGATTTGATGCATTCATGCATTATTGAAACCCTCAAAATGGTGAGCCTCAAGTTCTCCCTGAGCTGACATACTCTTGCTGACCTTTTGAAAATTTAATCTCTGATTACTTTGGACAAAAGAAAAAATAATGTAAACAATGAATAGTTCTCAGGTGCAGCTAACAATCCAACTCACAGCTTTATTTGTTGTATGTAAAATCCTTTTTCTCATTTTCCAGTTGCTGTTTTGGCTAAATAAGCTATTTAAAAACAAGCCTGACAGACCTATCTGCTACTGGACTGACCTTTGAGAGTTGATATCTGCAAGTAGCCCCCCTGCATAGCATATGCATGAGCATGTGTCTTTGTTCAAGGTACTGTGTTGGATCTTAACCCATTAAGCCTTAAAGCGAAAATTGTGTTTATATCTCTGGAATGGCATTTCCTTGCTTCTTCCTATCACATTTTATATGACTTACCAGTTTTATACTATTGTATTTCTATGCTTTTTATTAATGAACATGAGAGTAGTGATTTACAATAACTGTATAACAGAATCCCTTTTCAAAGAAACAGATATTAAGTCATTCATTGAGCAGGAATTGAACAATCCTGTGTGTTTTCCAATATACAAGCTCTACCTGAAAGAAAAATTGCACAGGTATTGCATAAAAATGTGTGTTAAGATGAATAATTCAAGTAGGTGTCTAAAAACTTGCGATCTTGCTGATACATGTAAATGGACTTGCAATAACTGTTGAAATATTCATGCAATTAAACACCACATGCAGAGTACAGGTTGAGAGGAGGTTAACTTTCACATGCATCAGTTACACTTTGAAATCTTTCAACACAAAGAGAACCTCAGCACCCAACAAATTTCCAAGCATGATGCATCTACATTGTTTATTTTCTGAAAAACAAAATGCTCGGTCATTGCCATGAACATGCAGGGCTGTTAATTGCCTAGTATGAACGTAAATGGGACCACTCTGAAATCCAGGAGATTTTCTCCATAGGCGTAATTAGATGTGCATCTGCCAAAGCGTCCCCTATAGAGAACCTGCCATGGGTAACGTTTCCTCCCAGTGGATGCTTGAAGAAAGATAATTGGTGTAATGTTCGTGCCCAGTGTTCGATGCTAATTAAAGCTGGGAGCACTGGCTATCCAGTCTCACAAACTTCTTAGCCATTACTTTTTTCTTTCTAAATCAGTTGTTCACTGGTTCACAAAATGTTTTAAATTAAATCTTCTGATTGTGATATTTAAATAACATAATTTACCATGTCAGATGGTTTTTACAGGCTTTTTCTTGTGTTACTAGGGAATAATCAGAATCAGAATGATCTCACATTAGTCTTAAATTGAATTAAATGTTATAAAATAAAAAAAAAAACATGATTCTTTTCTCTTTCGTTCTTTCTTATTTTTTTCTTTTTTTTGGTGGGAATTATGCTCGATCCTGAGTCGGCGTGATGAGTGCAATCAGTCTCATGCTGGGATTGTTTTACCATTGAGCTGCACTGAAATGTAGTTTATCCAGCTCCTCTACCTTTGTGATAAACCTTTTCATAATGAAACACCTTACAGTTAGAGGGATGCTTTGAGAAAGGATGACATTAAACATCAGGCTAACAGGCCAAAAGCATCTGTTGTTGCTGAAAGAGTAGTTAAAATACCTGATGATATAACAAGGGGCACATGAGAGAAATTGAAATTCCACCCACAGACTTCACAAACAGATAATTATTTAGACTTCAGTTTTAGTCCTGAAGACAGATGTTGGCTGATATCAAACATGGCCGCAGCAACATTCTGTTCAGTTGTTTCATGCTGTGAGGTTGCAAGGATCCTTGCTGGTGGGGAAACCCTGTTTTCTCATTAGATGTCATTAAAACTAATTGTCAACAGCACCAACTTGGTGTACCCAAGAGACCATTTTTCCCCCCCTTTTTTTTTTTTTGAGTAGCCTATAACAAAATAATCACAGGTCTTAAGTGTTTGCAGACAATATGAAACAGAAGGAAATAATAACAAAAAAACAAAACAAAGAGAAGTTTGTGTATGTCTAATTGACACATCAAAAAAAGTTTGGTTCAACAACACATCTAGAAAAGTCTTTAAAGGCCCACAACAGAACTTTTGGCAGTTTTCTCAGTAACATTCCCCCTATTGACGGCTAAACTAGCGTCCATCCGTTTGCTAGTACTGTAAGTGCCAGTAGTTGGCTGCAACGTCACAGCCGTGTCCCGGATGCAAAACTTACAGAGTATAGTTTCTGAGCCTCTGGGCAGTGACGGCTTGAAAGTGTGCGTAATCAGGGGCGGACTGGCCATCTGTGAGTTCTGGAGAATCACAGAACGGCCGGTGCTTCAGGACGGTCGGCCGGCTGTCACATAGCTGCTGATAGCCGGTGATCACCTGCCGCATCAATCTAGTTTCACACCTCAGTCCTGTAGGTGGCAGTAATGCGCTTAAAGTTGGATGCCATCCAAAGAAGAACAGTGCGCACCAACTGTGGAGCAGAAAAAGAAAACGAAGAACAAGAGGAAGATAAAAGTAAAGCTGTTTGAATATGGATAGTAAAAACGTAAAGAAAAGAATGGAGCTGAGAAGGCGAAGGGGGAAAAAGCCACATTAGGAGGATGAAGATGCCAAACGCTGCAAACTCACTGAAATGTTCAGAAGCGGGACAAACAGCAAAACAGCCGGAGCAGCAGCAGGGCCTCTACAGGACAAGTCCATGTAGATGAAGCCGTGTTCAAGAAGTGAGAAGCGCTTTTTAAGATATATCTTTTTAATACATGTCTTTTTACATTAAATATATAAAAAGACAGTAAGCTAGTAAAAACTGACTGCACTGTTGTACTTTTACTTTTCAAAGTTTTGGCAGTTAATAGCTACTTGCAAACTAGACTTTGAAAAAAGAAGTTATAATTTTAATAGAGTATTTTTTCCTTAAAATGGTGTATTATTCATGCAGTAAGATTAATTAACCTACTGTATGAACTGATAGAGAGTAAGTATTAAGTAACATTAAGTATTAAGTAATATATTAAGTATTAAGTTATAAGAATAAAATGATTTGGAATACATTATACAGTATATGCTGTTATCAACTAAATACATAAACCATTTCTTAAAGTCTGTTTCCCATTTGTTTACTCAGGTTGAGTTTAGACCAAGGCCCATGGATGACAGCCCCCCCAGCTCAACCCTACTGTAACTTACTACCAGATAGTTACACCCTAGATGTTTTGTTTTTTTATTATTATTATTATTATCACAAAATACCTGTCAGTACAGAGGGTTTTTAAACACAAAAATGGCACGAACCAAAACTGACTCATATTGTGAAGAAAACCATACATGGTATCGTGCAGTATGTTTAGCATTAGCCAAACCAACTATAAATAATCCCTTCATAAGTGGAATACAGGACTGAAACTCCATCAGTCTAAGGGTTGAGGAACATGAAAGCAGCAACATGCACAGAGGTTGTGCTGAAGCATCAAAGTCAGATATAGCCAGCTTGATACATGGCCCCCAGATTGTGGATTGATTATGGTGATATTCTGGTGGTACTGATTTATGATGGAATAAGAGTATGAGTTATGCATTTCAGATGCATGTTTTGTACTGGCTGAGTCAGAGGGACGAGAGTGTGAATACAGCTTCATTTTATTTGTGAGAATTCAAGTTCAAGCCCTAAAGGGTGAGTATGGGTAAAGTGGGACAGTTAAGGTTAATCTTTACATCACCATTGAACTTATTATGAGGCAGCGTGAAATTAAAACAAAAAGGTTCTGTGTGGATGATGTGGATGTTTGGTTCATAATCAGAAATTACGTTCAGATTACATTTTCAGAAAGTGTCCCAGTTTACCCATACTTAACCTACAATACTCACAACGTTGCTAGTATTTTAGATAAGGCCAGTGCTATTATAATTTATACAGTATAGTATCCGTGCCAGGTAGTGTGTTGAGTTTCCGTGCATCAATTGTTGTGGGCCGGGCTGAGCCAAAGTCCAGGGCTGTTTATTTGTCCCAGTCCGTCTCTGAGCGTAATGAATGTTGGTGTGCCATCAAAACGAGTCAGAAATGCATATTTGTAAGGTCTAAAAGTTAGGCTGTGTGTCTTTAAAAAAAAAAAAAATAAATAAATAAATGCAGAAGTGTTGGCAAAATGTTATCAGAGACTGTTGTGTAAGTGCAACAAACAAGCAAAGTGTGTGCAATCAGCAGCAAATGATCCAATTCTAGCTCAAAAACAAGGAAAAAGTTTGTTTTCGTCAAGTCATTACAAACTCCACAAGAAGCTCTGCGACTGGGCGCGCGTGGGTGGGGGGAGGGGGGTGTTACGGTGTTCACACAGTGATCATACATTTACAATAAACTTTGTCTGTGGCAGGATGGAGTTGCACATGTAGTGGTGTCCATGTATTTAAATACCACGTGTGTTGTTTACATTTTTGTACTTTCTCACCACCTCGATCAGCTGTTTATTAAAACTATCCGTTCAACATTGCATCTGCGGAAATGCGGAGGTGACAACTCTCTGCTTCAAGCGTCTCTGTGTTTACCCCCCCTGCCTCAAATATCCAACCAATCACACAATACTTCTTGGAGGTCCCCGAGAAGAAAGTACTGCTTGTCCGAGGGGTCGAGAACAAGCCGCAAGCCGTCCTCAATCACGTCCGTGAGAACAAAATGACGTCATTTTGTTCTTGCGGGAAACAAAGTGGTGTTCAGCATTTTGTTTCAACCTCTGTTGTGTTAAAGTGCTTTACAAACAAAGTTGAGTTATTTCTAATTGAGTTGAGTTGAGCTATAATTTAAAATGAGACGTAAACTCAGACAGAGTAAATGCAAAGCAGGCGCCTCTTATGTTGAAGAGTATTTTCCTGCCAGCATGGCGGCATAAACACAGCGAGTCATGTGGCATCCAGACCTTTGGGTGCTGTCACAACCGAGTATTTGACAGCAAAATAGGACTGTATCAGAGCGAGTACTGCTACTGCCATCAGTATCGGGACATCCTTATGTGTAGAAATGCAAGCCAGTGCTACAGCATAGAAAATCATCCATCAGCAAGTCTGCATGATGATCAGCTGAATTAGCTGAGCCATACTGACTTACTGCAAGAACAAGGTCAATGGTTCTTAGTATCACCTGATTCGAGCCACAGAGTGAAACAACGTTTTTGCTTTATCCACAGCTCCACTACTTCCTGAACTTAAGCCAGCTCCTTTGTTTCCTGTCTTTCACATTACTGGACAAACTGAATAATCCAGGTGTTTGGTCATTGTCGTCCTGGTTACTGAGGTCAGGCACACCTGGAATAATCATTTCGTCCAGTAATGACAGAGAGGAAACAAAGGAGCTAGCTTAAGTTCAGGAAGTAGTGGAGTTGTGCATGGAGCCCATCGTCATGAGCAATACAGCCTGCAAAAGAGCAGAAGTCAGCACTGTGGCTAAAAACTAACCCGTTCCATTCTGACCAGCCTTCAAAATGAATACAAAGATGATAGAATCATCAAGTACATCAAAAGAATATGATGGGCAAGTCATGCTTATGTTAGACTGAGGGCAGACTGTGTACTAAGGAGTAGAGATATAGGCTGTGTCCGAATGTTCTCCCCACTCCCGAACCCCTCATTCACTACATAGGGCTGCACTACATAGCACACTATCTACTGTAGTGCACTCATTGGCCCTCATTTATCAAACGATCGTACGACGAAAATCTGTGCGTACGACCATTTCCATGCAAGACTCGGCATTTATCAATTTGAACGTGAGCGTAGGATACGATCAAATCTCACGACAGCTCTGAGTTCGTGTACGCAAGTTTGAGTCAGTGAGGGTTTGCAGCAGCGCAGCAGAACATGAAAATATTTATTAACCAAACCGCAAGCTGTCATTTAAACATAAGTATTCACATATCAGCACGAAGAATGAACCCATTTGTAAAGAAAAAGAAAAAAGGAAAAAGGGAATGTAGAACGTAGCCTATTCCCTAAATTGCAAAAATAGCTGCGACTGAATTTAATTCCTCCATTTATCTCAACAAATTATTAAAATTATTAACATATAGTTCTAGGAGACAAGTGCTTTTCACTCTTCGTGCATCTCCTCACCCCGCTGGTAAACCTGCACATAGGAGCGCAGGTAGGCATCATTGCGCACACACGCGCAGGTGTTGTATAAGTGCTGAGTCAGTAGACTGTCCCTTAGTTTTGCAAATGCAAGTTATCTTTTTTCTGTCCCTGTCCGGTTCAGGCTCGGATCTGACCGGCATCCACCTGTCACCTGTTAGAGCGCAGGGGGGCGGTGAAACATCTTTTGGTGGTATGTTTCATATTGGACCACTTTTTCTTGACCCATTGACTAAAGAATTGTGACGCTGCCATCGGATGTGGGCTATTGTTAAATTTCATAACTAATAAAACAAATAAACCATATCAGCCAGGCCTAGATTGAGACTTTTATTAATATCTCAGCCGGAGTCGTTCAACAGCGGCGAGGCTGACTGATCCTCTTCCGTGCAGCGTTTTTCTGCACGTCTCTGACTTCGGTTTTTAAGCTGCCAAACAGCACCTCTTTAATCTTTCCCACCTCACAAACGAAGAATTCTTTCTTGATCCCCCCCAAAAGTTTCTTTTTTGGCAGAATCTCTCCTCTCCACGGTTCAACCTCGCCGGGTGAAGCCTCATCATTATGCATGTTTAAGGGCGTAACCGTGGGCGTGACATTTAAATGACGATGGATTTCAGCTTTGGAATTTATCAAGACTCTTTTGTTCGTACGACGAGATTGGACCGATACGAACGTTTTAATAAATCACACGTGGGTCCAATCGTACGACCATTTTTACGATCAGATGTGCGACCATTTCGACGATCGTTTGATAAATGAGGGCCATTCTGCCTGCGATTCGGACATGAAGCTGACTACTTTTTCCTCACTGCAAATCACATGATTACCAGCTGTCACCATGGCAACCACGGTGGCGCCCACGACGCACAAAAAGATTTGATTCCAAATCAAATCTGTAATTTTAAGTGAAGGTATTTTATTTACTTACATTGTGTTTAATCCCTTTTCCATTGTTTTTTCTCTCCTTTTTTTCTGCCGCTCTATGTCCAACACCTCGTGCCGTTCAGCTCTCCTGACCACAATGCATTATGGTTTATATTATCCCGTCTAGGGGCCATCAAAGCTCACTAGTTTTCAAGATGCATTGTGGGTAATTTTGAGTGCACTTCTTTTTTCTTTCTGGACATTCGGACACCACTACAAAATGGCTTGATCCCTTTATAGGGTCCTATGTAGAGAATAAGGTGGACACTCGAACACAGCCATAGGCTTCCTATAAAAATGGTCACAAATTATAAACACAGCTGGTGAGAGCAAGAACAACCAGCTCATTATGAATGGGAATCTTTTTTTTTTCATTACATACCAAAACCACATAGTAAGCCCCATTTCCACCAGCGGGTCTGTGTCAGGTCGGGCCGGGTCAGGGCACGTTTTTGAATCTCCACAGATAAAAACTGGATCGGGTACCCTTATATCTGACCCGACCCGTCCTACTTTTTAGGTACCCTTCCGCAGGGGTACTGATCTAACCGATCCAGACTAAAGCAGTGGAGCTTAACACATTGCAATCCGTTGAATGGTTGAAAAAATATGCCGCTTCCCACATAACCCGGCATAAAAACAATGGAGGAATGATCCCTTTGTTTTTGTCTTGTGTGGTGCTTTGGTTAAAAGGCGCTGCACTGTGATTATGTCACGCAATCACGTAGCAGCGCCATCCACCTCCTGGGTAAGGGGACAGTTTGCTGTATGCAACATGAAATCAACATATCCAAAACTGACCGGACCCGGCCCGACCTGACCCGACCCAGATACGCGCGTGGAAACGGGCCTGTAGAGATGCCTCAGGCAGGTTTATTTCCCCAGATTTTTGGGTACTGGGTGCCTCTCAAGTGCTAAATTCCCACTGCACTGGTATAATAATCACTGACAGTCATTTTTTTTCAACAAGAAAATTAAACCAGGGTCAAAGCAATCCTAAATCTGCCCCTAAACTCTATGTCTACTGTTTTAAACACTATATACTTAGCATGCTGACTTCATTATATTATATTACAGCATAACACATAATCATCTCTGACTTAATGTCATAGCTAATATTTCTTTTCACTCTGCCTACAATTTAGTCACTTTTGGATTTTTATTAAATAAAAATCGTGCAAACGGCTTCTTTAATGAGAAAATGTGATCTTAGATGTCTGTGAGGGAAAGCCCTGCGCCACCAGCCATTTCCGACTGTATACCCAATGAGCACTTGGGGCCCGATTTACGAAAGGTTTGCGCTTGTTAAAACAGGCGCTATCTTCATTACGCACGCAATAATCCGCCAGAGCTGATTTACAAAGCAGGGCAAAAGGAGGTTTGCGCCTGTTAAGGGGCAAAATAGCGCCGCTGTCCATTTTGCGCATCTGCTGCAGATGAATATGCAAACTGGGCGTTTCTGCCAGAAGGCGCAAAATATTGGGAGGAGACTATGCAAAACCTCAGTTTAACACGCGCAATGTGATCTATCAACTGTTCAAAGGAAAGCGGGGGCAAAAGATTGCGTGTAATTTAGCACGTCTGAAAAGCAGGTATAACTGGCAGCTTTACGCACTGATGGCTGAAAGAATGCTGCACACAGGACTGCAGACATCGGGTCAGAATAATTTTTCATGATGTGTTCAGGCGACACGTCAAGTTTTCATTATTTAATTAAATAACAATCAACATCACTGTTAAACACGGGTTATTCTAGACATGAACCAGAACATCTGCAGCTGCAGCATCATGGTAGTTAAAGCTGATATTAATTAGGTCTTTTTATTTTCTTTTACTTTTTGCCAATGGCATATTTTTAAATTAAAATCATCTCCTGCTCCTCCACACCCCAGCAACTGCTGCTGCTCTGAGGTTGCTTTCCTGCGTGAAGTTGGCCCCACCCCACAAAAAACTCAGTGAAAATAACCAGTAACGTCGCACAAACTAATGATACTATTTTTTTACTGAGTTTTGCATGGGATGGGGGGCAATTACGCAGGTCCCGCGCCTGGCATTGTGCCAAAGAGCGCGCAGTCTGTGCGTAATATCAGATCATCTTCAACAGCGTGTCCTTATCCACGTCCTTAAACTGGCCTCTTCTTACGACCCACAGGGAAACCTGCTGCATTGTTTTTATTCATAGTTATTATATGAAGAGTTCATTTGCAAAAACAGACAAACATCACTGTGGAAAAACGGAGTTAACTGCTTTTGTTGCTGTCGGGTACAAACGTCCTATCTCCATTTTACATCATTAAAACCCTCTACTTCATGTGAGCTTGATTTTCTGAAAATATTCAAAAAGTAAATGAAGAGTTTATTTGCAAAAGCAGTTAACTCCGTTTTTTTCTAAATGGCGTTTGTCTTTTTTTGCAAATGAACTCTTCATATTTATCTTATATTCTGTTTTTTATTTGCCTCATTATATCTCTGAAACTAACATCTCTATCAGGATGAATTTCATTTTGCGTTTACCACATGCTTTTCTGAACTTTCCGTGGCGCTGTCGGAGCGCACGCTAAATCCTCATTTAAATCCTGCTGTTTGCGCCTGTTACAGATTGCGCGTGTAATCTTTGTAGATCACCCGCAAACGCTAAAATGACAGCGCACGCTATTTTTTTTGCGAGGCAAAGACATTAGACTCGCAATTTGGATTCTTTGTAAATCAGGCCCTTGGTGTTTTATGCTTCAGTCAGTTTTATGAGAAAACATACTCCAGAGAAAAGCTGAAAATCTATTTAGCTTTACTCTTGAACTGATTTGTGTTGTACGAGCTTCATTTGATTAAAGTCTGATAGCACTTCCCTTCGCCTATATAAAAGTTGTCCACCTTTCTTTCACAGATGATAAAATATTCATGACCAATGAAACAATAAGAGGGTAAATGCCCAGTTTAACCTCCATGAAGAGTATTCAGGGAAACAAGGTGCTTGGTTGTAATTGCATGAGGGTGATTATAGCTTTTATTTAGTAGCATTTCACAGAGAATGAAAATGAAACACCATTATCTGGCTACAATTACACCCTTCTTGTCATCAGCAGGATAAATGAGCAAAAGTTCATGATCTGTGTACAGTACTGACTGAATTGATTCTGGAAATTACTTCTCCACCTACCATTACCATCAGTTCTGACATCTTCAACCCAAAAGCCATGTCTAACATGTTTTATTGTTATATTTTATTTTGCAGAAATGATTGAGAATTGGAATCAAAACCAAAGTGACATACTGTATAGACACTTTATTTCTTCTTTTTTCTTGTAGGAGAAATCTGTTCTCCTCTCCTTGTTATTGAGATTTTGGTAAAGGGTCATATAGGATGGGGATTCTCTCCAGCAGTCCTGCCTGATAGCAGAACTGATGAGGACAGCAGACTGAGCACTGCAGCAATCTGGCCTCCCTCAGACAGGCTCCATGGACATCAGCAATGAGATCTCCATTACTCAGTTAAACTGTGTCTGAGAACGCAACCTCACTATTATGTCAATGTCAGGGGCTTAATGCTGATTCATACAGCCGCACAAATCCCAGATTAACCTCCAAGCTGGAAGACCTTTTAGCAGTAAACTGTATGGGAAACTTCATGTCGAGAAGAAGAGGCTATGTGATTTGGTGTTGATAACAGAAACAGACAGACGTGTAAATCCTGATACCAGACTGACATACATGGATGGACAACCACACAGGCTGGCTGTCGTGCTGCAGAACACATAAGATATGTTTTTTGTTTTTGGCAATGATGAGGATATTACAGCTGACCGTATATTATCTCAACTATTTAAAAAACTGATAGAAATAAAATTCATTATGTGAAATTTACATTGCTGTCAAATGGTGATTAAAAATGGCTTGTGTTGCATGCTTCTTAATGCAAAAAAAGAGAAAACATCTAAAATCAGCTCTTTCTTTCTCAAAGATAATTTACTGAAATCTGAGTCACTATTGTTGAAATGAGCTTTTTGTGCTGCAGTGCACCCCCACCCTGGTCTGACTTGTTGGCCACTAAGAGCTGCAGTGTTCTTGGAAGAATGAGTATTAAGCCATTGAAGGGTGTGGGGGGAGTTTTTGACTGCAAGCCCTTGTGTGCCGCCCAGTGGTATCACCCTTCTTTTGCAAAAAAAATAAACAGATAGATATATGTGTTTGAAATTAGAAGGACTAAAATAAACACACATTTTTCTTGTGGAAGCTTTTGTGTTCAGTTTCATGGCAACCACAGAAAATCCATTGCTAGTCAGATTGCACCTGAATTCAGCATTCCTGTTATTTGTAAGCATTATATTTTAGCGTTACTGATAAGATAGCTTCACTTACAGAAGAGTGTATTTTATCATACAGTGTTATCGACATGCTGGAGCGTGCATTCGCAGAGTGGTGCTGCAGATACCGTCATTGCTTGTGAAGTTGCAGAGCTGCTCAGGCAGACTGAAGCTGTGTGTCTGAGACACGTTAAGGCATGGTGCTGGAAATTGGATCAACAAGGCTCCAATCCTGGTGAACGAATGTGTCTATGTGGAAATGGGCGTGTGGTGAGAGAAGGGCAATACAACAATCAACGACAAGAAGGGATGAGATGAAAGTTGCTTTCTGGACAATGGCTAGGAGGGTTTACTCGAATAAATTGCAACTTGGCGAATGAAAGATTCTTGTTGAAAGACTTCCTCAGCCACTTCCTCAGTACGGGGGTAAGCATCAAACTTTGAAATATGATTAAGCAGTTGTAATTCATAAATAATCAGTGACATGGACTCTGGGTGGCCCAACTGCTCACAGGCAGCCTCTCTCCACCCTCGGTGTCTCTGAGAAGCTTCGCCCTCTGGTTTGCGTGGATCTGGCTCATTTGATGGTCCTGCATCCATTTCCTTTGACAACAAAGTCCTCATCTGATTCATCTCTGTTTTGAAGAACCCTCATTTTAGCTTTTTCTTTTTTTTCTTTACCTCTTAATGACAGTCTGGAAAAGATTTAGACCATCTAAGCAGCACAGGATATAAACACTTCAAGTCCAAAACACTGTAGAGGACAATTAAACATAATGAACATGACAAACACAACTGATTTTCCTGTTTCAGTTAGCATTTCGTTTTACTTGACTTTCTTTTTGCCCTTTTTAACAATAGAAATCAAGGCAAACTTATTATGAATCAGACAACAAACAATTTCAGCTCAGCTACTAAGACTAAACATTCAAAAGTTGGTTTTGGAGAATCATTCCAGGATTATCAAGACCTGATTCTCATGAACTTTTTTTATCACAGCAGTAATATTGTGTTGCAGCAGTTTTACAATATTACAGGTACACTTGATGCAAATGCCAATTAAAAAATATATATATATATATGTCCAATCATCAAAGTCTGACAGCTTAAGAAATTAAAGCATGTTGTTGAAACACAATAGCTAGGTTTTCTGTTCACCAATTAGGGAAAGGCAAATGGTTTGACAGCAAATAAACCAGGCTGCATAGTGTAAGAATTTTGCATCGTTGGCAGTATTGCCAAGTTGCAATTAAGTAGAAGAAATATTCAGGAAGGTAAGGACATGTACCTACCATTATTCAACAACTCCATAAGTTGTCCATATCATTTCCCTTTCACAGAACAGCTGAGTGATCTGTGTTCTTTAGCAGCACTGCTCAAATGTCCTGCCTTAAAAAATATGCAAACTGTTCTTATTGCCTCCGCTCTTTCCCTGCTAATGTGACTGGTTGTCCCTGCTGTCACTCACTATGTTTGAAGAGTTTGTGCTTCTAGTGCTAGCTTGTGGCACAGAGCAGTGCTGACGGTAGTTGTGTAGTCAGTCAGAACTTCAGGAGCAAAAGAAAGATGGACATGAGTTATTTTACAGTGAGTTAATGTAACAGTGTAAGAAACAAAGACATCATTTTCCAACTGTGAGTCATTAAATGGTGCAAGTCATTAAAAATGGTGATATTAGTAAGCCAAAAACCCCTTTCTTAGTGTGGCAAGGTACTCAACGAGGGCCCGGGCGGGATTCGAGATTCATGTGCACTTACCAGTCAGCCAAAGGGATATTCCTGTGGCCGAGTAGCCAGAGGCATAGTGACAGGACCCCACGCTGTCACATTAGCATACAGAAGTTGGTTTTGTTAAGGTACTTAAAGCTGCCAGACAGTTCAGAGCAGAGGAGATGCTGAGGCAGGTGAGCTTCAGTTGTCAGACTTGTGACTTGATTGATATAATTAATTAAAATTCAGAAAAAGTCATAACATTGCATACTGAAATATTTCCCTGACCTCTACTTTATATTGTAAAGGCTATTAAAGAGATTTATAGATCCCTGTTTAAAGTAGACTGTAATAATTTTAACATATTGTTTTAAAAATAAGCATCCCCTCCAACATCACAAACTTAATGCAATTAATGCATCAAAATGAACACATGCAGATTTTTGTTTTCACAATTATATGGATGATGATGCACTTTGCAACAAGCTTTTCTGTGTTTGCAGCTATCTGTTAATGGTCTTATTTTCTTTCAATGTTAAATTCAGTTAATGAAATTCAGAAGTATATTTCTTGTCCTGAGTGAAAGTTAATTTCTGTTGATGAAAGTCATTTGCACTGTAGTGCAAATGGCTTTGTTGTCTGGACAATATTGATGTGAAACACTTGCCAACAGATGTCTTCAACTCATAAAATCACAGAGATGATTAGTCAACAAACAAAACAGTAAAACAAAAACAAAAACACAACTGTCATCTCTGAATAGAATATTTTGCTTTATAAACTTCTGCTTGTTCAGATGTCCCAGCCACTTAATGACACTATTCATGAGTGTAACAGCACACTTGTCTTCCAGGGGACCATGTGGACCGCTTCTATGCTCCTAATAATCCTGCTCGTCAAAATCAAATCTATGCCCTTGAAAGTAGCTGTCCCAAACTGAGGAAAATAAATAAATAAATATACTGCTGCTGGATCATTTAAATCCACTTAAATCTACATCCATTTCCACTAGTTTGGGTTACGGTTAGTGGGCTGTGTTAGGAGGAAGGCATCTCCAGTAACAACTTGGATGTGGGCAGAGTTGGGTGGTCCAACAAGAAAAAACAAACAAAAAAATAGAATAAGTCAAGTCAAGTCAACTTTATTTGTATAGCGCTTGAAACACTGCAGCTACTGATAACAAAGCGCTGAACAGAGGTAAAAACAGAAATTAAATCATGCAGTGAGAACATTAAAACACATATCAGACATAAAAACAATCAACACAATGAAGAGTAAAAACAGTATAAATATCAGAAAAAAATAAGACTTAAAACAACTGACAAAATCTGAAAAATGGCTCATGAAGTGTGGAACGCCAGGGCAAACAGGTGAGTTTTAAGAAGGGACTTAAAAACTGCCAGAGATGAGGCCTGTCTGATGTAGAATGGCAGCAAGTTCCACAACTTTGGGCCTGCCACAGAAAATGCTCAATCCCCCCACATCTTCCGTCGAGACCTCGGTACATCTAACAGTAGCAACAGAGCTGACCGAAGAGTGCAAGTGGGAGCATGAGGATGTAGAAGCTCTGAGAGATAGGATGGGGCTAGGGCATTTAAAGATTTAAAAACATATAAAAGAATCTTAAACTGAACCCTAAAAGTTACAGTGAACCAGTGAACCAGTGAAGAGAGGCCAGGATGGGGGAGATGTGCTCTCTCTTCCTGGTGTTCGTCAGCAGCCATGCTGCAGCATTTTGGACCAACTGGAGGCGAGACAGGTGTTTCTGAGATACGCCGAAGAGGAGTGCATTACAATAATCAATTCGACTGGTTGTAAAAGCATGGATGACTGTCTCCAGGTCGCACCGGGCTAAAAAATGTTTAGCCTTTGCTAAACGCCTTAGATGAAAGAAGCTGGCCTTAACAGTGGCTTTTACCTGCTTATCGAGATGAAGAAAGTTGTCCAGTTGGACACCAAGATTTGTGACCACAGTATGTAAATGACCGGACATAGAACCAAGATCAGCAGATACAGGCTTGAGAGCAGTGGGTTTGAAGACAAAGACCTCGGTTTTATTTTCATTCAAGTGTAAAAAGTTGAGAGACATCCAGATTTTGACATCCTCAAGACCTGCTAATGCAGAGGGATTGTTTAGTGGGACGTAGACCTGAGTGTCGTCAGCATACAGATGAAATTGACATTTATGTTTCCTGAAGATTTGCCCCAGGGGGAGCAGATAGAGGGAGAAGAGCAGTGGCCCCAGAATGGACCCTTGGGGGACACCACAGGATAACGAAGCAGGGGAGACCGTAGCGCACGGAGAAGGTCTTATCAGAGAGGTATGATCTAAACCACTCCAGTGCCACGCCTTTTATGCCTACCCAGTGCTCCAGGCATGTCAGCAGAGTGGTGTGATGAATTGTGTCGAAAGCTGCAGTTTAATCTAGTAAAACCAGAACAACATGGTTGCCAGAATCAGCTGCTAAAACAATATCATTAAAAACCCTCACAAGGGCTGTTTCTGTACATATAAAACAAAATAAACTAAAAACCTTGAGGTGAAAAAAAATCAACAACAGCGGTCAGCATCCACAAAACTGAAATAGAGACTTTTTTAAATTTCTGGGTGTATCTAGGATGTCATGTCTTATCTGGAAAGATGCTGTTGCGTTTTTGAGACTTTTGTTAGCCTGCTCAGAATAGATAAAGTGAGAAAATAACAAATTTCTAATCTTTGTCAAGTTAAACACAAAAATTAATCTATTCTCAATGTGCATTGCATCCTCTCCAAAGCAAGCAAAACAACAGACAACATTACAGAGTTTTTTTATGAGTTTATTTTTTAAATTCAATTGAGCTCGATTTTATTTAGTGAAAATCCACATGAAGCATGTTCTCAGTACACTTCACAATTAAAAGCAAACAAAAAGACACATAGATAAAACCATCACATCTAAAACAAATCATTTAGTCTTACCCTTGCTTTACACCAGGTCCGTCAGTGCAACGCATTACAGTGCAACACGATGCAGCGCAACACAGCACAGCGCAACGGCTTTGCTCCAACCTCCAGAGCACAAGCATTTACACTGTGCACTGAGCACCCGCAAACGCACCCGCAAGTGTACCAGCTGTTGCTAGATCCGTGACATCATGGAATCATGGGGTTGCAAGATCACCTGCGATTCTCATCCAAATGGTTAATTTTGTCCACGTTCATGTGTCATTGTTTCATATTTCTCCGAAACTTTGTGTCCAGAGATTTCATGTTCAGATAGTTCATCAGTTAAAAACCTGCATGGTGGCTTTTGTTTAGGGGGTTACTGGATGCTTTACCCTGAATCTCGTGTCTGATTTCCTGTCTGGTCTGGTCTGACCAGACAGACCAGACCAAGGCACGTGCCTTGGTGCCAAGGCACGTGCCTTGTTTCTAGTGGATATTTTCAATACTTTCAACTGCCACTCATAAGGCAAAGTTAAATCTGCATGATAATCCCCATTACTTTTCTCAGAGAAGTCCATATTTAGAAAAAAAAAGAGAGTATATGGATGGTCTGCTTTCAATGAAGTAACACAGATGATCCAGACAATGCTTATCTGACATAGACAGCTCTCGTTACAGTGTACAATAGAATACACACATATTTTTGTTAATGGTCTCAGGTTTAGCTGCTGCAGACGGATTGTTTTGCCCTCTCTCTGCAGACAGCAACGCTCTACATGAACTGCAGCTGTGCTGCCATCAAGTTCAGTATGAAGCAAAAGAACACTTTTTCTGGCTCTCGTCCTAATTGGCATAGTGCTTCACCTCAAACTTTAAAATCAACCAAAAATAGCAACCAAAAATAGCAACTAATGGTAATAGGAGTAAGCTGTACTATGCAGAGAAGTGCTTTTAATCTTGCTGGTGGTAATGACGCTCTTAGCTCCATTCCTCAATACTGAACACCATCGTCTGATAAGAGTTCCCTTCATTAATCTCACATCTATTACAGCGTATCACTCAAACACTTTACTTCCTCTTATTCTGTACACCCCTGGTCTCTGGACACACCAGTTAGTTCACACTTAATATTCATCCCTATAAATCCAGTGCATATTTAAACTGAGGCTGGATACACTCTGACAATGCCAGTTCTCCCTCACCATGACTTAATCTCTTTCCAGGTATTGCAGAGAGAGGGGGTATAATTTCTTTGAATTGCAGATTTATCAGGACACCTTCTCCCTGATAAGAGTTCAAGAGTGTGGTGTTATAATATTGAGTGTTGTTTCTCTTCAAAGCTGAGATAGTGGAATCAAAGACAATGAAAGATGGCCTTGCTTGATAATGTGGGACGTGACTTGAACTAATCTGCTTTGACGAAAAAGATGGCTAATATTTTCTGACATATATGTTCACATGCACTTCTCTTTCTTTACATTTCCAAGTCAGATTAATGAGTGCAAAGCCATTGTCATTTGAGATGACTAATGGACTTTGAGTTTCATCATTGCTTATTGTAAAGGAAAAGTCCTCCTCCTTGCATGTGCTCTAAAAGGGCATGAGAGAAGCAGCTACTGAACAGAGTGGGAAATGGGCCCAAATGAAGCGCTTCAGCAAGCAAAATAGGCTCTAACTGCAGCTGAGCAGGTTCACTCTCTCTCTCTTCCTCAGCAATACGTAACTGAACGAAGTACAA
>JALJCO010002049.1:0-32820 GCA_023101725.1 Atherinomorus stipes | reverse complement strand
AAACAGTGAAAGGGGACATTACTCGGTTGTGTTCTGTCTGCACTAGAAGCCAGGACCCTGAGTAGAACTTGGTCCAGTTTAGATAAGCTGTCCACGTAAAAGTCACACGATTAATGCTTCCTACTCGAGTCATGTCTCGCAACTTCCCCCTCATTCGACAAAGGAGTCGATGTCTTTGCGGTCATCAGATGTCCAACTTGAGATGAAATATACGCTGAAAAGTTGCAAGGCCGACTGCACAAATCCAGGCTGATTGCTGGTGTTTCTTCTTGGGAAACCAGTGAAAACTTATTCCCAGTTTACGAGACCTCTCCCATCGATTAAAGCAGCTAGGGTAGTCCTTTTTAGGGCTGCACAATATATTACAAATTTATCGTCTTCACCATATTAGCCAGCACAATAAACCTGTCGCAAAGATGGCCTAAACTACAAGATCTAATCGTGTCTTTGCATATTTTTAACGAAGTGGATTTTGTTCTGGTCACAGCTGTATGTTGTTGTGTTGTGTGTATCAAAGGCCAATCAAATGTTCTTCCAATTAAAACGATGTTAAATGGAAAAAACTGTTTGTTTCCTGTTATCCCAATAGGCTAAGAACTACATGGTGTCTGAAAGAGACTCCCAAGTATTTTATTTATTGTGAATCATGTTGTCATTGCAAGTCTTAACAGTGTTATTGGATATTGTATGTTTTCTTAATATCATGCAGCCCTGGTTCTTGTTATATGTAAAAAATGTAGCCGTCTTGAATACTACTGTATTTGAAGGAAAGACAAGAGAAAACTTTATCAACATGAAAATTAAAATGGGGTAACATGCATAATTGACTTTTTTGAGATTTTTTAAAATTATGCTATTATGTCATTCCCTCCCCATAAAACATGTCCCGCGGGTTACTTTGACTTATTCACGCATGTTTGAGAAATCCCTGAATCTCCCGTGGAAACCAACATGGCTGTTAGAATGACTGCTGTCTCAGAGCACCTCCAATACCACGAGGCTCCTCCCCCTTCCTTGCTAAGCTCCACCCCACCAGAGCATGAGAGTGTTGTGATGAGTGGAGTGGGCGTATCAGAAACAGCAGGAGGCTTCTTAAAGGGACCATGGTGAATTTTGAAGGCATCAGATACAGACATGGAGTGATGTCACATTTCTTTAGGTTGTTTTTTCTATGTATACTTTATTTTCAACACAGCTGAAGGTAACACAGTCATTTGATTGTGCCATAAAAGGGAATTATTTGCCTAATAATGACATGAAACCCCCTCTTTAGAAATAAGATTTCATTTTTGGCCATTCGCCCAGCCCTGGTTACAACACTGCAGTTTTTATTGACTGAGGTATCGTGCATGCAGACATTTTCAAGGTGTGACTTTAAAGAGGCTCTGAGGGGATGAGGTGTGAATATACCTGCTACATGGTCTCAAAATCCAACTAATTTTCTTTTTCATTTCAGTGTTCCCTGCAGATGTGCAGCAGCTGTTGATGATTACAGAGGGATTTCTCCATAATCACAGTCTGGACAGGCAGGACCTCGAGTCCCATCTCATAAAAGAGAAATCAGAGGAACTATGGTCCAATCAGGATGGAGAACATTTGATGATGGTCTGGTGGATTGTGTCACCAGTTTACCAATGATGATGGCTCCTGTGAAGACTGAAGATGAAGAAAAAGAATGTAGTCCTTCTTTATATTCATCCCACCTTCATCAAACCCAAACTGAAGTTAAAACAGAGGTAGAGGCTCCAACCAACAACCCAGCTGAACAGATTAAAGACGAATGTGATGAAGAGGTCTGTGGAGGACCAGAACTAACCAGTAATCCAGACCCAAATGCTTATTTACCACAAAACCGTGAGTGGAAAGCTTCAGGTTCTTCTGAGATAAAGCAAATTTCATATTTTGAACCGAAAATGGAAGACACTTGTAAAGGCTGTGATGACGGTGGGGCACATTGGTCAGGTGTAAACAGTGATGTGGGGTTTCACATTGCAGAAAAAACCCTTAGCTGCTCTGAAAGTGATGAAGAGTTTCACTTCCAAGGATCTCTGCAAAGAGATTTGACACGAACATCTTTGAGCCGTTTAAACAGTGAGAAATGAAGCGAGGAGGGACCGCTGTGGCTCCACATGTTTAGGACTTTGGTGGTGTTCCAGACATGATAGTCTAGAAGATCAAAGACTGAACATCTCTGTGGCGTCCGTGACCCCTGCACCTCACGTCTGGACCAACAGCACCTGCATCAGCGGAGAATCTGCAGACAGGAAGAGCTCAGCGAGGCTTTTACTAGAACTGCGAGCAGAGAAGAAGCCAGCCTCAGAGTCTGAAGCTGCTTTCCTCTCATATGGGCATCTGGGGAGAGACTGGACAGAGAAGGGGGGAAATGAGTTTGTGAGGGAAGAAAAAGGCGGCCTGAAGGTGAACTTGTTCTTTTGACTTGACTCTTCTTCTTGAGAGTCTTTCTTCTTTGTTTGAGCTTGCCCCAAAAAAATGAATAAAACTATAGACCCTGAAATACGGGTCTAGAAAAGACTTCCTGATGAGTAAGTGGGGGGAGGAATCCTATCTAACGGGCCGAACTGGGTCTCACTGAGAGAAGAAGCACCGGGGGCAGTCTGCATCGAGGTCAGGGTGGAATCCGCCCTTCCCATCAATGGGATGAGGAAAATGTGCTTTAATAGGTTATTCCTGATCGCTGGAAATAAATGCATCGCAATATTATGGAAAAGTGAAAACCCACCCACTGCTTCAATCTGGCTCAGGGAAGTTGCTTCGTTCATGGCCTCTGAAAAATCATGCTCAATATGAAAAAGAAACCTCATCTTTTTGATAAATGTTGGGCTGATTTTAAAAGGTATTTGAATAATGTTTTACAGGTAACTGGCTGAGGACTATTGTTGGTATGGTTGCTGAGCGTGGTGCACCCACAAGCGTGGGTGTGCCACTCCATTGTAAATGTCATGTCCTTTGTTGCTTGTGTCTTGCTGTGTGATGTACTTTTTTTTTTACCTACTCAGGGTCCCAGGTTTTTTTTTTAATCTATTACCTTATTTTTCATTGTTTGCTTTGTCACCGTTTACATGTGTTCATGTTCATGCGCATGTGTGTAGTTTTGTATACTTCATTATAAGTGTGTTATGATGCATGTGTATGTTTATTACCTTTATATATATATATGTATATATATATATATATAATATATATATATATATATATATATATTCTCTCTTTTCCTCTTTCTTTTTTTTCTTTTCTTTGGATTATTGTAAAGGCAAGAGTTGGTCTAGTGGGTCTATTTTTGTTTTGGGGGAGAGGGGGTGAACTTTCACGGCTACTGTTGAAGTTGTTAACTGTATATGATAAAAATGTTCATAAATAAATTGTTTAAAAAGAGTATACTCAAGTATACTTAAATATATCCCCCCAAGTGTACTTTTATTTACCAAGTTCACTGCCATCAGTGTACTACCAGTATACTAACAAGTGTACTTCTTGGGACTAAATTGGCCCAATTTAAGTATTTAACAGTATACTTTTAAGTATACTTAAAGTAATCTTTTGGTATACTGTTAGTGTACTTGTACTAAACTTCAAGCTTACTTTTAGAAAGGACACTTGCTCACCTGAGTGGCGTGATGGGGACTCTAACCCGGGCGCTCTCCGCCAAAGCCCGCGACATTACCACTCGGTTACCCAATCCACCATACGCGCACTAAAACTTTTAGCTTTCTTTTACTCTTACAAAGTACACTTTTACATACACTGAAAGTATTCTTCTATGTACACTCTTTGTTTTCTAGCAGTAAACGTCTCAATGCCCTTTTAGTTTAAGAAAGTAGACTTTTAAGTATACAGAAAGTAACCTTTAAGGTTTGCTGTGGGTTTACTGATAATACACTTATAGTTTTTAGTTTTAAATATACATTTTCAAATATACTGAAAATTGTCTTGATATACTTCTACTTCACCTTTAATTCTGAGTTAAAAATATTGCAAAATTCACGTTAAAATAGATTCAATTGTTTTATTTGACTCCACAAAATGATCCAGTAACATTTAAACTCTTAGTATCAAACAAACCAGTATGTTTGAAAATGTACTATGAATGTACTCCTATTAAAGTATATCGTTTAAAAGTTTAAATATAAGTATAGGCTAAATATGTTAAACTTCTAGTATATTTATTAGTAAATGCCAAGTAAACTTTGTTAAGTATATTTCTGATAAGTACATAAATAGTAAGCTGAAAGTATACTGTCTTATTTAAAGTTTAAAATGAGTATACTTAAAGCATACTGGCATATAGTACTTTTTGGTAAGGGAAGACAAACACTGCATGTGCAGCCATTGTCATTGTGGTTACTGATGTAAGGCACACCTGGATTAATCACTTTGTCCAGTAATGAATGCAAGAGACAGACGAGTTCGGTGGAGTTGTGTATAACCCATTCAGCCTGAACTTTTTCATGTGTGACATCTTCATTTACTCCACCTGTTATCCTGCTACTTCCCCAGATTTATTCACATCCATCTCGTGGTTGCAGAGACCCCCCAGGATCAAGCAGACCATATACTGATATGTTATAAATCTTTACTGGCAAATGTTTCAGCTAAAACAGAAGTAGGTAAACTTCTGATTGCATCAGATCAACGATGTTGGACAAACTGAGCGTCCTCTGCTGCCACCTGCTGGCTCAGATCATGCACAGCAACGGTTTGAAGCTATTGGAGCAGACGTCTGCAGTGTTTACTAACAAAAGAGTCAGTCTTATTACTTTTACCACCAAATAATCACAGATCAGAACCAAAAGGCCTTCGTTTCCCCCGGCAACACTTCAGAGAAGAACCAACAGAACCAAACAGCTGATAAGATGTAAAAAGTCTCAGAGGTGAAAACTCAGGTGTGGAGAGTCTGAAAACTTCCTCCTCGTGATCATGATGATGTATCTGCTGCTGGAGCAGAGCAGTGAGGCTGCAGCCGTCCATCAGCTTCCTCTCCGATGAAGGTCCGAACACACACGGCATTGGACCGAAGGACTGGAGGTCCAGTCAGAGGGCAGCTGGACGTCACTGGTCGGACTGGTGTGAAGGTGCGACGCTGGACTTCAGCAGAGAGTAGACGACCCCTGGTTCTGGTTCTGGAGGAAACGCTGGACACAAACACAGAACAAGGTTTAGATTGTCCAACAGGTCTGGTAGAATGTTTCTGTGGAACTGAGGAGGACTAGAAAGGATGTCCTCAGGATCAACGTCCACCCTGTTAACCAACTTTTACTTAGTTTGGAAGCAGCGTCACATCTGATCTTTATTTTCACACGTTCTTAAACTAGAAACAATGATTTTATAAACATATTGTCTCGGTTTCGTGTCAGTCAGCTCCACTCGGAACCGAACACGGTCAGAGGAGGAACAGGGTTAACCTGAAGGTGGAAGAAGGTTCCTGCGGCTCAGAAGCTGATTTCAGCTGATTTAACATCTTCTCTGGTTCCTGTTTGCGCTGAATCTTCCCCATGTTTCCTTCCTCTGCAGCATCACTGACTCACCGCGCAGCTTTGTTCCCACGCAGCCCTCTGAGGCGGCTTTCATCTGAGTCTGTGGCTTTCAGGCCAATCAGAGCTGCCGCAAACACAGATTCTGCAGCGATTTCCTTCCCCAGCAGTGATCAGCCCCGCCACGCGTGCAGGAGACTCAGCTGGCCTTCATGCAGGATGGTTTGGTCCTGATGAGACTGTCAGGTCCAGGAGCTGCAGACTCAGGGCCGGTTCAGCCCTCCATGAGGCAAAATTCTGGAAAGGCCCCCCCCCCCTAACTCCTAACCACTGCACATGCAGCCAGTGCTTTAAGCATAAAAACATGTCACACATCTGTGGATGACAGAGCCGGCTCATCCGTGCCCGTCCTGGATGAACATGGTTCTGTCTGTGCTGCTGCACAGCAGGCCCGTGCAGAGACCTCTGGAGGGGCAGGTGCTCAGTGTAACAAAGGGGCACATTAGCACAAATTTGAAACAGCAAACAGAATCTGACCTCATACTGTAATGTGACCGGTTGAATTGCAGCAACTCAAAGCCATAAAGAATGTAACATGGAACAACAACATCCACATCTTTGTCCAAACCTCCCATTTTTGTTAGGAGGCAGTGCAAAGCAGAAGCAGTCCATGTTTTACCTGATGGAGACATTGTGGAGGTGGTTGGTGAGGAAGCTGTGGTGGTTCTACTGAGCAGCTGAGCAGACCCTAAAAACACGGGGAGATCGTGGCCACTTATACATGTGTTTAGGTGATAACTGTCATTGAAATAGCTTACAGTGATCTGACATGATTGTTTGTAGGAGACTCCTGCTGAGTGAGGCTGCAGTCAGACTGACTGTTTAAACTAAACAGAACAAGTTGATCATCTGTAACTAAGAGGGGAACTTAATGGGGGACAGATATAAAGGATGCTGGAGGTACAGCATATATTCAAAAAACCATAATCCAGGGCAGCCGCCCCATGAACAGAGGCTAAAGTTCCTCAGCGCAGTCGGCCCCGGTTCAATTCCCAGTCCAGGTCCCTTTGCTGCATGTTACTCCCCACTCTCTCTGCCCCTTTCCTGTCACTATATACTGTTGTATAAAGGCCACTAGTGCCCAAAAAATCCTTTAAAAAAAACATAATCCAAGCTGTGTAATTTAAGACATAGAAAGATAATATATTAGTTTAATTAGGTCACCATTAAGCACTGGATTGTTAACTTGTGATTTCTCCTCCTGTAGTCCTGCTTTCCAGTTTTAATAACATCAAAGGAAAAAATGGAAACATTTTGGCACCTTTATTATTATTATCATTATTTATTCATTTATTTAATCAATTTATTTATTTTACTTGTCCTATCCAGCATGGCAGCAGCAGAATGACGATCTGGCTACTTTATTGCTTTGAACACATTTACTTTGCCAAAAGGGGCTTTATAAATATAAGGCTGATATTGGTATTCTGAGTTTACTCATACAAATATAGAAATCACATATTTTTATGTAAGTGATTTGTACTTTTTAAAAGTTTGATAGTTTTATTATCCACTTTACAAATGGCAGTAAAGGACAATTGTATTTAATTTGCATGTAAATTAAGTTTAAATAAGAAGTTGAAAACATCTTAATTCAAATTCCTCATATTATTGTACTTATACTGTAATAGTCCAGAAGTATGTGAATATACAGTATGCATGCACTTCTTGTTTTTACTTTAACAACTTAATAAAGACCTCTTTGCCTCTAAACAGAAAAGGTCCCACTTAAACTCACTTGACGGTAAAATGATACAAATCTCTGTATTTATTGTCACAAAATGTGACACAGGAACTTTTACTCTGGCTACTGATACATGCATGAAGGAGACAACTTGGAACAAACAAAAGAGTGACTTGGGCACTTTTAGCTCTGGGATCGGGTAGGCTTTTTTTTTTTTTTTTTTTTTCCTAAAAAAAGTCTCCTGACAAACTTTTCCGCTCAGCACGCTGCGTGTGGTTCACTAGCAGCTATATCTTGTGTCCAGAGAGTCAGAGGACGCACATAAAGAATGCTCACTTCACGTTGTCAGTTATCTTGCAGGTATGGTCAGAGCAGCACTTTGCTAAACCTACTCACCGAAGCATCAGATGATAATTCCCTCCCTCGCGGTTCCTGCACCACCGTGTCGAGCTGCAGGGCGCGTCTGGGCGCGTCTAGGTAGGCACGTCTATTGCAAGCCGAAGGGATCAATAAACATACGTAATTTCACGGCGCATTCTAAACCGTAAATAACGGGAGGCGCCGTTTTTTACGCGCAAACGCGTCGTGAATCTGAACGCGCGGTGGCGTAAATTACGCGCGCTCATGCAAAACCCGCGCGGTGGCGTAAATAACGTGGCGTTTTATGCATATTTTATAATAAAGAGGCTGCCTACTTTGTGCTCAGCCAGTAGATGTTAGGGCATTGTACCCTATCAGTGCCCTGCGAGGGCAGACACAACCAGCAGATCGCTGATCCTTGCTGTAAGCCAGGAATACTTGCACTCTGTCATTCTGCTCCTGTCTTTTACAGAGCCAGTTTGAGAATGAGGTGAACAATCAACTCACGATACCTGTTACTTTTGGACATCAAACAGCAGTAATGTTTAACAGACAATTAATTGTCTATTTAAAGAGAAACTTTGGCTTCGTTCTTTCATGTTTGGAAGAGATGCCAACGTTAATCTTCATCTATGGATTGCGGTTCTTATAATGGTCATATTGGCTTATACAATCAGCATGCTATTTGGCATAATTTCATCTTGGAAAGTGGGAGGAAAAGCTTGCACACTTACTCCCAACTGCATTTATTCCATTTCAATCCCACTGGATCTTCCTGGGTCAAACGATCTTTTTTTTCTCCTGCTTGCACCGGTTGATGTGCGTATAGGCCTAACTAACGTTGTGAACATAATTTAATAAGCAAAAAAAAAGTCTGATAAAAAAAAAGTCGAATATGTCTGATAAAAAAAAAGTCTAAGAAAAAAAACAAAAACAAACAAACTTTAAAGACAGGAGTCGCCATCTGAAGCTGCGTCTCTATCAGATTTCATTCATTCAGACCTGCTGTCATGGCACTTTTCTTGATAAGTATCCTACCATTCTCCATTCTCTATTCTTCGTTTTGAAAAGTTCGGTTCAGCAATCACCTCAGGCTTATGTTTAAGCTCCGTTTTCGTAGGAACGAGACCAAGCCGTTGCTAGGCAACAGTGGCGCTACTCGTCAACAGTAGTACCAATCAGAGAATTAAAACATTGTCTATTATCCCATCCGTCAAATTGAAGCCTTTCTAGGTAGAAATGTTCAGAACTCTTTGTTTTTTTCTTTTTTGTTTGTTTGTTTTGTTTTTGTGGTGGTGGTGGGAGACATGATTAAAATATCAATCATGTCTCCCACATGGGGGGGGGGGGGCAGTTACACATTGTAATAGAATCCATCTCTGAGCTATGAGCGAAGCAAAAGCAACAATTCGTCCCTGTCAGGATGGGTGGGATAGGGGGTGCTATCAGTGGGCGCTGTGCCAATGTGGCATTGAAGGCTTCTCCTAATGTTTAAAAAAACAGGAGCAGAACTGGGCCAAGGACGAGAGCGGAAGGTCTGGGTGTGGACCAGCCACGCCTATCGCAGCTCGTACAGACTGAAACCATGAGTCTAGTCAGTGTTACCTCTACTGTTTGTCCTGATGCCAACTTGTCCATAAACGACCTCGTTTGTCCGCTTCGCTGATGCACAAACTGCATCCTGATCAGTTTCTGAAAGAAGAGGAAACAGCTGTTACCGGGACAACCTGATTATAGCTCGAATATCAGCGATAACTTTGAACATGATCAGATAAACGCTGGTAATTCTGAGCTGCAGGATGTCGTTGGTTTAACCTCACACCTCTGCTAGCGATCGCCGTGGAAACGAGACCACCACAGAGATGCAGGTTTCCGTCAAAACTGTGCGACACCTTCACACCTTCACACTGTGCAGCTTTGCAGCACAGATCTGAGCTTCGTAGTAAACTTCAGCTGCTCTGGGTTTAACCTCCGTCTGCCGTCTCAGCTCATCGGTAGCTGGTTCAGTGTGGCCGGTTCCAGCCAGTCGGAGCTGGCTGGTAGCTGGACTGCCTGACTGAAGGCTTTGTTCTCTTATCAAAGGCTTAAATGTGTCAGAAGATCACAGAACACGTGGTCATGTGACTCCTCAGCTTGGATTTAAGACATTTTACTAGAATTGTCACTGAGTCACTGAGGCAGCAACATGTTTGTAAAATGTTGAAACAGGTGCAACAAAAGGCTGGAAAAGTAACAACTGGAGGAGATTTTGACAACTACCCGGTTTAACTGGGAACAGGCCAGTAACATGACTGGGTTTAAAGGAGCATTTCAGATTCTTCCAGATGGAAAGATGGACAGAGGTTCACCAATCTGAGACAAACTAGCTCTAAAAGTTGTGGAACAATTTCAGAAAAATGTTCCTCAGACTTTGACGATCCTCCATCTACAGAGTAGAACATCATTAGAAGATGGAGAGAATCAGGAGGAATCTCTGTGTGCAGGGGACCAGGCTGGATGCTGGCGATCTTCTGCATTAAAAGCAGACATGATTCTCTCCTGGAAACCACTGATGGACTCAGGAAGACTTCCAGAAATCTCTGTCTGTGAACACAGTTCACCTGAAACCCACAAATGCAGGTTAAAGCTCTGTCATGCAGAGAAGAAGCCACATGAGACCAGGACCCAGAACCACCACCGTCCATCCTCTGGACCAAAGCTCATTTAAAGGCACAGTGGAAACTGCTCTGAGGTCAGATGATGAAGATGTGCGGATGTTTCTGGAGAGCATGGAGGCCGAGTCCTGCAGACTACAGAGGGTCGGGAGCATCCAGCTGTTATCAGTGGACAGTTGCATCTTTTTACAGACGTGTTACTACATGATAGTAAACTTAGCCCTGGAACTACTTTTTACGGTCATGTAACTACACGATAGTAAACTTAGCCCTGGAACTACTTTTTACGGTCATGTAACTACATGATAGTAAACTTAGCCCTGGAACTACTTTTTACGGTCATGTAACTACACGATAGTAAACTTAGCCCTGGAACTACTTTTTACAGACGTGTTACTACACGATAGTAAACTTAGCCCTGGAACTTCTTTTTACTGACGTGTTACTACACGATAGTAAACTTAGCCCTGGAACTACTTTTTACAGACGTGTTACTACACGATAGTAAACTTAGCCCTGGAACTACTTTTTACAGACGTGTTACTACACGATAGTAAACTTAGCCCTGGAACTACTTTTTACAGACGTGTTGCTGCCATCAGATTCACAATCAGTGAATATTTTCCATCAGATGTAAAATGTTTATGTTGTGCTTGGAATAAAATATGTCGATTGGATTTACACATCAGTGCATTTAGCTTTTATTTACATTTGACACGTTTTTCTAACTTTTTACTAGCTGTTATTTTAAACAGAACTCGGATTTCTGAACCAGAGAAAATAAAAATCCATTTAACAATTGTTGAGATCTTTCACTGACACATCTAGATGTTGACTTCCTGGAAGCGAAACAGGGAAAACAACTTGAGATATTAGTGATGGGTGAAGAGTTACCATGACAACCCTTCTTCGTTAGATTCCCTCTCATCTGGGCTGCTTCAGCACGAACATCTGCCGACCTCTGACGAGCGTCGTGGGCAGCAGCTGGATGTCTCTCTGCAGAAGCAGCTGTTGATGAAGATGGAGGATGAAGCACCCAAACGCGAGCAGACGGTGGTTCTGATGCAATGAGGAGCACGGAGCTCTTTATCTGGGGCAGACCTTTTAAATGTGGGTAGCAGATGACATCATTTCCTGTTGCAGCTGCAGCCTCTGATCGCTGAACGCAGTCTGAAGCTAGAACATGAAAGCAGGAGGCGGTTTTACGTCTGCTCACCACAACTTTCTACGATTGTTGACCAGAAAAAGGTGAAAAGAAACACGAAGCTTCAGGTGCTGGTGTGGAATTTCCCACTGATCCAAACTGGTTTTCCCCCAGAAGTAAGTCTCCGCAGCAGAAACCATGAACTCCTCTGATGAAGACAAACCAGCAACCTGATGAACCTGCTCAGGACTGAGTGGACGTGGAGGGAATGAAAACCTCCTTTTGGGACGTTAAAGTTCATTTTAAAGGAAAAGGTGACGACAGGAAGTCCCTGTGAAGGACAGGACGTCCCTGTGAAGGACAGGACGTCTCCGTGTCACGTGACTGGGAACTTAAATGCTGGTCTCAGACTCAGTTTCTCACCTTCGGCTTTCCTGCAGATGCATCGTCTCACCAGTGCAACCAGTCCAGCCAGCAGCGGAACACCACCAACGGAAGCAGCAGACCACCATAGATAGCGGAGAGCAGGAGGAAGAGTATGGGTGGGGGAAGGTGATGAAGGTGATGGAGGAGCAGAAGGAGAGGAGGGTCTTTCTGAAAGTAAAGAAGAAACTAGAAGTAGAATCTCTTTGTTTCTGTTTTGTGTCTTTTTGTGTTGCTGAAAGTTGATTTTGTCTCGCTGGAATCAGTTTGGGGGACATAAAACGTCTACATGTGCAGTTCTTATGTCTTCTTGTGGTTTTTTATGTCTTTGACTCTCTGACCTCCTCATGCCTGAAGTTATATAAAGTTTATTTAAGTGTACTATGAGCATACTTAGAGATACATGATATTATTGGCCGATATTTGCTTTAAAGGTGTAGAAGATGTTTCTTTAAACAATTTTTGCAAAGTTCTGTAAAATTGGGTTCACTACCCCGTATGCTATGATTAATTAAAAGTTTTAAATACATAAATATTCTACATCAGCTGTGAAAGTAAAGGAGCTGGAAAAACATCCTCATCTCTGCATTCTTTAACGTTTTCATGTGTCTATGGGCAGCAGACTGCACCTTTGTTTCCTGTCTGTCATGATTGGATGAACTGATGAATCCAGGTGTGTCTGATCTCAGCAAATGCTCAGACACACCTGGATTAATCAGTTCATCCAATCTTGAAAGACAGGAAACAAAGGTGCAGTATTAAGTTCAGGAAGTAGTGGAGCTGTGCATAAAGCCCATTTAATTCTGTATTCTTTATTGTCATTGCAGAAAAACAATGAGATTGGTGTGGCACTCTCCACCCCCAGTGCAACAATATAAATAATAATAATAATAATAAAAAAGTGCAAGTATGGCATTCAGTAGAGAAGATAAATTAAAACAAGTCATAATAAAATAACTTTATAAGCTTTCTATCAAGATAATACAAGAATAGAGGAAGAAATTCACTGTTAACATTGTGCTAAGAGTGAACGAGCTGCTGACAAACCGGGACAAACACAAGAGGGTCCAAGAGGGGTTGATACTGATTTAAAACAAAGAAAGAAAGAAAAAGAGAACGCACGATCTCATCTGCTGCACCTTCCATAGTTTCATGAACATGCTCACAGGAGATGCGATGTACTACTGTATAGGCTCTAAAAATATACTAAATGACGTAGTTTCTTGTAAATTCTGGGCGCTACCCACTCAGGACACTTGGACTACATTGGACGAGCAGTGTGGAGGAATATTGACAAGTTTTTGTGGACTTTTATGGACCTTTTTGGCTCGGACCCCGGTGAACTCCATTATATGAAAGTTGGGGGGAAAAGAGAAGCCTTCCTGATCACCGGCTGCATTTGACATATTAAAAAACTGCTCCAGAGTCTTGCTCACCATGAGGGGAAGTGGAAAATAAAGTTACATCATTCTGTGGGTGAACTATTCCTTCAAGGCAATGTGTCTTATTTCAAGGAATCTTATCAAGAAAACTTTGCTTGTCCTATGGATCACCGCGAACATCCGGGAATTTTCGCCAAATTCGTCACATCCGGTTAGGTAGGAGGTGAAAACATGGCTTCGTTGCATAGGGGAGCCACTGAATTACCTGCTTCATTACTCGTCAATCTTCGTTTATTCTACTTTGGAAATACCGAGAAGTCCCGCTGTGTATGGCTGGCATAAACATATCTATCACACGGACAAGAGAATATGTTTGTTCCAGTTCCCAAAACAACAGAAAAAGTCCCGAACAACATGCTAAGTGGCTAGCTGCTATCAAGCCCATAAATGCTGACAGTTTACGCTGGAAACCATGGAAACATCTAACAATATGTTCCGATCACTTTGTGACTGATAAAAAAGCATATTGTGGTCTCACTTTTTAAACCCTGTAGTTGTTTTTGTACAGATGATAGAAAACACCATTAAATCAGTGGATGTACAGAATCACAGCGCCGCCCGCTGTTCCGTCTCCTCAGGACGGTTAACGATCACGTTCATCCAGATTACTGCCATCAATGTTCCCACATAAGAATAAAAGCATAAAAAGCGGCAGAAAGGCATTTGCAGCATTATAAACATGCACAGTCATAACCAATTACATACAGATAAGACTGCCGGTAATTTATAGCTTTATCAATGAGAGTAAACTCCTGAGAAGTACATCAAAGAAATACCACCATTTCTTAAAAATCCGGGGAAAATTTATATTCTATAAAAAATAAATGGCTTGAACACGGGGCTTACCTGATGAAACCAAATACATCATGATCGGGAAACTGATCATCAGGCTGTTATGTACAGGTAGGTTCGTCTAACCAGGTTCTAGCAGCAGAAGATGGGCATCACTTAGTCCAACAGATACTAGTTTAGCTTCGTATCTTCTTCTAGCGTCGGCATTAAGACTTTCAGTATAACTGGACGTCATTTCTATAATATTTCAAAGACAGACCGGCGGAGAAAAAAAGTTAAAAAGAGTGCAAAAGCAGTTTTTGAGGCTCATAGTCCATCAGACGCCGTTCAAATACGAAGCATATTTTCACCGGGACCAGCTTCGCGCTCACATGAGTTCCGGGTTGTGACGTAGGCTCGCGGTGATCCATTGGCAGATTGTTTTTTGCTTGAAAAAAAAATCTTGAAATAAGATCTTATATCACACTAAAATGTTTCTCTTTAACAATTTTGTCTTATTTTGAGTGTGATGAGATATTTTGTCTAGAAATGAGAAAAATATCCTTGCTAAGATTTGAGTTTTTGCAGTGCAGTTTTCTGGTTGGAATTACTATTACATCCTTTGACGCAACACCAGTGTCCCATTATATCCGAAAGAAGCAACTAAAATTGCTCAACTCAATGTTTTGTTTTGTGCTGCTGCCTACTACCCAAAATGCATTGCGCTTTTGCAGCTGTGACATACCCAGTCAAAGACCAATAAAACTGGAATGAAGAAAACTTCCAGATCTCATCCCATATTTTATCCCCAGTACAACACAAACAACATATCAGATGATGAAGATGAGACATTTCACCATTTGATAGGAAATCCTTTCTGATCGTGAACTTTAACGTCAGATTGTTCCCATCAGGCTGTTTTAGTCCGGAGCTGTCCTGGGACAATCCTCACCTGTGACAGAGATCCAGCTGGGTGGAGACTCTCCATGACCGCTGATGCTGCACCTGTAGAGACCTTCATCAGACCTGCTAACATGCTGGAGGGTCATGTGACCTGTAGACTCGTTCCTGATGAGGGAGCCATCTTTATAGAAAGCAGCTGGGAGGATGGAGGAAGACTTTGATTGACAGGTCAGAGTGAGGTCATCTCCCTCCATCACAGGGGAGGACAGGACTCTGCAGGATCACTGATCCACCTCAACACAGAGACAAACTACAGCATTTCATCCATTTCCACACAGCTTCATCATCACTAACTCCACAGTCTCATCTTACCAGTGACAGTCAGGTTGATGCTGGTACTGGTTGCTCCCTCTCTGGACTCACACCAGTACACTCCAGAGTCTAACGGGTCGGTGAAGCTGATGTTACAGGACGTAGCAGCAGCTTCTCCCCACCCAGATCCACACTGTTTCCTGGTTTCTCTGGTTGTGTTCCTCCTCACCGTCCATCCAGCAGAGTCGTCCTCACAGATCAGAGACACAAAGTCTCTTTTATGAAACTGGGATCTGCTGGGACGGACAGTCAGACGAGCTGCAGACAGTCAAGATTTTCTTTGTTTTAAAAAAGGAAGCATATTAAACTTTATACACTCAAAAATATCGGTACAAGACGGGAACATTTCTGTACCTGTAGGTACTTTTTTTTTTTTTACAAATGTTCTCTCAAAAGTACAATATTGGTCTTCATGAGGCCAGAAGTACCTATATACTATGAAAAAGGCTCCAAAGTAATATAAAGTACACATTTGTACCATTTCAACCCTAAGGGTACCTGCAGCATTGAAACATGTGTGTAGCTTGTCTTTAATTGGTTTAATTGTACTTTATTAACTCATACAGCTTGATAAGGTACAAAAATGGACCATGAAGGTACAGAAATGCCTTTCAGAAAGGACCACACCCCTCCCCCCCCCCCCCCCCCCCCTGAGTGCAAACTCAGCCGTCTCCTCTGGTTGGCTGATGGTTTCTCACCTTGGTTTGATGCGCAGCAGAGCAGCGAGGCCCAGACTGAAAGACACGAGGCCCCTTTTAGATAAACTCCACATTTCAGCACAGATAAAGACTCTCAGTGGGGTTTCACTCAGGCAGCAGACATGTGGGCTGAAATCAGAATGTTTTCCAGACAGGAATGTCTGATGTTTAATGTTTAACCCTGTCCAGGTCTGTCAGCCATGCTGAGCGGTCTGATTCTTCCACAGGTTGATGATGAACATGTGCCCTGCTGCAGGAAACAGGCCAACGGCTTGTCTGTTTCCATTTCAGCTGTAAATATTAAAATGTTGTACTTACGGAGCAGCTGCAGGACGGATGTTTGCCTCATTTTGCTATGAATCCATGTGAGATGGAGATGGGTGTTTCAGATGAACCCTAGCAGCGAAGCCCACCTCCTTCCTGCAGAGTGCATGTAGCTGCTGTGGTTTGTCTTCACAGGAAGTGCAGGTCACTCACTTTTTAACTGTTTGCTGACAATTGAAGCTCGAAAAATTTTAGAAGTTGTACAGTAGTTTCTTGTGTTTAGCTATACCTTCACTTGTTCAGGGAGAAATCATTGAAAGATATTTTTTCCTTTCCTTTCCTTTCCTTTCCTTTCCTTTGTGTATTTCTGAACAAGTCTGCTCGACTTCCTGCAACTTTTCAAGAATGACCTTAAACAAACTGAAAAAGCATTTTCTCATCCAGACAGACTGGTCATGCAGAGACAGACTGGTATTCTAACAAGCAAACTCCCCCTCCCCCCTAAATGTGATTGAATAAGAAACCTTCTTGCTAACCGACCCCTGTTACCACATCCCCACAGGGCTGTGCGTTGGGTCCCCTCCTCTACAATCTCCACACCTTCGAGTGCAGTCCGACATGCGACACCAACCTCGTCATGTTTGCAGACAACACCACAGTGGCTGGACTCATCTCCCACTGGTCAAAAAACCCATTTAAACCCACAAATAATCAGCTTTTAGTGGCAGTGGGAAAGGCTCACAGACCCACGCCGACTTGTGTCAAATGCAGCCGGAGATCCGGACAACTCCTCGTTTCCCCCCAACTTTCATATAATGGAGTTCTCCAGGGTCCGAGCCAAAAAGGTCCATAAAAGTCCACAAAAACTTGACAATATTCCTCCGTACTGCTCGGCACAATTGCTTTTACTGCAGAGTTTCAACGAACAGAGAGAAACCTGGTGGTGAGGGGGATCACACCCCACAGAAACCCACCTGAAGACCCGCAGGAGGACTGTGGATGTGTAGACATGAGCTGAATGGAGGGACAAGACATGTGGAGGCTGCTGGACCAGATGTTTCTTTCAGTTTGGGAAGCTTTTCTCTGTTTCCATGGAAACAAGATGATGAAGGAGCAGCAGAACCAGGATGGAAACAGTCCTGAACGCATCATCGTTAGGCGCTTTTGGACTGTAGGAACCTTTGGAGTTCCTCGAACCTTTTCAGGAACCAGGCCGTTTTTTTACACATTGGGACGTTTAGGAACTAGGAACCTCGGTCCTCAGTTCCTAGAACCTTTTTAGCTTCTGCTCCGAGGAAGGGTCTTTTCGGGGTTCCATAGAAACTGAAATACGTAGATGTTTGGTGATTGGTAGAACTGGCAAGCCCCTCCCTTGCGTGATCTCCGTTTCTTCCGGCCATATTTAAAAAGTCTCACAGCTGTTTACCTGTTTACCGAGATCGTAATGACAACAAGAACTATTACAATAGGAGTGTACCAATTCATGATTAAATCCATCACAATGGTGCACGTCCCAAATTGATAACGACTTTGAAACGTCCAAAAAGCAATTATTTCATATTAATTTAATGGCCAAACACAGCTGCAAAGTATAGCAGGAGAATCTGTAGACACTTTAGGGGTCGGATCGTCCACCAAAGTTCTGGGCGTACTTCAACAAAAGGTAAACCAAGGAAAGGGAGGAAAAGCTGGTAAGTTAGCTTTTATAAAAGCTTTGAATAAAAGAGATGGAAAACCTGAGTTTTGCATCAGATGATCTGGGGCATAAATTTGTCTCTGTCACAACGATTGCGTCACACATGGTCCCTAACAAGGTCCTCCCTCATACAAACGCACACTGAAGGCAAAGGGTAGTTCTTATACCTAAACTGGGGAGGCGTAGTTAAAGGAACTGCGTCATTAGAACTCTGAATGCGCCTACATCCGTGTTTGTGTCATGCCCCTGATCATCTCTGTGGACTCCCTCCTTCTACAAACAGGAAAATCTGCAGGGCAATGGAGCGCTACATTTTCGGAGAAATCTCCCTCGTTGGCGTTTTCCTCTTCTCCTGCCTGGCCGTAACTTTACAAGGTGAGTGTGTGAGAAAGAAAAAGAGAGAAAGAGCTGGTTTCCTGCAGTTTCTGTGGTTTAGGAAGTGATCGTGACTCATTTTGCTCTCTGAAATGTAAAAGTCTGCACGTGGAAGTCTGTTATGTTTGAGAAGTGAAGCCGAACAGATGACTCACATCTGTAGTATCATCAGATATTATGATATAACTAACGGAGGGATGTTTCAAATGTGTCAGAAATGTAAAATATTTCCGTTAATAACATCCTATTTCTTTATTAGATGACGAAGAACAGAACAATCCTGCAGAGAACAGAAACCATGAAATGACTTTACTGCAAATTTGGAGCTAATATTGTTTTAACGTCCAGAAACTGAGTAAACAACAGAGAACCATATTTCATCACAAGTTCCTTTAAATTATGGTGAGTGATCTTGGCTGTGATTGGCTGGCTGGGTGTTGCCAGGCAGAGTTGAACTTCTTTCTCGCAGACAGCCAAATGATGATCAGACTGTTTCTGATTCACAAATACAACAAATAAAAGTATGAAAGTGGAAAAAATAAATCAGATGTCAGCTGTTAAAAGCAAGGAAATCGATAAATGCAGACCTGTAATTATCTTTTCTGATTAACAACAAATGAAACGTGTGACATCATCTGTGTGACAGCCAACAGCTTATTGTTCCTGGATGTTTGTTGTTTTTCTTTTTGTCTTTCCAGATGTTTTGTTTTCTGTATGTTTATCTTGTAAAAGAGGTTTTAGGTGTAAACTGTGGTTGTGGCATTTTTAACCAACAGATTTTCCTGGTTTACAAGTCCCTTCTTGGTCTGCTTCCAACTTATTTATGTTCTTTTATTCTTTTATTCATTGACGGACCGTGCCCCCCGGAGTCAGCTCTGCCCGCCCTGGACTAATGCTGCGTTCCATTTCAACTCGGAAGTCGGAAATTCCCAGTTCCGAGTAGGAAGTTTCAACTGGAACGCCCCCCTGAAGTCGGATTTCCCACTCGGAAAGTCGGACAACTCTCGCAGCTCCGAGTTCAGATTTAAAGATGGCCGCGCCCAGTGTTAGCAGTTTTAGAAGCTTCTATAATGTTACATTTATTTACACTTCTTACTAATATTTTGTTGCATAAATCAGTCATACACGTAGTATTGGTTTATACAGATGTAGGGGGGAGCTGCCGTAGTGAAATTCACTTTTTTCATGTCGTATATGTGAACTACAACGCCTGCTGTGCCAACAACGGCTAATAACAATAGCCTTAGCAAACACGTTGTTTTGCTAGGTTGCTAACTGGTTTTCCGACCAGTGAGCTGGAACGCAAGTTGGTCGGGTGTGACGTCACCCCCCAGTTCCCACTTCCCAGTTCCGATGAAAATGGAACGCAGCATTTAATGCTGTTATTTTCTGCATCTTGTTTGCCAATCCTGCGATTCAATCATGACATAGACCAACGAACAAAAGGCAGCATGTTAGCCAATTACAAATTAGAGGGGGGGGCTTCAGACGACAATGGTCAGCTCTTGCCAGAGCGGTATCACCGTATTAAACGTGCGTATAAAAACTTATTTCCATGAAAGTACAAGTGAGTGTGTAGATGGGAGCAGCAGCAGCTCCACGTGAGGCTGGAGAACTGAGACATCATCAAAGAGGAGGTTCGGGTCTTCTTCCCTCCTATTTTCTTCACTGGGAGAATCAGTGGTTTACAGGTATGAGGAGGCTGAGCCATGCTCAGCATGAGCGCGGCTGGCCGCGGAGAGACCCGCCGAAGGTTGTCTAGTCCGAGCTGCGGTCGCCACGTCCCCCATGTTTACCTCAATGTTCAATCTGACATCAGCGCTTATGTTTCTGATGAAATGATTACTGCCAACATTAACAGACAGTTGCTCACTACGATCTATTTACAGAGAAAACATGATATGCAGATATAAAGATATGTAGCCTAATATGTCCACATATTGATTTAATTATGAAAATCTGAAAAAATGCACTAGTGAAAATGTATAAAAATGCAGTTCTCTATTCCACAGAAGAAGCTGGATTATGTAGGCTATGGTAGCAATCTCTCAGCTTGTGTATCAGGATAAACTTGTCCTTGAATTCCAGTATTTTAATGGGTCTTCTCTGCAGAGGTCGGACTCCAGCAAGTAAATCCCATTGTATACATTATATTTGTATCGCACATTTCATGTACAGGAAAATTCAGTGTTTTACATGAAATATTAGAAGCATTACAGCAGGTTCGGAAGAAGCATTAAAATGATATAGACACTTTAAAAACTTACCAGTGAGCAATGCATATTTGTTTTTTTTCTATTTGAGTGATATTTATTTTTCTTTTCTATTTGAAAAGTAAATCTGGTTAAATGATTTGTGAGCAACTGTCTTTCTGTTAGTGTTGTGAGCAATTGTGTGCACACACTGAGGCAGCCGCTCTTGTTTTGTCTGAATTGAAGGACACAGCACGACTGTAGTTTGTTTTTATATATGATAAACTGCCCCTTTTAAGTGAGAGAGAAGTATTCTTCAGTAGTGCGGGAGTGGCCACAGAGCCGCTGTTCAGGTAAAATGAGGGTTGAAAAAGTATGCCCCCCAAAAAACATTTAATGCCCCCCTCTCATTTGTTTCTGCAGCTGGGTCTGGTTATGCCTTATGCCAGGGGTCTGCAACCTTTACAGTCCAAAGAGTCGTTTTTGCCTCAACCCAGCTAAAGTTGTCCAGAGCCGCAAACATTTCATGGTCTTCTTTAAAAAGACAACTTATAATCTTTTATAAATACTTACTTTATAAAATTTGTTTTAAGGAACCACAGTTTTATTTTGACTTTTAGGTTTTGGAAAACAAAATGAAAACATAAAACTTTTGAAAAAAAAACGATAGTTCCATTTTTCTTTATGTGATTTTGCTCTTTTGAGACTGAGTTGCAGAAGAAGCCCACAATTTCCAAGCTAATGAGACAAGAAACAGATGTAGAAAAATAGAAATTACTGGTATTTTTACTTTAGTGCAAATTCAGTGCAATTATTCCAATGAAAAACAGCTAAAACCTACATTTGTTATCATGTCCAGGTAGTTCCCAAAAAATTACAATGTCCGGAAAAAGTTCTTGTATTTCTGTAATTTAACTTAAAAGGTGCAATTTCCATATTGTATGCATAAATAATATGCAAATCAGTATATTTGAAGCTTTTATTTGTTTGGATGTTGCTGATTAAAAGTTGCAGTTTAAGAAAACCTCTAATTCAAAAAATCAAAAAATTAGAATAGTGTGAAAACTCCAGTATTGCAGGTTCAGAGTGTCACATTCTAATCAGGTCAGTAATCCAAACACCTCCATAAGTACCCTGAGCCTTTAAAAAGTCTCTGTGTTGGTTTAGAAGAATTCACAATCATGGGGAAGATGCTGATCTGACAGTTGTGCAGAAAACCATCATTGACTCCCTGCACAAGGTGGAAAGACACAAAAAGTGATAGAAAAGAAGCTGGATGTTCTCAGAGTGTCTCAAAGCACATTAATGGACAGTTAAGTGGAAGGAAGAAGTGTGGAAGAAAACGGTGTAGAAGCCGGAGGGCTGACAGCAGCCTGGAGAAGATGGTCAGGAAAGGGCCTTTAAAAGTGTGGAGGACTTCATAAGGAATGGACCTGTGAGCTTCATCAAGTCCAGCATCAATGCAGCCGTCTACCAGGACATTTTGGAGACCTTCATGCTTACTTCAGTGGACCAGCTGTATGGGGATGCAGACTTCATCTTCCAGCAGGACTTGGCACCTGCCCACACTGCCAAAACTACCAAATCCTGCTTCAACAACCATGGATCATGCTAGCATCCATGCCACGCCGGGTTAGACCTGCTAGCATCCATGCCGAGCCGGGTTAAAGTTGGTAGCATCCATGCCACCCCAGGTTAGAGCTGCTAGCATCCATGCCGAGCCGGGTTAAAGTTGGTAGCATCCATGCCACGCCGGGTTAAAGCTGCTAGCATCCGTGCCACGCCGGGTTAAAGCTGCTAGCATCCATACCACGTTGGGTTAAAGCTGCTAGCATCCATGCCACGCCGGGTTAAAGCTGGTAGCATCAATGCCACGTCGGGTTAGAGCTGGTAGCATCCATGCCACGCCGGGTTAGAGCTGGTAGCATCCATGCCACGCCGGCTTAGAGATGGTAGCCTCCATGCCACACCGGGTTAGAGCTGCTAGCTTCCATGCCACGCCGGGTTAAAGCTGGTAGCTTCCATGCTACGCCGGGTTAAAGCTGGTAGCATCCATGCCACATCGGGTTAAAGCTGCGAGCATCCGTGCCACGCCGGGTTAAAGCTGCTAGCATCCATACCACGTTGGGTTAAAGCTGCTAGCATCCATGCCACGCCGGGTTAGAGCTGCTAGCATCAATGCCACGTCGGGTTAGAGCTGGTAGCATCCATGCCACGCCGGGTTAAGGAGTCATTCATGCAAAACCAAGTACTAAGTACAGATGCAAGATTTTATTTTAGGAGGCCTGATATTTTTGCTTTTAAAATCCTTTTATAATTGATTTCATGCAATATTCAATTTTTTAGTTTTTTTGAATTTGAGGTTTTCTTTAGCTGCAACTTCTAATCAGCAACATCCAAACAAATAAAAGCTTGAAATATATTGATTTGCATATTATTTATCTATACAATATGTAAATTGCAACTTTTAAGCTGAATTACAGAAATAACCTTTTTCCGGATATTCTAATTTTTTGGGTTGTACCTGTATATATGTATATTTTTTTTATCTTACTCGGTTGTTTATCATTTTTACACTGTAATTTTTACGGTGAAAAACTGGCAGCTGTGGTCTCACCGTAAAAATTGCGGTAAAAAAGGTGTCAACTACAGCTGTAAGTTTTTGGTATTCATTTGTTATGTTTGCTGTAAACGACCATGAATAAATAACAGTTATGTACAGCTAAAGTTACTGTTACCAAAACGTTATACCATAATTTATACATTGCCAGAGTAATTTATAGAGTGATAAGCGATCAGTTTTTCACTGTAAATTTATGAATATTTTTGGTACTGTTTTAACTGTTATTTTTGCAAGAAAATACTGTAAATAAATAACAGTGTGTTCTGCTAAATTTACAGTTGCAAAAATATCATATCGTTATATTCTCTACATAACTCTCAAAAAATGGCAACCATAGCTGCCAGTTTTTCATCATAAATTTTATATATATATTTTTTCTTTTTAAAGTGTAGTCAATGTTATTGAGCCATTATGGAATATCCAAAGAGAAACTTGTGTCTCTGGAGCCGCAGGTTATCGACCCCCTGCCTGACGTTTTAAGGACAGGTTCCTTTTCTCTGTTCCTCATATGTGAACAGAAAAGGAAAAGAAAGCTTTCAGCTTCTTCTCGCAAGCTGAACTGAAACTGTCGGATCTTGTTTCACTGAACGTTTTCTGCAAAAATCAGCATCACATATCCAGTAAACAATGCCCGTTTTCACTCTTAATTTGCCACTGTTTGTAAATTATTGTCACAATTATTGCCCTTTATCATTTTATTTGTCATTTTAAAATTAAAAATTAGAATTTTTGGTATTTCTGTCTATTTGCTTTGTTTGTTTTGACGTGTGCTGCTGCCTTTCTTGGCCACCGTAAGAGGTCTTGATCTCAATGGGTTTTTATCTGGTTAAATAAAGGATTAATAAAAATAAAATAAAGAAATTTAAAGTCACATTGTGAAACACACGAATAAATCCAGACTGAAACCCAGCAGCAACATCTGTACAAACTTTTCCCTCTTTTCCTTTGATGGAAAGTGAAATCTGTTGTTTTCCAGGATTTGTTCAGTTCATCAGCTTCTTGCAGAGCTGCCGTTCACACGTTTAACTTCTGTCTCTGGATCGTCTCTGTGTTCCAGACCAGCAGCAGATGGACGTGGAAGCTGGACAGAACGTCTCTCTTCAGTGTCGGGCTCCCAGAAACACAGAAGTCCTGATGCTGGAGTGGATCAGGTCTGATCTGGGACCAGAGGACTACGTCTTCTTCTACAGAGAGAATCGTCCATATGAACGCTACCACCATCCGTCTTTCAGAGGCCGAGTGAAGCTGAGAGACTCGTCCTCTGTGGAGGACGGGGACGTCTCCGTGGTCCTGCAGAACGCCAGCGTGGTGGACACGGGAACGTACGAGTGTCTGATCACAGTCAGGAGCTCAGGAAGCGGTGAGAGAAACTCCAGCGTTGTCCGTCGCTCCGTCAGGCTGAACGTTGCGTCCTCAGGTGGGGGCAGACGTCTGGAAGCTGCAGCCTCCATGTTCACCAACACCATGATGCTCACTCTGCTTCTCACCTGCTGCCTCTGATCACCATGATGAAGATGAGGGAGGAGGAAGAGGTGCAGCTGGATCAGTCAGAGCTGCTGCTCTACTTCCTGCTCTGGGTCTGGCTCTGCTTCTCGTTGCTGATCTTTGGTGACGTGTTGCAGAAATCTGAAGCAGGTTCATCACCTTCCTTCTGAACTCAACAACACCTGATTCGTGAGATTTGATCTTAGTCCTCCTGGTTGTTTGCAGCTGCTTTGCAAAGATCAAATCCCGTTCAGAATCACTCAGAAAGTCTTTAAAACGCAAACATTTGCTGCTGATGTAGGACCGGGACAATCCCCAATTAAATCGTATATCGGCAAGTGGAAGGTTTCCAGGCAATTTGCAGTTTATCAAGGCAATTTTGAAAAAAAGAAAACAGACAAAAACAAACAAAAAAAACAGCGCTCTACTGTGCATTTAGAGATGTTCCTGGAAGAAATCCATGACTGTTAGAGAATCCCCGTTTACAAACAGACCTACAATCCACATTCTCTCTCCTCAGTGCAGCTACATGTCAGCAGCCCTGTGACAGTGACAGGGTGCATGTCTTCGATTCGAACTGAAGCAGCCCGTTTGCTTCAGGGTCATTCAGCAGAGTAGACTAATTTCAAATAAATATTGTTTTAACGTGTTACTACTGAAATGTTCACACAAGAGCTTCATAAAGAGATTTCATGAACACATGATCCAGCAAAGCTGATTTTAAAGTTGTTAGTGCTGTCTAGCCTGGATGGAGGTTAAAATATTAAAGTATTATACAAATGCAAAGCATTAAACATGTTATTAGTAATACAAACATACACAATACATGTAATAAGTATGATAGTACTTATTACAAAGCCACATCATAGGAGTTTCAGCTCACACATACAATCTAATTCGGATGAGTCACGCAGCCATGCTGACTGGTCAACAAAAGACCCCCCCCCTTGCCAATTAAATCATGTATTGGCAATCTTGAGCAATGACAATCTACAATTTGAAATTTAGAGGCAATCGCACAGCCGAATGACGTCACCTCTGTGCTACAGATGCTTCTCCTATAGACAGAAGATGATCCAGGTGCAGGTCTCAGATCAGCAAGTTCACGTGTCTGAACAAAATCAGCACAAAGTTCACCATCGTTTCCAGTTCAGAATGTTCCCAGAGTCACGTATACTGGTTTTACTGGGACATTTACAGACTCTGATGGAACGTTAGCAGATTTTCTCAGTAATGACTCCTCTGTCTACGTACAGCTGATCCAGCATCATCTTCATCCTACCTGTACTGTGTATCTTGACTTTCGTCATCTCACTTGTTCTGTCTCCACCTCTCGTTCTTCTTCTCTCCTCCTCTGATAACTTCTTTTGATTTTTCTCTGCTGAATCAGCCACAGTAACGTTCAGAGCATCAGGTTTGTTCATCTCCATGTTCGCTTGTATGTGACTTGGTACGTTAAAGGGGACGTTCAGGATTTTTGACATAGGGCCTCATTTTCCAGTGAGCCAGGTTATTACTCACTGGGGGTGTGGGTAGCCTAGTGGTGACATTGTGGGCTTTGGCGCAGAGGATCCGGGATCGAGTCCCCAACAGGACACTCGGGTGAACCACTGTGGACCCCTGAGCAAGGTCCTCAACCCCCACAAACTGCGCTTTAAAGGGACACTGTGTAATCGGGAGCAGCTCCCTCGTACTTTTCATGCTGCATTCGCGTGAAACCGGGCAGACCGACGACAGCCGCTGCATGTAAAGTTATCACCGGCCTCTATGTGAAGACGTGGTCCGTCAGTTACAGTGACATCAGTCCACATCTGATTTGTTGTCATGGCGATGTCGTATTGTTTTCCCTGACCCATGTTTTACCGTCTTTCGCTCGGCTTCATTGATTAAAATGACATCTGGTTTGTTACCAACGGCCGTCTGCCCGACTGCACGTGAACGCAGCGTCAGTGAGACGCTGGTTTCTCCCACTGCAGCGCGGTGACTTTTCAAAGGCATTACCTCAAACTGAGCTGAAAACTCCGGTGTGTCCGGTGAGTTTCTGTGTTTTCCTGCTGTCACGCTTCTCCCGAACGCAAAAACATGGCGATACGACATGGCAGCCCCCACCGAGCCGCCCCGCTCGATGTGTAAATGAATGATACGGACGGCAAATTTAGAACTTAGAGGAGCACTTCAGTTTGTTGATGGGAGTGATTACTGATTAATGAAAAAACACTTTTGAACCAAATAATCAGTTTTTGTGAATAAAACACAGGAGAACTTACACAATGTCCCTTTAAGTAGCAGTAGCTGGTACTACTGTACAGAGATGGTGAAATGCAGAGCCCTGATTTCCCCTCGGGGGATCACAAAAGAAAAAGAAAAAATCACTGAGACAGTTTCAACATATTTCATCCTGTTATTCTAGTTCCAGGAGGTCCCCGATGCTAATGCTAGCATAAGCCAATAAGGAATCTGCTAGCCTGTCATTAAAAACAATCTTATCCACTCCACAGAACATCCGAGGCAAATCATTTCTAACTTCAGACTATCTGTGTAAATATTGTAATAACAGAATAATGTTACAATAAAACTAACCTGCATTTTGCTGCATTTTGATTGTTGCTGCTGAGACAATTTACAAAGTTTTACTTCCTGTATTTGGCAGTGAAGTAATATCATCTGCTGCTACGTGCATGAAGGAATTTGATTACACAAATATAAAGTCTAAACTACGGCCACATCTGAAAGACATGAGGATATGTCAGATTTAGAACACGATTTAGAACTTTTTCATCAAACTAACTGTCACCATGTCTCTATGAACCAGAATACAATGACAAAGGTAGTAATACTACCTTTGTATTACCACCTGGAAGCAAAGTATATCATCCTACAGCTGGTAAGAAATTAGTTCCTCAATATGTAATGCAAAATACACTACTCACAAAAAGTTAGGGATATTTGGGTTTTTGTATGATGTCAGAATATACCTAACAATAAACTGTTTGAGATGGGAAAGTACCACATCATAGTTACGGGTTAAATGTCCAACATTCATGATATAATATCAATAAGGTGTCAATATTTTACATTTTCCTTGAATTATAACTGAAAGTTGGATATCCCTAACTTTTTGTGAGTAGTGTGTCATACAAGGCTAGTTTTACTAGTTTAACACACGAGTTTACGAGTTCAACGCAGCATTTGATAGTTTTGCAGATTTGCCTCGGATGTTCTGTGGAGTGGATAAGATTGGTTTAAATGACAGGCTAGCAGATTCCTATTGACTTCCACTAGCATTAGCATCAACGACCTCCTGGAACTAGAATAACGGGATAAAATATGTTGAAACTGTCTTCAGTGATAAATAGGACCCTGGCTAACTTGTAAATGAGGCCCCATGTCAAAAATCCTGAACTTCCCCTTTAAGTGAAACCTGGCAGCAACATCCCAGGATGTCCTGGATGAAAAAGTGGTGAAGTGATGTCTCTGCCTCAGGAAGCTGCTGGGCAGAAACAAACATAATAAATGTCTCATTGCCGTTAAATGAGTCAGTGATGCAGTTTTAGGTCGTAAATGTGTGACTTAAATAATCTCAAGTTTTCTTAAGTAACTCCGCCAAAATGTGTCTTTTCAATTGATTTTGCTGGTCCCAAGCCCAGATGAAGGAGGAGGGGTTAGACTTTAAAGAGTTCACGTTTTTTACATAACTTTCTGACATTAAAACTGTGTTTTACATATGACTCGGTGATGTCTGCTCCAAACTTTTCTGCAGCTGTTGCTGTCCAAGAAGCACATTACAGCTTGTCCTTCTCGGACAGCACACGACAGTGCAGCTGACTTTCACTTTCCACATCACATCACACGCTGACGAGCAGTTCCAAACACACCGGCCGTTCTGAACGCCACCGTGGCTGATTCAGCAGAGAAAAGATGCTGGATTAGACGTCATTACAAGGCATCTGTGGGAAAATCTCAAGTCCTGCAGTGCATCACAAAAGGAAAGAACCAACAGGAATTCAGCTAGTTTGTAGTATTAAGAAAAGTTTGCAACTTTTCGTGTTTCTGACTTCTAACATTTAAAGTTGTACAACATTTACAAAATGCAAATTATTTGATTTAACAACTATGACTAACAAAATATTAAAATAATTTTGATTAAATGTGGAGAAAAGTTATAAAACACATTCATGGAGGTATTTTTCGGGTTTATGTATAAACAATAAGCTTTATAAATCACATGTAGCATTAACTATAATAATTTTGTGTTCCTCAGAAATGTTGTTGATAGAAAATGTGTAATATTCTGTACTATGTTAAACCAGGTCCATATTTTTCAGGACTTATCAATGAAATAAAAAAATGAAATGAAATGAAAAATACTTTATTCACCCCAGAAGGGAAATTCAACAATGTAAAAAAGCTCTCTCTCTTTTTGTTTTTGTTTTTAACAATATAAATATATATCATATAACATATATCAATCATTATGTGTGAGCATTAAAAAGCTTTGCCTGAATAAAACTCAGTGTGAATCATGTAACTTGTGTTGAAATGTTTATCAGCAGCTGTAAATCTGCAGTTTAACTCAACTTTCATCTCATCTTTAAAAGGGGGAGGCCATCTTCTAAATGTTTGAGTGACCGTGTAACACAGTTGATTATTCCACTTGCCACTGGAGATATTTGACACGTTGGCTCTCGGCAGCACTGGCCGGTAAACACCAGTGGCTGAACTTTACCTGTGATGAGATGGACGTGCCTGTAGGTCGTGTTGGACTGCACATGACTCTATATGCAATTATAAGTTATAATTATCTCTTTATGAAGATGGATATATGTTGTTACAACCTCTGAGACGTATTCTGATTGGTTAAAATGGGATCTTTTATGCTGAGGCATGAATAAAAGGCGTTACTGACGAGGAAGCTAGCTAACATCCCCATGCTAAAGAGGTGTCCTATTTTATACAGTACTGGATACGAGCCACCAGTAAGAGCCATCTGTGTCTGACCAGTGTCTTATTTTGGAGACATGAATGTTTTTCTATGTCTTATTTAATATTCAAAATATATTCATTCTATTCATTTAATGTTTATTCATTGCAAAACAGCTGTAAGGTGCGTATTTATAGCTGATATTTTTTTCAGTTACAAACTGTTTTTGACAAAGAGAGAAATGCTAAATAAATGCAATTTGTAACTAAAAAGTAATTGTTTGAATAACAGTCATTTCAATATTGAATGAATGAATGAAAATTTATTTTGAACAAATGAAAAAAGAAAATTATATATCAAGACAAAAGAAAACAAATGAAAAAAAAACCTCAAGAAACATAATAAAGGAGTGGGAGGAAGTACAAACTTTTTAGGAATTCCCACCCCTTCCTACATGTCACGGTTTATACTGTATATCAATTTGTAACACAATCTCATTACATAATTATATATATATATATATATATTCACAGACCCTTTCCAAAAAATTTGAATATCATGGAAAAGGTGTTTATTCTAATATATTACAATTTTTTGGAAAGGGTCTGTACATATGTAGACACACACACACACACATGTGTAAATATACACATTTACATATATACATACACACTCATACATACAGTACACAGATGTCTACACTAGGGATGCACCGATTGTGAAAGTCTGGGCCGATACCGATACCGATGTTTAACATAACAACTTGGCCGATGGCCGATGTTTTCTATTTTTTTTTCTATTTTTATTTATTACTTCCTTTGTGCCACAGAAATTTACAATCTTTCAGCTCTTAATCAGTCTTTCCTTGAATGAGCACAAATTCAATCAGACCAATTTATGAAACAGAAACAACCTTTAATGTCACTTTGTGGTTGACAAATATATATATATAGATAGGCTATATGTGGCAGGACGAAGGAGGGCCCGGGCGGGAATTGAACCACAGACTCCCGGGTGAGAGTCATGCGCGCTAACCAGTCAGCCAAAGGGACATCCCCTTGGCCAAGTAGCCAGGGAACATGAACACTCGGAGGCATAGTGACAGGACTGTCAACTGCCACATATATAATAATCGGCCACTGCCATCGGCGAATGTCATTTCTATTGGCCGATGGCCGATGGCAGTTAACAAGGCAAACATCGGCCGATACCGATGTCCAGCCGATGCATCGGTGCATCCCTAGTCTACACATACACTTTGTTATTCATATCACAAAAACTATTTACTACATCCACTTAGCTAAGCTAAACATATAATGTATCAATGAATACTACCTTCATATACTGCCCTACAAAGCAAAAAGGCAGTAACTGCATTTTTGGTCAAAAATGAGTTATCATTTTCATGACATTCAAGGTATCCTTTGTTATGTGACAAAATATCTTATCTCAAATGTGTGTCATTTTGGAGAAAAATGGTAGCTGTTTGTGCAGTAACTGCAAATAGCCCTAGTAAAACAAAGCAAGAATACAGTAACATCCATTTCTTGCTTTGTTTTCATGTCAGTTACTGTACTTTTGCTTGGTATTACATCACGTAAAACACCCATTGTTGCTTAAAAAGCCTTTGAAAAAAAAAAACAAGACAAAATTATTTTGAATTTAAATTAATTGAATTTATTTGCATTTTGGTTTGCTCTGTTGTATTGGAGGTAGCCTAAATATTTCTTCAAAGTGAAGTTGTTTTGCAGTGCTTCAATGTTAATATTTGTTGTAAGTGACTGCAGATACATTATGGCAGAGGTGGACAGTGGGCTTTACTGTATGCACAGCTCCAGTACTTCCTGAACTTAATACTGCACCTTTGTTTCATGTCTTACATGACTGTATGAACTGATGAATCCAGGTGTGTCTGACCTCACCAAATGGTCAGACACACCTGGAGAACAACTTCTGGGAGGAAATATTTCCTTAAATAGTCAAATTACTTTGAGATTGGTATATCCATGTTCAGGGAAGCAAATGGTTCCAATAAGTCCAAATACAGTGTATCTAACACACCCAGAGCCCAAGATGTGAGAAAACGGTTTTTGAAGAATCTGCAGTTACTGCCTTTTTCCTTGGTATGGTGCCACATTTTTGGTAAGTATTACAAAGAAAGAATACAGTAAGTGCAAAATAGGGTAAACCATCATATCAAATATGAATATTAATATGTACAAAGAATAAGCCACTATAAAGTAACAAAATTGCCACATGTCCATTATTCTACCTACAATGACTTTGGCTGGACAACAGGATAACTTTGAAGTCATTTTTCTCAGTTTTGGACTGTGTGTGGTTACTGCCTTTTTGCTTTGTAGGGCAGTATAGATGTATGTACCTGCATATCTATACTATCTGAGTTTCCCATGTAAAGCAGTATATAACATGCATAGCTCTTTTTATTCCTCCTCTTCCATATAAGTAATTCCTTATACCTCTTTTTAAATATGTTCATGCTTCTTTTACTGTAAATCCTCGTCCAAACTGTTCCACAAAGTCAACGTTGTTCTTATTTGATGTTTTTTAAAATTGAGATCTCCCCTTAGATTGTAGCCCCTTCTCTTTCAGTGACTCTCCTCAGGATGGTTCATGGTAGGAAATTATTCCTGACTTTGTTCATTATTCAATATACTGTATTTTAATATACTACTAATATTATTAACCAATATGAACCAAAATAATCATGATAATGACTTTTTCCATAATTGAGCAGCCCTATTTACGCGCTTTCAAATAAAATATCACATCTTCCTGTATGGGGAGTGATACAGATACAGTTCAGAACAAAACCAAAAACACGTCCAGCGTATCTGGAACATCTGGGCTCCAGTAAAACCAGGATAAAGTTCGTTTCTGCCGTAGCTTTCCTCTGCAGCTCAGCGGTGCACGTGCTGATATAAAAGATAAATAAGAAGGGATTTAGGAGAAACCAGCTGCGGGAGGTGGGTCATGTCTGGTAAAGGAGGGCAGAGAAATTCCCTCTGTATGAGCTGGGGACGACCCCCAGGCTGGGTTACCAGAAAATATGACATTAAGAAGAACTGAGACGACGTGTGAGGGGGAAATGTCCCCCAGGAGTCGCATGACTCAGATGTGCGTCAGCATGTGGGTCTCAGGAGAGAACAGTTCCTCCTGCATCTCTGAGGAGACGGAGACTCAGAGGAAGCTTGGAGCAGCTGGACCGCACACATCTTTACCTCTGGCTCAGTCAGACTTCTC